>OX030966.1:620017-1032517 GCA_943735955.1 Piscicola geometra | reverse complement strand
GTGGTGGCTCATCTGGCGTGGCCGAATCCCTGGGTCATCATGGTGGGCTCCTTCTTCTCCACCTGTGGCGCTGGTCTGCAGTCTCTCGTCGGTGCGTTCGTCTGCATGGTGATGATGATGATGATACTGATGCTGGTTGTGATGATACTGATGCTGGTTGTGATGATACTGATGCTGGTTGTGATGATGGTGGTGATAATGATAGTGATGGCGATGATGATACTGATGCTGGTTGTGATGATGGTGGTGATAATGATAGTGATGGCGATGATGATACTGATGATGTACTAGCACCTATCTTCAGGCGCTCCAAGGTTGTTGCAAGCCATAGCTGACGACGGCATCATCCCTTTCATCAAGGTGTCATCATCATCATCACCACCATCACTTTCACTAACATCATCATCTTTTCTCTTTTTTGTGTTCTATATCGTTCTCAGTCTGACAGACGCAGGCCATGATAAAATGGTTCTGAGAACCATGGTTCTTATGCGCCATACGACGTACACATCTCTCAATGCATACGTCGCAAACACCGCATCATATACACTAGTTTGCTTATCAGGGATTCGAACAGGCAACCTTTGAGTCGCAGGTCCGACGTCTACCATCTAAGGCTTAGATTCTAAGCCATCCCCGCTCACCTTATCAAAATATCATCATCATCAACACCATAACCTTGCTAGGTTATATGATGCAGTAGACGATTGAATTTTCATATTTGGTTGGCTCAACATTTGGATGAAAGGCTGGTCGAGTGAGATCAGTTTAAATAAAAGGCCACTGAAAAAATCAAATAACTGGTTTTGAAAAAAAAATTCTGTTGCTAACAGTGATACGCAAGTTCTACCACTACTATCAGCACCACCTGCACCTGCCACTACTATCAGCACCACCTACACCTACCACTACTATCAGCACCACCTGCACCTGCCACTACTATCAGCACCACCTGCACCTGCCACTACTATCAGCACCACCTGCACTTGCCACTACTATCAGCACCACCTGCACCTGCCACTCTTACCAGCACAACTATCTGTCTGCAAGGTGTTCGGGGTGACGAGGAGGGGCGAGCCAGTGAGGGCGCTCTTCTTGACTGCCTTCATCGCAGAGTGTGGAGTCCTGCTCGCCAACGTCGACTACATCGCGCCTGTCATCACTATGTACGTGCGCTGTTGTGCCTTTGTGGTGCTGTTTGTGTCTCTGTGGTGCTGTTTGTGTCTCTGTGGTGCTGTTTGTGTCTCTGTGGTGGTGTGTGTGCTTCTGTGGGGGTGTGTGTGCCTCTGTGGTGGTGTGTGTGCCTCTGTAGTGCTGTGTGTGCCTCTGTGGGGCTGTGTGTGCCTCTGGTGGTGTGTGTGTCTCTGTGGGGGTGTGTGTGCCTCTATGGGGGTGTGTGTGCCTCTGTGGTGGTGTGTGTGCTTCTGTGGGGTGTGTGTGCTTCTGTGGTGGTGTGTGTGCTTCTGTGGGGGTGTGTGTGTCTCTGTGGGGGTGTGTGTGCCTCTGTGGGGGTGTGTGTGCCTCTGTGGGGGTGTGTGTGCTTCTGTGGTGGTGTGTGTGCTTCTGTGGTGGTGTGTGTGCCTCTGTGGGGGTGTGTGTGCCTCTGTGGTGGTGTGTGTGTCTCTGTGGTGGTGTGTGTGCCTCTGTGGTGGTGTGTGTGTCTCTGTGGTGGTGTGCTGTTTTGTGTTGTCGTGTGGTGGTGTGGTGGAAGGTAATGTGGTGGTAAGTTGTAGTGGTGAGGATGGTTTATTGAAGTGGTATTGTGAGGTGGTGTAGGGGTGTGGAGGTGTGGTAGGGTCAGTGGGGGGTGGGTAAGGTGGTATAGAGTGGTGATATATGGTGTGATGTGATGTGGTGAGGCTCCACTACTACGCTATCTCAGCAACGCATCTCACTACTCCACCACTCCCACTATGACTCCACCACCCCCACTATGACTCCACCACTCCCACTATGACTCCACCACTCCCACTATGACTCCACCACCCCCACTATGACTCCACCACTCCCACTATGACTCCACCACTCCCACTATGACTCCACCACCCCCACTATGACTCCACCACTCCCACTATGACTCCACCACTCCCACTATGACTCCACCCCTCCCACTATGACTCCACCACCCCCACTGTGACTCCACCACCATCGCTCCACCTCACAGGCACACCACCTCACAACCACACCATCTCTCAACCACACCACACCACCTCACAACCACACCACACCACAACCACAGCACACCACACCACCTCACAACCACACCACACCACCTCACAACCACACCACACCACAAGCACACCACCTCACAACCACACCACCTCACAACCACACCACCTCTCAACCACACCACACCACCTCACAAGCACACCACAACCACAGCACACCACACCACCTCACAACCACACCACACCACCTCACAACCACACCACACCACAAGCACACCACCTCACAACCACACCACCTCACAACCACACCAAACCACACCACCTCACAACCACAACACACCACATCACAAGCACACCACTTCACAAGCACACCACCTGACAACCACACTACCTCACCACCACACCACACCGTATGACAAGCACACCACCTGACAAGCACACCACACCACCTGACAAGCACACCACCTGACAAGCACCTCACCACCTGACAAGCACACCACCTGACAAGCACACCACCTGACAAGCACACCACTTGACAAGCACACCACCTGACAAGCACACTACCTGACAAGCACACCACCTGACAAGCACACCACCTGACAAGCACACCACCTGACAAGCACACCACCTGACAAGCACACCACCTGACAAGCACACCACCACACAAGCACCTCACCACCTGACAAGCACTTCACCACCACACAAGCACCTCACCACCACACAAGCACCTCACCACCACACAAGCATCTCACCACACAAGCACCTCACCACCACACAAGCACCTCACCACCACACAAGCATCTCACCACACAAGCACCTCACCACCACACAAGCACCTCACCACCACACAAGCACCTCACCACACAAGCACCTCACCACCACACAAGCACCTCACCACCACACAAGCACCTCACCACACAAGCACCTCACCACACAAGCACCTCACCACGACCACGACGAAGGTTCTTCCTCATGTGCTACTGCTTCACGAACCTCGCCTGTGTGGTGCAGACGCTTCTCAAGACGCCCAACTGGAGACCTCGCTTCAAATACTATCACTGGTGCCTCTCTTCATCATCATCCCCATCAGCGTCATCATCATCATCATCATCACCATCATCATCATCATCATCATCATCATCATCACCATCATCATCATCATCATCATCATCACCATCACCATCACCGCTAGGGCATTGTCGTTGTTCGGGGTGTTCTTGTGCCTGTCTCTGATGTTCATGACGTCATGGTACTACGCACTGGTCGCCATCGCCATCGCCTTCTTCTTCTACAAGTACATTGAGTACAAGGGGTGAGTGCTGTTGTCGTTGTCGTTGTTGCTGTCGCTGTTGCTGTCGTCGTTGTCGTCGTTGCTGTCGCTGTTGTTGTTGTCGCTGTTGTTGTCGTCGTTGCTGTCGCTGTTGTTGTTGTCACTGTTGTTGTTGTTGCTGCTGTCGCTGTTGTTGTTGTTGTCGCTTTTAGTTCTTTGTTCCTAATCCGCATGACCGCACCATTCCGGTCTCATGCGGAGAAGGTATGTGAACACCTCCCCCCCCTCTCTCTCAGAGCCTCATCGCATTTATCGGTGTGGATGAGCTCCTTTCTCTCTTTCCTGCTGCTCTTGCAGTCCCAGAAGTGGTCTGGGTTGGTCTCCACTTCACCACACAGCTCACAGGTGGTGTCTTCATTCAGGATGCTCCTGCGGTAGAACGCTGTGGATAGACAGTGGCCGTTAAGTAGCTGGGCCAGAAGTGTCTCTGCTTGCCTACCGGTGCCATCTTCCCTTTTCAGCGGGGCACCGTAGATTCGTTTTCGTCTGGGATCCAACAGCTCAGGAAGTTTCATACTTTTTTTGAGGATACTCTTGATTGCCGACCATGTGACTGACTGTGGTTGCTCGCCTTGGCTTGCGGTGAGTGCGGCTTTGTCTGCCGCCTCGTTACCTTGAACACCAGTGTGTCCAGGAATCCACTGTACTGTCAACTCATTGCTTCGGCTGACTCTCATGAGATCCTCCTTTGTCCTACTGAGCTGCGGATCGTCGAATCTTGCTGGGTTCTGTAGGCTTTCGACACTTCCTCTACTGTCGGTGAAGATGGTCGCTCTGCCTGGCTGGTGCTCCACGATCCACTTTGCTGCTAAGCTGATGGCTCGGAGCTCAGCATCATGGGCTGTACAGAGTACCCCTGCTGCTTCCAACCAGACGTCACTAACCACCTCATCCTGCATAACCACCACTGCACTTCCACCATTCTTGTTACTGCAATCTGTTGTTGTTGCTATTGAATCATTCATTCGGTAAATCCAATAGTTTCTTTTCTGCGTGATCAGTGACACAACAACTACCCTCCACAACCACTCTCTACAACTACCCCCTCCACAACTACCCCCCACAACCATTCTCTACAACCACCCCCTCCACAACAATCCCACAACCACTTTCTACAACCACCCCTTCCACAACTACTACCTACAACCACTCCCTATACAATTATCTCTCCACAACTACTCCCCACAACCATCCCTCACAACCATCCCTCACAACCATCCCTCACGACCATCCCTCACGACCATCCCTCACAACCATCCCTCACAACCATCCCTCACAACCATCCCTCACAACCATCACTCACAACCATCCCTCACGACCATCCCTCATAACCATCCCTCACAACCATCCCTCACAACCATCCCTCACAACCATCCCTCACAACCATCCCTCACAACCATCCCTCACAACCATCCCTCACAACCATCCCTCACAACCATCCCTCACAACCAACTCTCACAACCATCCCTCACAACCATTCCTCACAACCATCCCTCACAACCATCCCTCACAACCATCCCTCACAACCATCCCTCACAACCATCCCTCACAACCATCCCTCACAACCATCCCTCACAACCATCACTCACAACCATCCCTCACGACCATCCCTCACAACCATCCCTCACAACCATCCCTCACAACCATCCCTCACAACCATCCCTCACAACCATCCCTCACAACCATCCCTCACAACCATCCCTCACAACCATCCCTCACAACCATCCCTCACAACCATCCCTCACAACCATCCCTCACAACCATCCCTCACAACCATCCCTCACAACCATCCCTCACAACCATCCCTCACAACCATCCTTCACAACCATCCCTCACAACCATCCCTCACAACCATCCCTCACAACCATCCCTCACAACCATCCTCACAACCATCCCTCACAACCATCCCTCACAACCATCCCTCACAACCATCCCTCACAACCATCCCTCACAACCATCCTTCACAACCATCCCTCACAACCATCTCTCACAACCATCCCTCACAACCATCCCTCACGACCATCCCTCACAACCATCCCTCACGACCATCCCTCACAACCATCACTCACAACCATCCCTCACAACCATCCTCACAACCATCCCTCACAACCATCCCTCACAACCATCCCTCACGACCATCCCTCACAACCATCACTCACAACCATCCCTCACAACCCTCCCTCACAACCATCCCTCACAACCATCCCTCACAACCATCCTTCACAACCATCCCTCACAACCATCCCTCACAACCATCCCTCACAACCATCCCTCACAACCATCCCTCACAACCATCCCTCACAACCATCCCTCACAACCATCCTTCACAACCATCCCTCACAACCATCACTCACAACCATCCTTCACAACCATCCCTCACAACCATCCCTCACAACCATCCCTCACAACCATCCCTTACAACCATCCCTCACAACCATCCCTCACAACCATCCCTCACAACCATCCCTCACAACCATCCCTTACAACCATCCCTCACAACCATCCCTCACAACCATCCCTCACAACCATCCCTCACAACCATCCCTCACAACCATCCCTCACAACCATCCCTCACAACCATCCCTCACAACTATCCCTCACAACCATCCCTCACAACCATCCCTCACAACCATCCCTCACAACCATCCCTCACAACCATCCCTCACAACCATCCCTCACAACCATCCCTCACAACCATCCCTCACAACCATCACTCACAACCATCCCTCACAACCATCCCTCACAACCATCTCTCACAACCATCCCTCACAACCATCCCTCACAACCATCCCTCACAACCATTCCTCACAACCATCCTCACAACCATCCCTCACAACCATCTCTCACAACCATCCCTCACAACCATCCCTCACAACCATCTCTCACAACCATCCCTCACAACCATCCCTCACAACCATCCCTCACAACCATCCCTCACAACCATCCCTCACAACCATCCCTCACAACCATCGCTCACAACCATCCCTCACAACCATCCCTCACAACCATCCCTCACAACCATCCCTCACAACCATCTCTCACAACCATCTCTCACAACCATCCCTCACAACTATCCCTCACAACCATCTCTCACAACCATCCCTCACAACCATCCCTCACAACCATCCCTCACAACCATCACTCACAACCATCCCTCACAACCATCACTCACAACCATCCCTCACGACCATCCCTCACAACCATCCCTCACAACCATCCCTCACAACCATCTCTCACAACCATCCCTCACGACCATCACTCACAACCATCCCACACTACAGCGCAGAGAAGGAGTGGGGGGACGGCTTGACGGGCCTCTCGATGAGTGCTGCCAGGTTCGCCCTTCTGCGTCTCGAGGAAAACCACGACCACGCCAAGAACTGGAGGCCGCAGCTGCTGGTGCTGTGCAAGCTGCACCAGGAGACGCTCACGCCGGTGCACCCCCTCCTCATCGACTTCGCCTCCCAACTCAAAGCTGGTTCGTGCCTGCCTCGTGTGTCCAATATCATTCATCATCATCACTTCCACCACCTTCATCACTTCCACCATCACCTCCACCATCATCATCACTTCCACCATCACCTCCATCACTTCCACCATCATCATCACTTCCACCATCACCTCCATCACTTCCACCATCATCATCACTTCCATCATCATCATCACTTCCACCATCATCATCACTTCCATCATCATCATCACTTCCATCACTACCACGACGACGACGGCAGGCAAGGGCTTGTTGATGGTGGCCTCGGTGGTGGAGTGCAGCAGCAGTGGGACAGGGGCAGGGACAGGGGCAGGGGCAGGGACAGGGACAGGGGCAGCAGGCGACTTCAGGAGGGCAGAGCAGGCGAAGGAGAATTTGCAGGCGCTTCTGAAGGCGAACAAGGCCAAGGGATTTGTCAACGCCATCGTCGCCCAAGACGTCACCAGCTGCCTTTCCTATGTGTGCGTGCTTCTGATGATGGTGTTCATGGTGATGGTGATAACGGTGATGATGGGGATGATGATGTAGATGATGTAGATGATGATAAAGATGATAAAGATCAAACCACGTTATTTTATTTTTGTGTGATTTCATTCCATCTTGCACCCATCTTCATCCATCTTCATCCATCTTCATCCATCTTCATCCATCTTCATCCATCTTCATCCATCTTCATCCATCTTCATCCATCTTGCACCCATCTTCATCCATCTTCATCCACCTTCATCCATCTTCATCCATCTTCATCCATCTTCATCCATCTTCATCCATCTTCATCCATCTTCATCCATCTTCATCCATCTTCATCCATCTTCATCCATCTTCATCCATCTTCATCCATCTTGCATCCATCTTCATCCATCTTCATCCATCTTCATCCATCTTCATCCATCTTCATCCATCTTCATCCATCTTCATCCATCTTCATCCATCTTCATCCATCTTCATCCATCTTCACCCATCTTCATCCATCTTCATCCATCTTGCATCCATCTTCATCCATCTTCATCCATCTTCATCCATCTTCATCCATCTTCATCCATCTTCATCCATCTTCATCCATCTTCATCCATCTTCATCCATCTTCATCCATCTTCATCCATCTTCATCCATCTTCATCCATCTTCATCCATCTTCATCCATCTTCATCCATCTTCATCCATCTTCATCCATCTTCATCCATCTTGCATCCATCTTCATCCATCTTCATCCATCTTCATCCATCTTGCATCCATCTTCATCCATCTTCATCCATCTTCATCCATCTTCATCCATCTTCATCCATCTTCATCCATCTTCATCCATCTTCATCCATCTTCATCCATCTTCATCCATCTTCATCCATCTTCACCCATCTTCATCCATCTTCATCCATCTTCATCCATCTTCATCCATCATCATCCATCTTCATCCATCTTCATCCATCTTGCACCCATCTTGCACCCATCTTCATCCATCTTCATCCATCTTCATCCATCTTCATCCATCTTCATCCATCTTCATCCATCTTCATCCATCTTCATCCATCTTCATCCATCTTCATCCATCTTCATCCATCTTGCACCCATCTTCATCCATCTTCATCCATCTTCATCCATCTTCATCCATCTTCATCCATCTTCATCCATCTTCATCCATCTTCATCCATCTTCATCCATCTTCATCCATCTTCATCCATCTTCATCCATCTTCATCCATCTTCATCCATCTTGCATCCATCTTCATCCATCTTCATCCATCTTCATCCATCTTCATCCATCTTCATCCATCTTGCACCCATCTTCATCCATCTTCATCCATCTTCATCCATCTTCATCCATCTTCATCCATCTTCATCCATCTTCATCCATCTTCATCCATCTTCATCCATCTTCATCCATCTTCATCCATCTTCATCCATCTTCATCCATCTTCATCCATCTTCATCCATCTTGCATCCATCTTCATCCATCTTCATCCATCTTGCACCCATCTTCATCCATCTTCATCCATCTTCATCCATCTTCATCCATCTTCATCCATCTTCATCCATCTTCATCCATCTTCATCCATCTTGCATCCATCTTCATCCATCTTCATCCATCTTCATCCATCATCATCCATCTTCATCCATCTTCATCCATCTTCATCCATCTTCATCCATCTTCATCCATCTTCATCCATCTTCATCCATCTTCATCCATCTTCATCCATCTTGCACCCATCTTCATCCATCTTCATCCATCTTCATCCATCTTCATCCATCTTCATCCATCTTCATCCATCTTCATCCATCTTCATCCATCTTCATCCATCTTGCACCCATCTTGCACCCATCTTCATCCATCTTCATCCATCTTCATCCATCTTCATCCATCTTCATCCATCTTCATCCATCTTCATCCATCTTCATCCATCTTCATCCATCTTCATCCATCTTCATCCATCTTCATCCATCTTCATCCATCTTGCATCCATCTTCATCCATCTTCATCCATCTTCATCCATCTTCATCCATCTTCATCCATCTTCATCCATCTTCATCCATCTTCATCCATCTTCATCCATCTTGCATCCATCTTCATCCATCTTCATCCATCTTGCACCCATCTTCATCCATCTTCATCCATCTTCATCCATCTTCATCCATCTTCATCCATCTTCATCCATCTTCATCCATCTTCATCCATCTTCATCCATCTTCATCCATCTTCATCCATCTTGCACCCATCTTCATCCATCTTGCACCCATCTTCATCCATCTTCATCCATCTTGCACCCATCTTCATCCATCTTGCACCCATCTTCATCCATCTTCATCCATCTTCATCCATCTTTATCCATCTTCATCCATCTTCATCCATCTTCATCCATCTTCATCCATCTTCATCCATCTTCATCCATCTTCATCCATCTTCATCCATCTTCATCCATCTTGCACCCATCTTCATCCATCTTCATCCATCTTCATCCATCTTCATCCATCTTCATCCATCTTCATCCATCTTCATCCATCTTCATCCATCTTCATCCATCTTCATCCATCTTGCACCCATCTTCATCCATCTTCATCCATCTTGCACCCATCTTCATCCATCTTCATCCATCTTCATCCATCTTCATCCATCTTGCATCCATCTTCATCCATCTTCATCCATCTTCATCCATCTTCATCCATCTTCATCCATCTTCATCCATCTTCATCCATCTTCATCTATCTTAATCCATCTTCATCCATCTTCATCCATCTTCATCCATCTTCATCCATCTTCATCCATCTTCATCCATCTTCACCCATCTTCATCCATCTTGCACCCATCTTGCATCCATCTTCATCCATCTTCATCCATCTTGCACCCATCTTCATCCATCTTCATCCATCTTCATCCATCTTCATCCATCTTCATCCATCTTCATCCATCTTCATCCATCTTCATCCATCTTCATCCATCTTCATCCATCTTGCACCCATCTTCATCCACCTTCACCCATCTTCATCCATCTTCATCCATCTTCATCCATCTTGCACCCATCTTCATCCATCTTCATCCATCTTCATCCATCTTCATCCATCTTGCACCCATCTTCATCCATCTTCATCCATCTTCATCCATCTTCATCCATCTTCATCCATCTTCATCCATCTTCACCCATCTTCATCCATCTTCATCCATCTTGCATCCATCTTCATCCATCTTCATCCATCTTCATCCATCTTCATCCATCTTCATCCATCTTCATCCATCTTCATCCATCTTCATCCATCTTCATCCATCTTCATCCATCTTCATCCATCTTCATCCATCTTCATCCATCTTCATCCATCTTCATCCATCTTCATCCATCTTCATCCATCTTCATCCATCTTCATCCATCTTCATCCATCTTGCATCCATCTTCATCCATCTTCATCCATCTTCATCCATCTTGCATCCATCTTCATCCATCTTCATCCATCTTCATCCATCTTCATCCATCTTCATCCATCTTCATCCATCTTCATCCATCTTCATCCATCTTCATCCATCTTCATCCATCTTCATCCATCTTCACCCATCTTCATCCATCTTCATCCATCTTCATCCATCTTCATCCATCATCATCCATCTTCATCCATCTTCATCCATCTTGCACCCATCTTGCACCCATCTTCATCCATCTTCATCCATCTTCATCCATCTTCATCCATCTTCATCCATCTTCATCCATCTTCATCCATCTTCATCCATCTTCATCCATCTTCATCCATCTTCATCCATCTTGCACCCATCTTCATCCATCTTCATCCATCTTCATCCATCTTCATCCATCTTCATCCATCTTCATCCATCTTCATCCATCTTCATCCATCTTCATCCATCTTCATCCATCTTCATCCATCTTCATCCATCTTCATCCATCTTCATCCATCTTGCATCCATCTTCATCCATCTTCATCCATCTTCATCCATCTTCATCCATCTTCATCCATCTTGCACCCATCTTCATCCATCTTCATCCATCTTCATCCATCTTCATCCATCTTCATCCATCTTCATCCATCTTCATCCATCTTCATCCATCTTCATCCATCTTCATCCATCTTCATCCATCTTCATCCATCTTCATCCATCTTCATCCATCTTCATCCATCTTGCATCCATCTTCATCCATCTTCATCCATCTTGCACCCATCTTCATCCATCTTCATCCATCTTCATCCATCTTCATCCATCTTCATCCATCTTCATCCATCTTCATCCATCTTCATCCATCTTGCATCCATCTTCATCCATCTTCATCCATCTTCATCCATCATCATCCATCTTCATCCATCTTCATCCATCTTCATCCATCTTCATCCATCTTCATCCATCTTCATCCATCTTCATCCATCTTCATCCATCTTCATCCATCTTGCACCCATCTTCATCCATCTTCATCCATCTTCATCCATCTTCATCCATCTTCATCCATCTTCATCCATCTTCATCCATCTTCATCCATCTTCATCCATCTTCATCCATCTTCATCCATCTTCATCCATCTTCATCCATCTTGCATCCATCTTCATCCATCTTCATCCATCTTCATCCATCTTCATCCATCTTCATCCATCTTCATCCATCTTCATCCATCTTCATCCATCTTCATCCATCTTCATCCATCTTCATCCATCTTGCATCCATCTTCATCCATCTTCATCCATCTTCATCCATCTTCATCCATCTTCATCCATCTTCATCCATCTTCATCCATCTTCATCCATCTTGCATCCATCTTCATCCATCTTCATCCATCTTGCACCCATCTTCATCCATCTTCATCCATCTTCATCCATCTTCATCCATCTTCATCCATCTTCATCCATCTTCATCCATCTTCATCCATCTTCATCCATCTTCATCCATCTTCATCCATCTTCATCCATCTTGCACCCATCTTCATCCATCTTGCACCCATCTTCATCCATCTTCATCCATCTTGCACCCATCTTCATCCATCTTGCACCCATCTTCATCCATCTTCATCCATCTTCATCCATCTTTATCCATCTTCATCCATCTTCATCCATCTTCATCCATCTTCATCCATCTTCATCCATCTTCATCCATCTTCATCCATCTTCATCCATCTTCATCCATCTTGCACCCATCTTCATCCATCTTCATCCATCTTCATCCATCTTCATCCATCTTCATCCATCTTCATCCATCTTCATCCATCTTCATCCATCTTCATCCATCTTCATCCATCTTGCACCCATCTTCATCCATCTTCATCCATCTTGCACCCATCTTCATCCATCTTCATCCATCTTCATCCATCTTCATCCATCTTGCATCCATCTTCATCCATCTTCATCCATCTTCATCCATCTTCATCCATCTTCATCCATCTTCATCCATCTTCATCCATCTTCATCTATCTTAATCCATCTTCATCCATCTTCATCCATCTTCATCCATCTTCATCCATCTTCATCCATCTTCATCCATCTTCACCCATCTTCATCCATCTTGCACCCATCTTGCATCCATCTTCATCCATCTTCATCCATCTTGCACCCATCTTCATCCATCTTCATCCATCTTCATCCATCTTCATCCATCTTCATCCATCTTCATCCATCTTCATCCATCTTCATCCATCTTCATCCATCTTCATCCATCTTGCACCCATCTTCATCCACCTTCACCCATCTTCATCCATCTTCATCCATCTTCATCCATCTTGCACCCATCTTCATCCATCTTCATCCATCTTCATCCATCTTCATCCATCTTGCACCCATCTTCATCCATCTTCATCCATCTTGCATCCATCCTCATCCATCTTCATCCATCTTCATCCATCTTCATCCATCTTCATCCATCTTCATCCATCTTCATCCATCTTCATCCATCTTCATCCATCTTCATCCATCTTCACCCATCTTCATCCATCTTCATCCATCTTCATCCATCTTCATCCATCATCATCCATCTTCATCCATCTTCATCCATCTTCATCCATCTTCATCCATCTTCACCCATCTTCATCCATCTTCATCCATCTTCATCCATCTTCATCCATCATCATCCATCTTCATCCATCTTCATCCATCTTCATCCATCTTCATCCATCTTCATCCATCTTCATCCATCTTCATCCATCTTGCATCCATCTTCATCCATCTTCATCCATCTTCATCCATCTTCATCCATCTTCATCCATCTTCATCCATCTTGCATCCATCTTCATCCATCTTCATCCATCTTCATCCATCTTCATCCATCTTCATCCATCTTCATCCATCTTCACCCATCTTCATCCATCTTCATCCATCTTCATCCATCTTCATCCATCTTCATCCATCTTCATCCATCTTCATCCATCTTCATCCATCTTCATCCATCTTCATCCATCTTCATCCATCTTGCACCCATCTTCATCCATCTTCATCCATCTTCATCCATCTTCATCCATCTTGCACCCATCTTCATCCATCTTCATCCATCTTCATCCATCTTCATCCATCTTCATCCATCTTCATCCATCTTCATCCATCTTGCACCCATCTTCATCCATCTTCATCCATCTTCATCCATCTTCATCCATCTTGCACCCATCTTCATCCATCTTCATCCATCTTTATCCATCTGGCACCCATCTTTATCTTTCCCACGCACGACGACAGACTGCAGAGCTCAGGCTTGGGCGCCTTGAAGCACAACGCTGTGCTGACTGCATTCCCTGAGAACTGGAGGACTGATCACAAGAGTTGCAGCATGTTTTTCAGTGCGTTTATAGAGAAGTGCATGAGTTGGTGGAGGAGGAGTGCAGGAGTTCCCACCACCATCTCAACCACTAACTACCAACCACTTCACCCACCTAAACACCAAATCTACCACATTAATCACCTCACCTCCTCACCCACCACACCAACCAACTCACCTCCTCACCCACCACACCAACCACTTCATCTCCTCACCCACCACACCAACCACTTCATCTCCTCACCCACCACACCAACCACCTCACCTTCTCACCCACCACACCAACCACCTCACCCACATGACAGACAGTCTGAGGACGATGGTCAGCAAGGACTTGGCGATCCTGGTGGCGAAGGGCATCGACCACTTTCCCAGCCAGCATCAAGAAGTTCTCCAGAGAGGCACCATCGACGTGTGGTGGATCGTGCGTATCCTTGCTTGTCTTTTAGCCTGTCGGTCTGCTTGTCTGTCTGTCTATCTGCTTCTCTGCTTGCTTTGCTTCCTTGTAGTACTCTTCCATCTCTTCGCCTTGCCTTTCGGCACTGCCTCCGCGTACGACAGTGCCGCACTTAACTTCTATTTTTTAGGATCCGTCAATGAAGGAATAAAAAAAGTGAACGTAATCTTTTAAAACAAAGTTATCTTTTATTTATATTTCGATCACCTATATTTTAATGTTTTATAAATCAATGAAAAATAACCTTAATCCTAACCCTAACCCTACCCTTAGCCATCCTAACCCTAACCCCACTCCTAATACTAGTCCTAGCCCTACCCTTAGTCCTGATCCTAACCCTAACCTTAGCCCTAATCCTAACCCTAACCCCGCTCCTAATACTAGTCCTAACCCTACCCTTACCCCTAATCCTAATCTTTTGTTTTCCTTATGTTTTCCTTCCACTATAGTGTTTTGTTTATCGTGAAAATTTTACAGAAAATAACAAAAATCTAAATAGTTTCAATATGAATAAATACATAAAAATTACATATTATTAAATTAAATAATAAATTAAAGATGAATAAATTAAAGATGAATAAATTAAAGATGAATAAATTAAAGATGAATAAATTAAAGATGAATAAATTAAAGATGAATAAATTAAAGATGAATAAATTAAAGATGAATAAATTATAGATGAATAAATTAAAGATGAATAAATTAAAGATGAATAAATTAAAGATGAATAAATTAAAGATGAATAAATTAAAGATGAATAAATTAAAGATGAATAAATTAAAGATGAATAAATTAAAGATGAATAAATTAAAGATGAATAAATTAAAGATGAATAAATTAAAGATGAATAAATTAAAGATGAATAAATTAAAGATGAATAAATTAAAGATGAATAAATTAAAGATGAATAAATTAAAGATGAATAAATTAAAGATGAATAAATTAAAGATGAATAAATTAAAGATGAATAAATTAAAGATGAATAAATTAAAGATGAATAAATTAAAGATGAATAAATTAAAGATGAATAAATTAAAGATGAATAAATTAAAGATGAATAAATTAAAGATGAATAAATTAAAGATGAATAAATTAAAGATGAATAAATTAAAGATGAATAAATTAAAGATGAATAAATTAAAGATGAATAAATTAAAGATGAATAAATTAAAGATGAATAAATTAAAGATGAATAAATTAAAGATGAATAAATTAAAGATGAATAAATTAAAGATGAATAAATTAAAGATGAATAAATTAAAGATGAATAAATTAAAGATGAATAAATTAAAGATGAATAAATTAAAGATGAATAAATTAAAGATGAATAAATTAAAGATGAATAAATTAAAGATGAATAAATTAAAGATGAATAAATTAAAGATGAATAAATTAAAGAGGAATAAATTAAATATGAATAAATTAAAGATAAATAAATTAAATAAATAACAATTAAAGATGAATAAATACATAACAATTAAAGATGAATAAATACATAACAATTAAAGATGAATAAATACATAACAATTAAAGATGAATAAATACATAACAATTAAAGATGAATAATTACATAACAATTAAAGATGAATAAATCATAACAATTAAAGATGAATAAATACATAACAATTAAAGATGAATAAATACATAACAATTAAAGATGAATAAATACATAACAATTAAAGATGAACAAATAAATAACAATTAAAGATGAACAAATAAATAACAATTAAAGTTGAATAAATACATAACAATTAAAGATGAATAAATACATAACAATTAAAGATGAACAAATAAATAACAATTAAAGTTGAATAAATACATAACAATTAAAGATAAATAAATACATAACAATTAAAGATGAATAAATACATAACAATTAAAAATGAATAAAATTAAAATAATCATGGATGTAAAAGTGTTCATTTTTCTCCTTTCCTAAATGTATTTGGCGTCAAGCTATTTCTTTTGACTGGCCGATTAGGAAAAGGAATAATCGTAGGAACTGTCGTACCCGTAGCCAGTGCCTTGCCTTCCAATTCATTTTCTCATTTGGTTGATGATGATGATGATGACGATGATGAAGGTTGTCGCGACGATGATTATAATGATGATTTGAGTTTTCTTTTACTCGGAAACGACGACCACATCAACGACTGCATCAACGACTGCATCAACGACTGCATCAACGACTGCATTAACGACCACATCAACGACCACATCAACGACTGCATCAACGACTGCATCAACGACTGCATTAACGACCACATCAACGACCACATCAACGACTGCATCAACTGCAATTGCAACAACAAAACAAAAATTCAACTACTACTACTACTACTACTACTACTACTACTACTACTACTACTACTACTACTACTACTACTACTACTACTACTACTACTACTACTACTACTACTACTACTACTACTACTACTACTACTACTACTACTACTACTACTACTACTACTACTACTACTACAATCACTACTACTACTACTAAAACATCCCTTCTACTACAACAACAACTTTTTCTACAACAACAACAACGTCAACAGACGATGGTGGCTTATTGATGTTGTTGCCTTTCTTGTTGTTGCAGCACAAGGTTTGGAGGCGTTGCAAGATGAGGATCTTCACTGTTGCTGGTGTGTTGTTGTTGTTGTTGTGTTGTTGTTGTTGTTGTTGTTGTTGGTGTGTTGTTGTTGCTGGTGTGTTGTTGTTGTTGTTGTTGTTGGTGTGTTGTTGTTGTTGTTGTTGGTGTGTTGTTGGTGTGTTGTTGTTGGTGTGTTGTTGTTGTTGTTGTTGTTGGTGTGTTGGTGTTGTTGCTGCTGGTGTGTTGTTGTTGTTGCTGGTGGTGGTGGTTTTGGTGTTGGTGGTGTTGGTCCTTCCACCTTGCACCCATCCTTCCTTCCTTCTTTCCTTCCTTCCTTTCTTCCTTCATTCCTTCCTTCTATCCTTCCTTCCTTCCTTCCTTCCTTCATTCCTTCCTTAATTCTTTCCTTTCTTCCTTCATTCCTTTCTTCCTTCCTTTCTTCCTTCTTTTCTTCCTTCCTTCTTTCCTTCCTTCCTTCCTTCCTTCCTTCATTCCTTCCTCCCTTCCTTCCTTCCTTCCTTCCTTCCGTCCTTCCTTCCTTCCTTCCTTCCTTTCCTAATTCCTTCCTTCCTTCCTTCCTTGCACGTGACACGCGCAGAGATGGAGGACAACAGCATCCAGATGAAGAAGGACATCGAGGAGTTCATGTACAGCCTGAGGATGAAGGCCGAAGTGCAAGTCATCGAGATGGTGTGTGTGTGTGTCTTTGTTTGCTTGTGTGTGTCTTTGTTTGCTTGTGTGTGTGTGTGTCTTTGTTTGCTTGTGTGTGTGTGTGTGTGTGTGTGTGTGTGTGTGTGTGTGTGTGTGTGTGTGTGTGTGTGTGTGTGTGTGTGTGTGTCTTTGTTTGCTTGTGTGTGTGTGTGTCTTTGTTTGCTTGTGTGTGTGTGTGTCTTTGTTTGCTTCTGTGTGTGTGTGTGTCTTTGTTTGCTTCTGTGTGTGTGTGTGTCTTTGTTTGCTTCTGTGTGTGTGTGTCTTTGTTTTGGACGGATTAAGAGGAGTTTTTCTCACACACGCAGCCCTCGACCGACATCAGCGCATACACCTACGAGCGCACACTGATGATGGAGCAGCGGACAACCATGTGGAAGCAACTGCCTCAGAACCTCGGCTCTGCAAATGTTCGTGTGTGTGCTGTGTGGTGCTGTGTGGTGCTGTGTGGTGTGGTGGTGTGGTTTGGTGGTGTGGTGGTGTGGTGTGGTGGTGTGGTGTGGTAGTGTGGTGTGGTGGTCTGGTGTGGTGGTGTGGTGTGGTGCTGTGTGGTGTGGTGGTGTGGTGTTGTGGTGGTGTGGTGTGCTGTGTGGTGTGGTGTTGTGGTGGTGTGGTGGTGTGGTGGTGTGGTGTGGTGGTGTGTGGTGGTGTGGTGTGGTGGTGTGCTGTGTGGTGTGGTGTTGTGGTGGTGTGGTGGTGTGGTGTGCTGTGTGCTGTGGTGGTGGTGTGGTGGTGTGCTGTGGTGGTGGTGTGCTGGTGGTGTGGTGTGGTGGTGTGGTCGTGTGGTGTGGTCGTGTGGTGTGGTCGTGTGGTGGTGTGGTGTGGTGGTGTGGTGGTGTGGTGTGGTGCTGTGTGGTGTGGTGGTGTGGTGTTGTGGTGGTGTGGTGTGCTGTGTGGTGTGGTGTTGTGGTGGTGTGGTGGTGTGGTGGTGTGGTGTGGTGGTGTGTGGTGGTGTGGTGTGGTGGTGTGCTGTGTGGTGTGGTGTTGTGGTGGTGTGGTGGTGTGGTGTGCTGTGTGCTGTGGTGGTGGTGTGGTGGTGTGCTGTGGTGGTGGTGTGCTGGTGGTGTGGTGTGGTGGTGTGGTCGTGTGGTGTGGTCGTGTGGTGTGGTCGTGTGGTGGTGTGGTGTGGTGTGGTGTGGTGGTGTGGTGGTGTGGTGTGGTGTGGTTGTGTGGTAGTGTGGTGTGGTGGTCTGGTGTGGTGGTGTGGTGTGGTGTGGTGCTGTGTGGTGCTGTGTGGTGTGGTGTGGTGGTGTGGTGTGGTGGTGTGGTGGTGTGGTGGTGTGGTGTGGTAGTGTGGTGTGGTGGTCTGGTGTGCTGGTGGTGTGGTGTGGTGGTGTGGTGTGGTGTGGTGGTGTGGTGTGGTGTGGTGTGGTGGTGTCCTGGTGTGTTAGTGTGGTGTGGTGTGGTGGTGTGCTGTGTGCTGTGGTGTTGTGGTGGTGTGGTAGTGTGGTGGTGGTGTGGTGGTGTGGTGTTGTGTGGTGTGGTTGTGTGGCGTGGTGGTGTGGTGTGGTGGTATGGTGTGGTGTGGTGTGTGGTGTGGTGGTGTGGCGTGGTGGTGTGGTGTGGTGGTATGGTGTGGTGTATGGTGTGTTGTGTGGTGGTGTGGTGGTGTGGTAGTGTGGCGTGGTGGTGTGGTGTGGTGTGGCGGTGTGGCGTGGTGTGGTGGTGTGCTGTGCGGTGGTGGTGTGGTGTGGTGGTGTGGTATGTGTGGTGGTGTGGTGTGTGGTGTGGTGGTGTGGTGTGGTAGTGTGGTGTGGTGGTGGTGTGGTGTGGTGGTGTGGTATGTGTGGTGTGGTGGTGTGGTGTGGTTTGGTGTGGTGTGTTGTATGGTGGTGTGGTGTGGTGTGGTGGTGTGGTGTGGTGGTGGTGGTGGTAGTTTAGTGGTGGTGGTGTGGTAGTGTGCTGTGGTGTGGTGTGCTGTGGTGGTGGTGTGGTGGTGTTGTGGTGTGGTGTGGTGGTGTGTTATGTGTGGTGGTGTGGTGTGGTGGTGTGGTGAGGTGTGGTGTGGTGTGGTGGTGGTGTGGTGTATGGTGTGGTGGTGGTGTGGTGTATGGTGTGGTGGTGTGGTGTGGTGAGGTGTGGTGTGGTGTGATGAGTGGTGGTGTGGTGTTGTGTGGTGGTGTGGTGTGGTGGTGGTGTGGTGGTGGTGTGGTGTGGTGGTGTTGATGGTCGTGTGGTGGTGGTGTGGTGTGGTGGTGGTGTTGTGGTGTAGTGTGGTATGGTGGTGTGGTGTGTGTGGTGGTGTGGTGGTGTGGTGTGATGTGTGGTGGTGGTGTGGTGATGTGTGGTGGTGGTGTGGTGGTGTTGTGGTGTGGTGGTGGTGTTGTGGTGTGGTGGTGGTGGTGTGGTGTTGTGGTGTGGTGTGGTGGTGGTGGTGGTAGTTTAGTGGTGTGGTGTGGTGGTGTGCTGTGTGGTGTGGTGTTGTGGTGGTGTGGTGTGCTGTGTGCTGTGGTGGTGGTGTGGTGGTGTGCTGTGGTGGTGGTGTGCTGGTGGTGTGGTGTGGTCGTGTGGTCGTGTGGTGTGGTCGTGTGGTGTGGTCGTGTGGTGGTGTGGTGTGGTGTGGTGGTGTGGTGGTGTGGTGTGGTCTGGTTGTGTGGTAATTTGGTGTGGTGGTCTGGTGTGGTGGTGTGGTGTGGTGTGGTGCTGTGTGGTGTGGTGTGGTGGTGTGGTGTGGTGGTGTGGTGGTGTGGTGTGGTAGTGTGGTGTGGTGGTCTGGTGTGCTGGTGGTGTGGTGTGGTGGTGTGGTGTGGTGTGGTGGTGTGGTGTGGTGTGGTGTGGTGGTGTCCTGGTGTGTTAGTGTGGTGTGGTGTGGTGGTGTGCTGTGTGCTGTGGTGTTGTGGTGGTGTGGTAGTGTGGTGGTGGTGTGGTGGTGTGGTGTTGTGTGGTGTGGTAGTGTGGCGTGGTGGTGTGGTGTGGTGGTATGGTGTGGTGTGGTGTGTGGTGTGGTGGTGTGGTGGTGTGGCGTGGTGGTGTGGTGTGGTGGTATGGTGTGGTGTGTGGTGTGGTGGTGTGGTGGTGTGGTAGTGTGGCGTGGTGGTGTGGTGGTGTGGTGTGGCGGTGTGGCGTGGTGTGGTGGTGTGCTGTGCGGTGGTGGTGTGGTGTGGTGGTGTGGTATGTGTGGTGGTGTGGTGTGTGGTGTGGTGGTGTGGTGTGGTAGTGTGGTGTGGTGGTGGTGTGGTGTGGTGGTGTGGTATGTGTGGTGTGGTGGTGTGGTGTGGTTTGGTGTGGTGTGTTGTATGGTGGTGTGGTGTGGTGTGGTGGTGTGGTGTGGTGGTGGTGGTGGTAGTTTAGTGGTGGTGGTGTGGTAGTGTGCTGTGGTGTGGTGTGCTGTGGTGGTGGTGTGGTGGTGTTGTGGTGTGGTGTGGTGGTGTGTTATGTGTGGTGGTGTGGTGTGGTGGTGTGGTGAGGTGTGGTGTGGTGTGGTGGTGTGGTGTGGTGGTGGTGTGGTGTATGGTGTGGTGGTGGTGTGGTGTATGGTGTGGTGGTGTGGTGTGGTGAGGTGTGGTGTGGTGTGATGAGTGGTGGTGTGGTGTTGTGTGGTGTTGTGTGGTGGTGTGGTGTGGTGGTGGTGTGGTGGTGGTGTGGTGGTGGTGTGGTGTGATGGTGGTGTGGTGTGGTGGTGTTGATGGTCGTGTGGTGGTGGTGTGGTGTGGTGGTGGTGTTGTGGTGTAGTGTGGTATGGTGGTGTGGTGTGTGTGGTGGTGTGGTGGTGTGATGTGGTGGTGTGGTGTGGTGGTGTGGTGTGATGTGTGGTGGTGGTGTGGTGGTGTTGATGGTGGTGTGGTGGTGTTGTGGTGTGGTGGTGGTGTTGTGGTGTGGTGGTGGTGGTGTGGTGTTGTGGTGTGGTGTGGTGTGCTGTGATGTTTGGTGGTGGTGTGGTGTGGTATGGTGGTGTGGTGTGTGTGGTGGTGTAGTGGTGTGGTGTGATGGTGTGGTGTGGTGTGGTGGTGTGGTGTGATGTGTGGTGATGGTGTGGTGGTGTGGTGTTGTGTGGTGTGGTATGGTGTGCTAGTGTGGTGTGGTGTGGTGGTGTGGCGTGGTGTGGTGGTGTACTGTGCGGTGGTGGTGTTGTTGTGTTGTGGTGTGGTGTGGTGGTGTGGTATGTGTGGTGGGTGGTGTGGTGGTGTGGTGTGGTGGTTTGGTGTGGTGTGGTGGTGTTTTGGTGGTGAGGTGGTGTTGGTTTGGTGGTGGTGGTGTGGTGTGGTGGTGTGGTGTGGTGGTGTGGTGTGGTGTGTTGGTGTGGTGGTGTGGTGTGGTGTGGTATTGTGGTGTGGTGGTGAGGTGTGGTCTGGTGGTGTGGTGTGGTGGTGTTGATGGTCGTGTGGTGTTGTGGTGTAGTGGTGTGGTGTGGTGTGGTGGTGTGGTGTGGTGGTGGTGGTGGTAGTGTAGTGGTGGTGGTGTGGTTTGGGTGGTGTGGTAGTGTGCTGTGGTCTGGTATGCTGTGGTGTGGTGTGGTGGTGTTGATGGTCGTGTGGTGGTGGTGTGGTGGTGTTGTGGTGTGGTGTGGTGGTGTGTTATGTGTGGTGGTGTGGTGTGGTGTGGTGGTGTGGTGAGGTGTGGTGTGGTGTGGTGGTGTGATGTGGTGGTGGTGTGGAGTATGGTGTGGTGGTGTGATGGTGTGGTGAGGTGTGGTGTGATGTGTGGTGTGATGTGTGGTGGTGTGGTGTTGTGTGGTGTGGTGTGGTGGTGTGGTGTGGTGGTGGTGTGGTGTGGTGGTGTTGATGGTCGTGTGGTGGTGGTGTGGTGTGGTGGTGGTGTTGTGGTGTGGTGTGGTATGGTGGTGTGGTGGTGTGGTGTTTTGGTGTGGTGGTGTGGTGTGGTGGTGTGGTGTGATGTGTGGTGGTGGTGTGGTGGTGTTGATGGTGGTGTGGTGGTGGTGTGGTGTGGTGGTATTGTTGTGGTGTGGTGTGGTGGTGGTGGTGTGGTGTTGTGGTGTTGTGGTGTGGTGGTGTGGTGTGGTGTGGGGGTGTGGTGGTGGTGGGGTGGTATTGTGGTGGTGTGGTGTGGTGGTGTGGTGTGTGTGGTGGTGGTGTGGTGTGGTGGTGTGGTGTGGTGTGGTGGTGTGGTGTGGTGATGGTGAATTTGGTGGTGGTGGTGTAGTGGTGGTGGTGTGGTGGTGTGGTGTGGTGGTGTGGTGTGGTGGTGGTGGTTTGGTGGTGGTGGTGTAGTGGTGGTGGTGTGGTTTTGGTGGTGTGGTGTGGTGGTGTGGTGTGGTGTGGTGATGTGGTGTGGTGATGGTGAATTTGGTGGTGGTGGTGTAGTGGTGGTGGTGTGGTGGTGTGGTGTGGTGGTGTGGTGTGGTGGTGGTGGTGGTGGTGGTAGTGTAGTGGTGGTGGTGTGGTTTGGGTGGTGTGGTAGTGTGCTGTGGTCTGGTATGCTGTGGTGTGGTGTGGTGGTGTTGATGGTCGTGTGGTGGTGGTGTGGTGGTGTTGTGGTGTGGTGTGGTGGTGTGTTATGTGTGGTGGTGTGGTGTGGTGTGGTGGTGTGGTGAGGTGTGGTGTGGTGTGGTGGTGTGATGTGGTGGTGGTGTGGAGTATGGTGTGGTGGTGTGATGGTGTGGTGAGGTGTGGTGTGATGTGTGGTGTGATGTGTGGTGGTGTGGTGTTGTGTGGTGTGGTGTGGTGGTGTGGTGTGGTGGTGGTGTGGTGTGGTGGTGTTGATGGTCGTGTGGTGGTGGTGTGGTGTGGTGGTGGTGTTGTGGTGTGGTGTGGTATGGTGGTGTGGTGGTGTGGTGTTTTGGTGTGGTGGTGTGGTGTGGTGGTGTGGTGTGATGTGTGGTGGTGGTGTGGTGGTGTTGATGGTGGTGTGGTGGTGGTGTGGTGTGGTGGTGGTGTTGTGGTGTGGTGTGGTGGTGGTGGTGTGGTGTTGTGGTGTTGTGGTGTGGTGGTGTGGTGTGGTGTGGGGGTGTGGTGGTGGTGGGGTGGTATTGTGGTGGTGTGGTGTGGTGGTGTGGTGTGTGTGGTGGTGGTGTGGTGTGGTGGTGTGGTGTGGTGTGGTGGTGTGGTGTGGTGATGGTGAATTTGGTGGTGGTGGTGTAGTGGTGGTGGTGTGGTGGTGTGGTGTGGTGGTGTGGTGTGGTGGTGGTGGTTTGGTGGTGGTGGTGTAGTGGTGGTGGTGTGGTTTTGGTGGTGTGGTGTGGTGTGGTGTGATGTTTGGTGGTGGTGTGGTGGGGTGTGGTGGGGTGGTGTGTTAGTGTGGTGTGGTGTGTGGTGGTGGTGTGGTGGTGTTGTGTGGTGTGGTGGTGTGGTGTGGTGGTGTGCTGTGGTGTGGTGTGGTGTTGTTGTTGGTCGTGTGGGGGTGGTGTGGTTGTGTTGTGGTGTGGTGTGGTGGCGTGGTATGTGTGGTGGGTGGTGTGGTGGTGTGGTGTGGTGTGTGGTGGTGGTGGTGTGGTGGTGTAGTGGTGGTATTTTGGTGGTGGTGGTGTGGTGGTGTGGTGTGGTGGTGGTGTGGTGGTGGTGGTTTGGTGGTGGTGGTGTAGTGGTGGTGGTGTGGTGTGGTGGTGTTGTATGTGTGGTGGTGTGGTGGTGGTAGTTTGGTGGTGGTGGTGTGGTGTGGTGTGGTGGTGTGGTGTGGTATGGTGGTGTGGTGTGGTGGTGTGGTGTGATGTGTGGTGGTGGTGTGGTGGTGTTGATGGTGGTGTGGTGGTGGTTTGGTGTGGTGGTGGTGTTGTGGTGTGGTGTGGTGGTGGTGGTGTGGTGTTGTGGTGTTGTGGTGTGGTGGTGTGGTGTGGTGTGGGGGTGTGGTGGTGGTGGGGTGGTATGGTGGTGGTGTGGTGTGGTGGTGTGGTGTGTGTGGTGGTGGTGTGGTGTGGTGGTGTGCTGTGTGGTGTGGTGTTGTGGTGGTGTGGTGGTGTGGTGTGCTGTGTGCTGTGGTGGTGGTGTGGTGGTGTGCTGTGGTGGTGGTGTGCTGGTGGTGTGGTGTGGTGGTGTGGTGGTGTGGTGTGGTGGTGTGGTGTGGTCGTGTGGTGGTGTGGTGTGGTGTGGTGTGGTGTGGTGGTGTGGTGGTGTGGTGTGGTGTGGTTGTGTGGTAGTGTGGTGTGGTGGTCTGGTGTGGTGGTGTGGTGTGGTGTGGTGCTGTGTGGTGCTGTGTGGTGTGGTGTGGTGGTGTGGTGTGGTGGTGTGGTGGTGTGGTGTGGTAGTGTGGTGTGGTGGTCTGGTGTGCTGGTGGTGTGGTGTGGTGGTGTGGTGTGGTGTGGTGGTGTGGTGTGGTGTGGTGTGGTGGTGTCCTGGTGTGTTAGTGTGGTGTGGTATGGTGGTGTGCTGTGTGCTGTGGTGTTGTGGTGGTGTGGTAGTGTGGTGGCGGTGTGGTGGTGTGGTGTTGTGTGGTGTGGTAGTGTGGCGTGGTGGTGTGGTGTGGTGGTATGGTGTGGTGTGGTGTGTGGTGTGGTGGTGTGGTGGTGTGGCGTGGTGGTGTGGTGTGGTTGTATGGTGTGGTGTGTGGTGTGTGGTGTGGTGGTGTGGTAGTGTGGCGTGGTGGTGTGGTGTGGTGGTGTGGTGTGGCGGTGTGGCGTGGTGTGGTGGTGTGCTGTGCGGTGGTGGTGTGGTGTGGTGGTGTGGTATGTGTGGTGGTGTGGTGTGTGGTGTGGTGGTGTGGTGTGGTAGTGTGGTGTGGTGGTGGTGTGGTGTGGTGGTGTGGTATGTGTGGTGTGGTGGTGTGGTGTGGTTTGGTGTGGTGTGTTGTATGGTGGTGTGGTGTGGTGTGGTGGTGTGGTGTGGTGGTGGTGGTGGTAGTTTAGTGCTGTGGTGTGGTGTGCTGTGGTGGTGGTGTGGTGGTGTTGTGGTGTGGTGTGGTGGTGTGTTATGTGTGGTGGTGTGGTGTGGTGTGGTGTGGTGGTGTGGTGAGGTATGGTGTGGTGTGGTGGTGTGGTGTGGTGGTGGTGTGGTGTATGGTGTGGTGGTGTGGTGTGGTGAGGTGTGGTGTGGTGTGGTGTGATGAGTGGTGGTGTGGTGTTGTGTTGTGTGGTGTGGTGTGGTGGTGTGGTGTGGTGGTGGTGTGGTGGTGGTGTGGTGTGGTGGTGGTGTGGTGTGGTGGTGTTGATGGTCGTGTGGTGGTGGTGTGGTGTGGTGGTGGTGTTGTGGTGTAGTGTGGTATGGTGGTGTGGTGTGTGTGGTGGTGTGGTGGTGTGGTGTGGTGTGGTGGTGTGGTGTGATGTGTGGTGGTGGTGTGGTGGTGTTGATGGTGGTGTGGTGGTGTTGTGGTGTGGTGGTGGTGTTGTGGTGTGGTGGTGGTGGTGTGGTGTTGTGGTGTGGTGTGGTGTGGTGTGCTGTGATGTTTGGTGGTGGTGTGGTGTGGTGGTGTAGTGGTGTGGTGTGATGGTGTGGTGTGGTGGTGTGGTGTGGTGTGGTGGTGTGGTGTGATGTGTGGTGATGGTGTGGTGGTGTGGTGTTGTGTGGTGTGGTATGGTGTGCTAGTGTGGTGTGGTGTGGTGGTGTGGCGTGGTGTGGTGGTGTGCTGTGCGGTGGTGGTGTTGTTGTGTTGTGGTGTGGTGTGGTGTTGTGGTATGTGTGGTGGGTGGTGTGGTGGTGTGGTGTGGTGGTTTGGTGTGGTGTGGTGGTGTTTTGGTTGTGAGGTGGTGTTGGTTTGGTGGTGGTGGTGTGGTGTGGTGTGGTGGTGTGGTGTGGTGGTGTGGTGTGGTGTGTTGGTGTGGTGGTGTGGTGTGGTGTGGTGTTGTGGTGTGGTGGTGAGGTGTGGTCTGGTGGTGTGGTGTGGTGGTGTTGATGGTCGTGTGGTGTGGTGGTGTGGTGGTGTTGTGGTGTGGTGTAGTGGTGGTGGTGTGGTGTTGTGGTGTGGTGGTGTGGTGTGGTGGTGTGGTGTGGTGGTGGTGGTGGTAGTGTAGTGGTGGTGGTGTGGTTTGGGTGGTGTGGTAGTGTGCTGTGGTCTGGTATGCTGTGGTGTGGTGTGGTGGTGTTGATGGTCGTGTGGTGGTGGTGTGGTGGTGTTGTGGTGTGGTGTGGTGGTGTGTTATGTGTGGTGGTGTGGTGTGGTGTGGTGGTGTGGTGAGGTGTGGTGTGGTGTGGTGGTGTGATGTGGTGGTGGTGTGGTGTATGGTGTGGTGGTGTGATGGTGTGGTGAGGTGTGGTGTGATGTGTGGTGTGATGTGTGGTGGTGTGGTGTTGTGTGGTGTGGTGTGGTGGTGTGGTGTGGTGGTGGTGTGGTGTGGTGGTGTTGATGGTCGTGTGGTGGTGGTGTGGTGTGGTGGTGGTGTTGTGGTGTGGTGTGGTATGGTGGTGTGGTGTTTTGGTGTGGTGGTGTGGTGTGGTGGTGTGGTGTGATGTGTGGTGGTGGTGTGGTGTGATGTGTGGTGGTGGTGTGGTGGTGTTGATGGTGGTGTGGTGGTGGTGTGGTGTGGTGGTGGTGTTGTGGTGTGGTGTGGTGGTGGTGGTGTGGTGTTGTGGTGTTGTGGTGTGGTGGTGTGGTGTGGTGTGGTGGTGGTGTGGTGTGGTGGTGTTGATGGTCGTGTGGTGGTGGTGTGGTGTGGTGGTGGTGTTGTGGTATAGTGTGGTATGGTGGTGTGGTGTGTGTGGTGGTGTGGTGGTGTGGTGTGGTGTGGTGGTGTGGTGTGATGTGTGGTGGTGGTGTGGTGGTGTTGATGGTGGTGTGGTGGTGTTGTGGTGTGGTGGTGGTGTTGTGGTGTGGTGGTGGTGGTGTGGTGTTGTGGTGTGGTGTGGTGTGGTGTGCTGTGATGTTTGGTGGTGGTGTGGTGTGGTGGTGTAGTGGTGTGGTGTGATGGTGTGGTGTGGTGGTGTGGTGTGGTGTGGTGGTGTGGTGTGATGTGTGGTGATGGTGTGGTGGTGTGGTGTTGTGTGGTGTGGTATGGTGTGCTAGTGTGGTGTGGTGTGGTGGTGTGGCGTGGTGTGGTGGTGTGCTGTGCGGTGGTGGTGTTGTTGTGTTGTGGTGTGGTGTGGTGTTGTGGTATGTGTGGTGGGTGGTGTGGTGGTGTGGTGTGGTGGTTTGGTGTGGTGTGGTGGTGTTTTGGTTGTGAGGTGGTGTTGGTTTGGTGGTGGTGGTGTGGTGTGGTGTGGTGGTGTGGTGTGGTGGTGTGGTGTGGTGTGTTGGTGTGGTGGTGTGGTGTGGTGTGGTGTTGTGGTGTGGTGGTGAGGTGTGGTCTGGTGGTGTGGTGTGGTGGTGTTGATGGTCGTGTGGTGTGGTGGTGTGGTGGTGTTGTGGTGTGGTGTAGTGGTGGTGGTGTGGTGTTGTGGTGTGGTGGTGTGGTGTGGTGGTGTGGTGTGGTGGTGGTGGTGGTAGTGTAGTGGTGGTGGTGTGGTTTGGGTGGTGTGGTAGTGTGCTGTGGTCTGGTATGCTGTGGTGTGGTGTGGTGGTGTTGATGGTCGTGTGGTGGTGGTGTGGTGGTGTTGTGGTGTGGTGTGGTGGTGTGTTATGTGTGGTGGTGTGGTGTGGTGTGGTGGTGTGGTGAGGTGTGGTGTGGTGTGGTGGTGTGATGTGGTGGTGGTGTGGTGTATGGTGTGGTGGTGTGATGGTGTGTTGAGGTGTGGTGTGATGTGTGGTGTGATGTGTGGTGGTGTGGTGTTGTGTGGTGTGGTGTGGTGGTGTGGTGTGGTGGTGGTGTGGTGTGGTGGTGTTGATGGTCGTGTGGTGGTGGTGTGGTGTGGTGGTGGTGTTGTGGTGTGGTGTGGTATGGTGGTGTGGTGTTTTGGTGTGGTGGTGTGGTGTGGTGGTGTGGTGTGATGTGTGGTGGTGGTGTGGTGTGATGTGTGGTGGTGGTGTGGTGGTGTTGATGGTGGTGTGGTGGTGGTGTGGTGTGGTGGTGGTGTTGTGGTGTGGTGTGGTGGTGGTGGTGTGGTGTTGTGGTGTTGTGGTGTGGTGGTGTGGTGTGGTGTGGGGGTGTGGTGGTGGTGGGGTGGTATTGTGGTGGTGTGGTGTGTGTGGTGGTGGTGTGGTGGTGTGGTGTGGTGTGTGTGGTGGTGGTGTGGTGGTGTGGTGTGGTGTGGTGGTGTGGTGTGGTGATGGTGAATTTGGTGGTGGTGGTGGTGTGGTGTGGTGTGGTGGTGTGGTGTGGTGGTGTGGTGTGATGTGTGGTGGTGGTGTGGTGGTGTTGATGGTGGTGTGGTGGTGGTTTGGTGTGGTGGTGGTGTTGTGGTGTGGTGTGGTGGTGGTGGTGTGGTGTTGTGGTGTGGTGGTGTGGTGTGGTGTGGGGGTGTGGTGGTGGTGGGGTGGTATGGTGGTGGTGTGGTGTGGTGGTGTGGTGTGTGTGGTGGTGGTGTGGTGTGGTGGTGTGCTGTGTGGTGTGGTGTTGTGGTGGTGTGGTGGTGTGGTGTGCTGTGTGCTGTGGTGGTGGTGTGGTGGTGTGCTGTGGTGGTGGTGTGCTGGTGGTGTGGTGTGGTGGTGTGGTGGTGTGGTGTGGTGGTGTGGTGTGGTCGTGTGGTGTTGTGGTGTGGTGTGGTGTGGTGTGGTGTGGTGGTGCGGTGGTGTGGTGTGGTGTGGTTGTGTGGTAGTGTGGTGTGGTGGTCTGGTGTGGTGGTGTGGTGTGGTGTGGTGCTGTGTGGTGCTGTGTGGTGTGGTGTGGTGGTGTGGTGTGGTGGTGTGGTGGTGTGGTGTGGTAGTGTGGTGTGGTGGTCTGGTGTGCTGGTGGTGTGGTGTGGTGGTGTGGTGTGGTGTGGTGTGGTGGTGTGGTGTGGTGTGGTGGTGTCCTGGTGTGTTAGTGTGGTGTGGTGTGGTGGTGTGCTGTGTGCTGTGGTGTTGTGGTGTTGTGGTGGTGTGGTAGTGTGGTGGTGGTGTGGTGGTGTGGTGTTGTGTGGTGTGGTAGTGTGGCGTGGTGGTGTGGTGTGGTGGTATGGTGTGGTGTGGTGTGTGGTGTGGTGGTGTGGTGGTGTGGCGTGGTGGTGTGGTGTGGTTGTATGGTGTGGTGTGTGGTGTGTGGTGTGGTGGTGTGGTAGTGTGGCGTGGTGGTGTGGTGTGGTGGTGTGGTGTGGCGGTGTGGCGTGGTGTGGTGGTGTGCTGTGCGGTGGTGGTGTGGTGTGGTGGTGTGGTATGTGTGGTGGTGTGGTGTGGTAGTGTGGTGTGGTGGTGGTGTGGTGTGGTGGTGTGGTATGTGTGGTGTGGTGGTGGTGTGGTGTGGTGGTGTGGTATGTGTGGTGTGGTGGTGTGGTGTGGTTGTGTGTGGTGTGTTGTATGGTGGTGTGGTGTGGTGTGGTGGTGTGGTGTGGTGGTGGTGGTGGTAGTTTAGTGGTGGTGGTGTGGTAGTGTGCTGTGGTGTGGTGTGCTGTGGTGGTGGTGTGGTGGTGTTTTGGTGTGGTGTGGTGGTGTGTTATGTGTGGTGGTGTGGTGTGGTGTGGTGGTGTGGTGAGGTATGGTGTGGTGTGGTGGTGTGGTGTGGTGGTGGTGTGGTGTATGGTGTGGTGGTGTGGTGTGGTGAGGTGTGGTGTGGTGTGGTGTGATGAGTGGTGGTGTGGTGTTGTGTGGTGTGGTGTGGTGGTGTGGTGTGGTGGTGGTGTGGTGGTGGTGTGGTGGTGGTGTGGTGTGGTGGTGTTGATGGTCGTGTGGTGGTGGTGTGGTGTGGTGGTGGTGTTGTGGTGTAGTGTGGTATGGTGGTGTGGTGTGTGTGGTGGTGTGGTGGTGTGGTGTGGTGGTGTGGTGTGGTGGTGTGGTGTGATGTGTGGTGGTGGTGTGGTGGTGTTGATGGTGGTGTGGTGGTGTTGTGGTGTGGTGGTGGTGTTGTGGTGTGGTGGTGGTGGTGTGGTGTTGTGGTGTGGTGTGGTGTGGTGTGCTGTGATGTTTGGTGGTGGTGTGGTGTGGTGGTGTAGTGGTGTGGTGTGATGGTGTGGTGTGGTGTGGTGGTGTGGTGTGGTGTGGTGTGGTGGTGTGGTGTGATGTGTGGTGATGGTGTGGTGGTGTGGTGTTGTGTGGTGTGGTATGGTGTGCTAGTGTGGTGTGGTGTGGTGGTGTGGCGTGGTGTGGTGGTGTGCTGTGCGGTGGTGGTGTTGTTGTGTTGTGGTGTGGTGTGGTGGTGTGGTATGTGTGGTGGGTGGTGTGGTGGTGTGGTGTGGTGGTTTGGTGTGGTGTGGTGGTGTTTTGGTGGTGAGGTGGTGTTGGTTTGGTGGTGGTGGTGTGGTGTGGTGTGGTGGTGTGGTGTGGTGGTGGTGGTGGTAGTGTAGTGGTGGTGGTGTGGTTTGGGTGGTGTGGTAGTGTGCTGTGGTGTGGTATGCTGTGGTGTGGTGTGGTGGTGTTGATGGTCGTGTGGTGGTGGTGTGGTGGTGTTGTGGTGTGGTGTGGTGGTGTGTTATGTGTGGTGGTGTGGTGTGGTGTGGTGGTGTGGTGAGGTGTGGTGTGGTGTGGTGGTGTGATGTGGTGGTGGTGTGGTGTATGGTGTGGTGGTGTGATGGTGTGGTGAGGTGTGGTGTGATGTGTGGTGTGATGTGTGGTGGTGTGGTGTTGTGTGGTGTGGTGGTGTGGTGTGGTGGTGGTGTGGTGTGGTGGTGTTGATGGTCGTGTGGTGGTGGTGTGGTGTGGTGGTGGTGTTGTGGTGTGGTGTGGTATGGTGGTGTGGTGGTGTGGTGGTGTGGTGTGGTGGTGTGGTGTGGTGGTGTGGTGTGATGTGTGGTGGTGGTGTGGTGGTGTTGATGGTGGTGTGGTGGTGGTGTGGTGTGGTGGTTGTGTTGTGGTGTGGTGTGGTGGTGGTGGTGTGGTGTTGTGGTGTTGTGGTGTGGTGGTGGTGTGGTGTGGTGGTGTGGTGTGGTGTGGTGGTGTGGTGTGGTGATGGTGAATTTGGTGGTGGTGGTGTAGTGGTGGTGGTGTGGTGGTGTGGTGTGGTGGTGTGGTGTGGTGGTGGTGGTTTGGTGGTGGTGGTGTAGTGGTGGTGGTGTGGTTTTGGTGGTGTGGTGTGGTGTGATGTTTGGTGGTGGTGTGGTGGGGTGTGGTGGTGTGGTGTGTTAGTGTGGTGTGGTGTGTGGTGGTGGTGTGGTGGTGTTGTGTGGTGTGGTGGTGTGGTGTGGTGGTGTGCTGTGGTGTGGTGTGGTGTTTTTGTTGGTTGTGTGGGGGTGGTGTGGTTGTGTTGTGGTGTGGTGTGGTGGCGTGGTATGTGTGGTGGGTGGTGTGGTGGTGTGGTGTGGTGTGTGGTGGTGGTGGTGTGGTGGTGTAGTGGTGGTATTTTGGTGGTGGTGGTGTGGTGTATTGGTGTGGTGTGGTGGTGGTGGTGGTTTGGTGGTGGTGGTGTAGTGGTGGTGGTGTGGTGTGGTGGTGTGGTATGTGTGGTGGTGTGGTGGTGGTGGTTTGGTGGTGGTGGTGTGGTGTGGTGTGGTGGTGTGGTGTGGTGGTGTGGTGGTGTGGTGTGATGTGTGGTGGTGGTGTGGTGGTGTTGATGGTGGTGTGGTGGTGGTGTGGTGTGGTGGTGGTGTTGTGGTGTGGTGTGGTGTGGTGGTGGTGGTGTGGTGTTGTGGTGTGGTGTGTTGGTGTGGTGTGGTGTGGGGGTGTGGTGGTGATGGGGTGGTATGGTGGTGGTGTGGTGTGTGTGGTGGTGGTGTGGTGGTGTGGTGTGGTGTGGTGGTGTGGTGTGGTGATGGTGAATTTGGTGGTGGTGGTGTAGTGGTGGTGGTGTGGTTTTGGTGGTGTGGTGTGGTGTGGTGTAATGTTTGGTGGTGGTGTGGTGGGGTGTGGTGATGTGGTGTGTTAGTGTGGTGTGGTGTGTGGTGGTGGTGTGGTGGTGTGGTGTTGTGTGGTGTGGTGGTGTGGTGTGGTGGTGTGCTGTGGTGTGGTGTGGTGTTGTTGTTGGTCGTGTGGGGATGGTGTGGTTGTGTTGTGGTGTGGTGTGGTGGTGTGGTATGTGTGGTGGGTGGTGTGGTGGTGTGGTGTGGTGTGTGGTGGTGGTGGTGTGGTGGTGTGGTGGTGGTATTTTGGTGGTGGTGGTGTGGTGTGGTGGTGTGGTGTGGTGGTGGTGTGGTGGTGGTGGTTTGGTGGTGGTGGTGTAGTGGTGGTGGTGTGGTGTGGGGGTGTGGTATGTGTGGTGGTGTGGTGGTGGTGGTTTGGTGGTGGTGGTGTGGTGTGGTGTGGTGGTGTGGTGTGGTGTGGTGATGGTGTGGTGGTGTGGTGTTGTGTGGTGTGGTATGGTGTGCTAGTGTGGTGTGGTGTGGTGGTGTGGCGTGGTGTGGTGGTGTGCTGTGCGGTGGTGGTGTTGTTGTGTTGTGGTGTGGTGTGGTAGTGTTTTGGTGGTGAGGTGGTGTTGGTTTGGTGGTGGTGGTGTGGTGTGGTGGTGTGGTGTGGTGGTGTGGTGTGGTGTGGTGGTGTGGTGTGATGTGTGGTGATGGTGTGGTGGTGTGGTGTGATGGTGTGGTGTGGTGTGGTGGTGTGGTGTGGTGTGGTGTGGTGGTGTGGTGTGATGTGTGGTGATGGTGTGGTGGTGTGGTGTTGTGTGGTGTGGTATGGTGTGCTAGTGTGGTGTGGTGTGGTGGTGTGGCGTGGTGTGGTGGTGTGCTGTGCGGTGGTGGTGTTGTTGTGTTGTGGTGTGGTGTGGTGGTGTGGTATGTGTGGTGGGTGGTGTGGTGGTGTGGTGTGGTGGTTTGGTGTGGTGTGGTGGTGTTTTGGTGGTGAGGTGGTGTTGGTTTGGTGGTGGTGGTGTGGTGTGGTGTGGTGGTGTGGTGTGGTGGTGGTGGTGGTAGTGTAGTGGTGGTGGTGTGGTTTGGGTGGTGTGGTAGTGTGCTGTGGTGTGGTATGCTGTGGTGTGGTGTGGTGGTGTTGATGGTCGTGTGGTGGTGGTGTGGTGGTGTTGTGGTGTGGTGTGGTAGTGTGTTATGTGTGGTGGTGTGGTGTGGTGTGGTGGTGTGGTGAGGTGTGGTGTGGTGTGGTGGTGTGATGTGGTGGTGGTGTGGTGTATGGTGTGGTGGTGTGATGGTGTGGTGAAGTGTGGTGTGATGTGTGGTGTGATGTGTGGTGGTGTGGTGTTGTGTGGTGTGGTGTGGTGGTGTGGTGTGGTGGTGGTGTGGTGTGGTGGTGTTGATGGTCGTGTGGTGGTGGTGTGGTGTGGTGGTGGTGTTGTGGTGTGGTGTGGTATGGTGGTGTGGTGGTGTGGTGGTGTGGTGTGGTGGTGTGGTGTGGTGGTGTGGTGTGATGTGTGGTGGTGGTGTGGTGGTGTTGATGGTGGTGTGGTGGTGGTGTGGTGTGGTGGTGGTGTTGTGGTGTGGTGTGGTGGTGTGTTATGTGTGGTGGTGTGGTGTGGTGTGGTGGTGTGGTGAGGTGTGGTGTGGTGTGGTGGTGTGATGTGGTGGTGGTGTGGTGTATGGTGTGGTGGTGTGATGGTGTGGTGAGGTGTGGTGTGATGTGTGGTGGTGTGGTGTTGTGTGGTGTGGTGTGGTGGTGTGGTGTGGTGGTGGTGTGGTGTGGTGGTGTTGATGGTCGTGTGGTGGTGGTGTGGTGTGGTGGTGGTGTTGTGGTGTGGTGTGGTATGGTGGTGTGGTGGTGTGGTGGTGTGGTGTGGTGGTGTGGTGTGGTGGTGTGGTGTGATGTGTGGTGGTGGTGTGGTGGTGTTGATGGTGGTGTGGTGGTGGTGTGGTGTGGTGGTGGTGTTGTGGTGTGGTGTGGTGGTGGTGGTGTGGTGTTGTGGTGTTGTGGTGTGGTGGTGGTGTGGTGTGGTGGTGTGGTGTGGTGTGGTGGTGTGGTGTGGTGATGGTGAATTTGGTGGTGGTGGTGTAGTGGTGGTGGTGTGGTGGTGTGGTGTGGTGGTGTGGTGTGGTGGTGGTGGTTTGGTGGTGGTGGTGTAGTGGTGGTGGTGTGGTTTTGGTGGTGTGGTGTGGTGTGATGTTTGGTGGTGGTGTGGTGGGGTGTGGTGGTGTGGTGTGTTAGTGTGGTGTGGTGTGTGGTGGTGGTGTGGTGGTGTTGTGTGGTGTGGTGGTGTGGTGTGGTGGTGTGCTGTGGTGTGGTGTGGTGTTGTTGTTGGTTGTGTGGGGGTGGTGTGGTTGTGTTGTGGTGTGGTGTGGTGGCGTGGTATGTGTGGTAGGTGGTGTGGTGGTGTGGTGTGGTGTGTGGTGGTGGTGGTGTGGTGGTGTAGTGGTGGTATTTTGGTGGTGGTGGTGTGGTGTATTGGTGTGGTGTGGTGGTGGTGTGGTGGTGGTGGTTTGGTGGTGGTGGTGTAGTGGTGGTGGTGTGGTGTGGTGGTGTGGTATGTGTGGTGGTGTGGTGGTGGTGGTTTGGTGGTGGTGGTGTGGTGTGGTGTGGTGGTGTGGTGTGGTGGTGTGGTGTGGTGGTGTGGTGTGATGTGTGGTGGTGGTGTGGTGGTGTTGATGGTGGTGTGGTGGTGGTGTGGTGTAGTGGTGGTGTTGTGGTGTGGTGTGGTGTGGTGGTGGTGGTGTGGTGTTGTGGTGTGGTGTGTTGGTGTGGTGTGGTGTGGGGGTGTGGTGGTGGTGGGGTGGTATGGTGGTGGTGTGGTGTGTGTGGTGGTGGTGTGGTGTGGTGGTGTGGTGTGGTGTGGTGGTGTGGTGTGGTGATGGTGAATTTGGTGGTGGTGGTGTAGTGGTGGTGGTGTGGTTTTGGTGGTGTGGTGTGGTGTGGTGTAATGTTTGGTGGTGGTGTGGTGGGGTGTGGTGATGTGGTGTGTTAGTGTGGTGTGGTGTGTGGTGGTGGTGTGGTGGTGTGGTGTTGTGTGGTGTGGTGGTGTGGTGTGGTGGTGTGCTGTGGTGTGGTGTGGTGTTGTTGTTGGTTGTGTGGGGGTGGTGTGGTTGTGTTGTGGTGTGGTGTGGTGGCGTGGTATGTGTGGTAGGTGGTGTGGTGGTGTGGTGTGGTGTGTGGTGGTGGTGGTGTGGTGGTGTAGTGGTGGTATTTTGGTGGTGGTGGTGTGGTGTATTGGTGTGGTGTGGTGGTGGTGTGGTGGTGGTGGTTTGGTGGTGGTGGTGTAGTGGTGGTGGTGTGGTGTGGTGGTGTGGTATGTGTGGTGGTGTGGTGGTGGTGGTTTGGTGGTGGTGGTGTGGTGTGGTGTGGTGGTGTGGTGTGGTGGTGTGGTGTGGTGGTGTGGTGTGATGTGTGGTGGTGGTGTGGTGGTGTTGATGGTGGTGTGGTGGTGGTGTGGTGTGGTGGTGGTGTTGTGGTGTGGTGTGGTGTGGTGGTGGTGGTGTGGTGTTGTGGTGTGGTGTGTTGGTGTGGTGTGGTGTGGGGGTGTGGTGGTGGTGGGGTGGTATGGTGGTGGTGTGGTGTGTGTGGTGGTGGTGTGGTGTGGTGGTGTGGTGTGGTGTGGTGGTGTGGTGTGGTGATGGTGAATTTGGTGGTGGTGGTGTAGTGGTGGTGGTGTGGTTTTGGTGGTGTGGTGTGGTGTGGTGTAATGTTTGGTGGTGGTGTGGTGGGGTGTGGTGATGTGGTGTGTTAGTGTGGTGTGGTGTGTGGTGGTGGTGTGGTGGTGTGGTGTGGTGTGATGTTTGGTGGTGGTGTGGTGGGGTGTGGTGGTGTGGTGTGTTAGTGTGGTGTGGTGTGTGGCGGTGGTGTGGTGGTGTTGTGTGGTGTGGTGGTGTGGTGTGGTGGTGTGCTGTGGTGTGGTGTGGTGTTGTTGTTGGTTGTGTGGGGGTGGTGTGGTTGTGTTGTGGTGTGGTGTGGTGGCGTGGTATGTGTGGTAGGTGGTGTGGTGGTGTGGTGTGGTGTGTGGTGGTGGTGGTGTGGTGGTGTAGTGGTGGTATTTTGGTGGTGGTGGTGTGGTGTATTGGTGTGGTGTGGTGGTGGTGTGGTGGTGGTGGTTTGGTGGTGGTGGTGTAGTGGTGGTGGTGTGGTGTGGTGGTGTGGTATGTGTGGTGGTGTGGTGGTGGTGGTTTGGTGGTGGTGGTGTGGTGTGGTGTGGTGGTGTGGTGTGGTGGTGTGGTGTTGTGGTGTGGTGTGATGTGTGGTGGTGGTGTGGTGGTGTTGATGGTGGTGTGGTGGTGGTGTGGTGTGGTGGTGGTGTTGTGGTGTGGTGTGGTGTGGTGGTGGTGGTGTGGTGTTGTGGTGTGGTGTGTTGGTGTGGTGTGGTGTGGGGGTGTGGTGGTGGTGGGGTGGTATGGTGGTGGTGTGGTGTGTGTGGTGGTGGTGTGGTGGTGTGGTGTGGTGTGGTGGTGTGGTGTGGTGATGGTGAATTTGGTGGTGGTGGTGTAGTGGTGGTGGTGTGGTTTTGGTGGTGTGGTGTGGTGTGGTGTAATGTTTGGTGGTGGTGTGGTGGGGTGTGGTGATGTGGTGTGTTAGTGTGGTGTGGTGTGTGGTGGTGGTGTGGTGGTGTGGTGTTGTGTGGTGTGGTGGTGTGGTGTGGTGGTGTGCTGTGGTGTGGTGTGGTGTTGTTGTTGGTCGTGTGGGGATGGTGTGGTTGTGTTGTGGTGTGGTGTGGTGGTGTGGTATGTGTGGTGGGTGGTGTGGTGGTGTGGTGTGGTGTGTGGTGGTGGTGGTGTGGTGGTGTGGTGGTGGTATTTTGGTGGTGGTGGTGTGGTGTGGTGGTGTGGTGTGGTGGTGGTGTGGTGGTGGTTTGGTGGTGGTGGTGTAGTGGTGGTGGTGTGGTGTGGGGGTGTGGTATGTGTGGTGGTGTGGTGGTGGTGGTTTGGTGGTGGTGGTGTGGTGTGGTGATGGTGTGGTGGTGTGGTGTTGTGTGGTGTGGTATGGTGTGCTAGTGTGGTGTGGTGTGGTGGTGTGGCGTGGTGTGGTGGTGTGCTGTGCGGTGGTGGTGTTGTTGTGTTGTGGTGTGGTGTGGTGGTGTTTTGGTGGTGAGGTGGTGTTGGTTTGGTGGTGGTGGTGTGGTGTGGTGGTGTGGTGTGGTGGTTTGGTGTGGTGTGGTGGTGTGGTGTGGTGTTGTGGTGTGGTGGTGAGGTGTGGTCTGGTTGTGTGGTGTGGTGGTGTTGATGGTCGTGTGGTGTGGTGTGATGTGGTGGTGTGGTGGTGTTTTGGTGTGGTGGTGGTGGTGTGGTGTTGTGGTGTGGTGGTGTATGGTGTGGTGTGGTGTGGTGGTGGTGTGGTGGTATGGTGGTGGTGTGGTGTGGTGTGGTGTTGTGGTGTGGTGGTGTTGATAGTGGTCTGGTGGTGGTGTGGTGTGGTGGTGTGGTGTGGTGTTGTGGTGGTGTGGTGGTGTGGTGTGTGGTGGTGGTGTTGTGTGTGTTGGTAGTGGTGTGGTGGTGGTGGTGTTGTGGTGGTGGTGTGGTGGTGGTGTTGTGGTGTGCTGGTGTGGTGTGGTGTGGTGGTGTGGTGGTGTGGTGTGTGTGGTGGTGTGGTGTGGTGGTGTGGTGGTGTGGTGTGGTGTGTGGTGGTGGTGTAGTGGTGGTGTGGGTAAGATGGTGGTGGTGGTTTGTGGTGTACTGTGTGATGGTGGTGGTGTGGGTAAGATGGTGGTGGTGGTGTGGTGTTGGTGGTGTGCTGTGGTGGTGGTTTGTGGTGTACTGTGTGATGGTGGTGGTGTGTGTAAGATGGTGTGGTGTTAGTGGTGTGCTGTGGTGGTGGTTTGTGGTGTACTATGTGATGGTGGTGGTGTGGGTAAGATGGTGGTGGTGTTGTGGTGGTGTGGGTAAGATGGTGGTGGTGGTAGTGTGGGTAAGATGGTGTTGATGGTGGTGTGGTGGTGGTGTAGCGTGGTGGTGGTGGTGGTAGTGTGGGTAAGATGGTGTTGATGGTCGTGTGGTGGTGGTGTGGTGTGGTGGTGGTGTTGTGGTATGGTGTGGTGTTGTGGTATGGTGTGGTGGTGGTGGTGTGGTGTAGTGGTGGTAGTGGTGGTGGTGGTGTGGTTATGGGGTGGTATGGGAATGATTAGATTGGGAGGGTGGCAGTGGTGTGGGGATGCAGTGGTGGGGATTTGTGCCACATGCATAAGTATGAGTGATGAGTAAGTATTCATTTATGGCGAACAGTGATGAGTTAGTATTCGTATATATTAAACCATTGCAAATCTGCCACCACCCTCCCCATCATCATCACAACCAACAACAACAACACCACCACCACCACCACGACTACCACAGCCTCAGCTGATCATCGACGTGAACAGGAAGGGCTTCTCTCCCAGCGACTTGACTGCGCTGGCGGAGGAGGCGTCCAAGCAGTTCACCTTCTCGCCCAACTCCCTTTCTGCTGCCAACGTCAAGAAAGCTGCGCCCTCCAAGCCGTTCGTGCTGCTGGTGTTGTTGTTGTTTTAGTTCGTTTCGTTGTTTAGCAGTCTGGAGAGGATAACCTCAACCAGCTGCGCTGCCCTGCCAGGCTCTTGAGTCAGTTCTCTTGTGTTCTTGCCCAGCCCGTGTACTGCCCTATCTGGTTCGAGGGCTGGGCAGTCTGTCCAGAGATGAGTTGTTGTCTCCTGGGCTGTCTTGCAGAGTCTGCATAAGTCTTCTTGGCCTAGACCAATTCTACATTGGTAGGCTCTGATCGCCGGGTGGTGCCCTGTACGGAACCTGCTCAGGTCGGTGCGAGCAAGTTTGGTGAGCTCCTCCTCAGCTTTCTTGAGCCTGCCTTTGTATATGCCATTCAGTCTGTCGTTACTGAACTGGTGTTCTTGTGGTCTGTGGCTTGTGACTGCTTGGCAGATCCCTGTTCTCGATAGTTCCTGGTGTAGCGGGGTTAGCTGTGCCCTGAATCCTGTAGCTGCTTCTGCGTCAGCCTCATCGTTTCCGATCAGATAGCAGTGGCTTGGCACCCAGATGAAGAGAACCTTTTTGTTCCTGTTGGTACACTGTGCAGTTAGCTCTGAAATTCGATGGGAGGAGAGGGAGTTGGATGCCATTAGCGAAAGAAGTGGCTTGCAATCGCACACGATCTTTGCCATGCTCCAGTCCTCTCTCTCACTCAACCATTTCAGAGCCTACTCAACCGCAATTTGTTGCTGGTGTTGCTGCTGGTGTTGTTGCTGGTGTTGTTGCTGGTGTTGTTGCTGGTGTTGTTGCTGGTGTTGTTGCTGGTGTTGTTGTTGTTGTTGTATTTTGTTGTGTTGTTCAGCAGTCTGGGAGGGATAGTCTCGACCAGCTGCGCTGCCCTGCCAGGCTCTTGAGTCAGTTCTCTTGTGTTCTTGCCCAGCCCGTGTTCCAGGGCTGGGCAGTCTGTCCAGAGATGAGTTTGTTGTCTCCTGGGCTGTCTTGCAGAGTCTGCCCTGGCAGGGTGGCCGAAAGTACCCACATTTGAGGCGCAAGCGCCCCCCACCGCACCGCGTGGAGGTTGTGGGTATGCGGTAGTTGCTGGTGTTGTTGCTGGTGTTGTTGCTGGTGTTGTTTTGGTGTTGGTGTTGTGTTGGTGTTGGTGGTGTGTTGGTGTTGGTGTTGTGTTGGTGTTGGTAATGTTTTGCTGTTGCTGGTGTTGTGTTGGTGTTGTTGTTGTTATCGCTTTTAATTCTTTGTTTCCATTCCGCATGACCGATTCCGGTCCTATGCGGAGAAGGTATGTGAACACCTCCCATCCTTTCTCTCTTAGAGCCTCCTTGAGAGAGGAGGGAGGAGGTAGCGTTTTTGAGATCCTCTTCGTGCCCGAGGGCAGCCAACAACGCCTCGTGAAGGCGGGACCATATAGCCGTTGTTGCTGTTGCTGGTGTTGTGTTGGTGTTGTTGTTGTTGTCGCTTCTAGTTCTTTGTTCCTAATCCGCATGACCGCACCATTCCGGTCTCATGCGGAGAAGGTAGGTGAACACCTCCCCCCTCTCTCTCTCAGAGCCTCATCGCATTGATCGGTGTGGATGAGCTCCTCTCTCTCTTTCCTGCTGCTCTTGCAGTCCCAGAAGTGGTCTGGGCTGGTCTCCACTTCACCACACAGCTCACAGGTGGCGTCTTCATTCAGGATGTTCCTTCGGTAGAACGCTGTGGCTGAACAGTGGCCGCTGCGTAGCTGAGCCAGAAGTGTCTCTGCTCGCCTACCGGTGCCATCTTCCCTTTTCAGTGGGGCACCGTAGATTTGTTTTCGTCTGGGATCCAACAGCTCAGGAAGTTTCATATTCCTTTTGAGGATACTCTTGATTGCCGACCATGTGACTGACTGTGGTTGCTCGCCTTGGCTTGCGGTGAGTGCGGCTTTGTCTGCCGCCTCGTTACCTTGAACGCCCGTGTGTCCAGGAATCCACTGAACTGTCAACTTATTGCTACGGCTGGCTCTCATGAGATCCTCTTTTGTCTTACTGAGCTGCGGATCGTCGAATCTTGCTGGGTTCCGTAGGCTTTCGACACTTCCTTTACTGTCGGTGAAGATGGTCGCTCTGCCTGGCTGGTGCTCCACGATCCACTTTGCTGGTAAGCTGATGGCTCGGAGTTCAGCATCATGGGCTGTACAGAGTACCCCTGCTGCTCCCATCCAGACGTCCCTAACCACCTCACCCTGCATAACCACCACTGCACTTCCACCATTCTTGTTGTTGCCGCTCACAGACCCATCAGTGTAAATGACCACACCCCCTTCCTGCTTGCGTAGCATCATTGTTTTCTCAACATAAGCCTGGAGCACCTCTTTTGCAGACTTTTTGTTGGCTCCACCTGAAAGTACACTTGCTTGGTTTGGTCAGTGTGCGTTGGTCTATTAACGATTGCTACAGCAGGTCTTTTTGCGTTTCGGCATCCTCGGCACGTCCAGAGGTCCCATGAGATTGTGGCCCAGGTGCTTCTTGCTTCTTCTGAACAGGCTTCTTTCTGGTGGAACCATCGTGAGCAGCTCTTACAATGAGGCATCACTGCTGCTCTTCTGATTCGGCCTCTACACTTGGCACATTGACTTCCCTTCCATTCCTCTGGGTTGGTTGGGATTGGAGGGTCACCCTGCTCTTCTTCTTCTTCTTGTGGCGGGTTTAGTCTGCATGGTCGGCCGCATCGCCAGAGCTTGTTGTCGTCCTTCATGTAGGAGTCCATCCACGTCCTTGTCAACCCAGTGCACTTTTTGTGGAAGTTTTTCTGGCAGCCTCCGCACACCATCGGCGTCGTGCCGCTGCGGATTGTTCCACTGCATCTTCCACATTGAGGTCCTGGGTTGGGGTGAACATCACCGGCTCTTACGATGAGATTAAGCCAGAAGACATACGCCGGTTTATGTTCTCTGGCCACGAAAAACCCATCTTTGTGTTGATGTTGTTTGTTGCGCTTTCTCCTTGAGAGAGGGGGGGAGAGGTGGCGCTTTTGAGGTCCTCTTCGTGCCCGAAGGCAGCCAACGACGCCGCGTGAAGGCGGGACCATATAGCCGTTGTGTTGGTGTTGTTGGTGTTGCTGTTATTGTTTGTGAAGTTGTTGGTAAGGTTGTTATTGTTGTTTTAGGGTTTTGTGGGAGGGATGCCGATGTCGATCATTTTATTGCGCAGCCGTTCTCCACGAAGGCTCGGCTGTAGTCTTATTGAGTGAGAATGGTGCGTTGCGACGGTTTTGCCTGGAATCCATCACTGACTGTTTGCGTGAGACGTAGGCATTGTTCCGTTGTGTCTCTCTCTGACCTGAACCCCGACTGGTTGTCGCTCAGTATCTGCTTCTTCTCCAACCACCACATCATCCTTGCTTTTATCATCTTTTTCAGAAGCTTCCCCACCACTGAGGTAAGGCTGATCGGGCGGTAGCTTGACACATCAGCAGGGTTTTTGCCACGTTTCAGGATCGGGATGATGATGGCACCCCGCCATTGCTGAGGGCACTCGCTGCGATTGCAGCAGATGGAGCGGACGTGGTTGAGATTGATGGAAACTTGGCGGATGCTCGCGTCTTACCGAGAGTTGTGGACGCATGCGCCGAAAGTTGGCATTCTGAGCACTTTTCAACAGCATTTGATATTGGGTCCAAGGTTGGACTGCTCTCTGTCGCATGATCGACAGTAGTGTGGCAGTGCCCTGCTGTCCCGAGAGGGAAGAGGCCTGGCAGGGTGGCAGGATGGCAGGGTGGCAGGGTGGCAGGGTAGCAGGGTGGCAGGGTGGCAGGATGGCAGGATGGCAGGATGGCAGGGTGGCAGGGTAGCAGGATGGCAGGGTGGCAGGGTAGCAGGGTGGCAGGATGGCAGGGTGGCAGGATGGCAGGGTGGCAAGGTAGCAGGGTGGCAGGATGGCAGGGTGGCAGGGTGGCAGGGTAGCAGGATGGCAAGGTGGCAGGGTGGCAGGGTGGCAGGGTAGCAGGATGGCAGGGTGGCAGGGTGGCAGGATGGCAGGGTGGCAGGGTGGCAGGGTAGCAGGGTAGCAGGGTGGCAGGGTAGCAGGGTGGCAGGATGGCAGGGTGGCAGGGTGGCAGGATGGCAGGGTAGCAGGATGGCAGGGTGGCAGGGTGGCGGGTGGCAGGGTGGCAGGGTGGCAGGGTAGCAGGGTGGCAGAATGGCAGGGTAGCAGGGTGGCAGGGTGGCGGGTGGCAGGGTAGCAGGGTGGCAGGATGGCAGGGTGGCAGGGTAGCAGGGTGGCAGGGTGGTGGGTAGCAGGGTAGCAGGGTAGCAGGATGGCAGGGTAGCAGGGTGGCAGGGTGGCGGGTGCAAATATGCAAAGCGCGAACGTCCCCACCGTACCTCATGCAGGTTGTAGGATGCGGTATTAGTGTTGTGGTTGTTGGCGTGTTGAACTGGGCGACGGGTTGTAGAGAGCGGCTTCAATGCATGCCTGTCGTCACTTCGCCATTCTCCGCCATCATTGCTTCACTCCATCACTCTTTTCATCTCACCTTCACTTCTCCACAACCCCCAGCATCATCATCACCACTCCACTACCACCAGCCCACACTACCCACTCCACTACCATAACCATCGTCACCATTCCACTACACCACACCACCAAAAACTACCACCATAAACCACCACCACCACAAACAACCACCACCACAAACAACCACCACCACAAACAACCACCACCACAAACAACCACCACCACCACAAACAACCACCACCACAAACAACCACCACCACGAACCACAACCACCACCACCACAAACAACCACCACCACAAACAACCACCACCACAAACAACCACCACCACGAACAACCACCACGAACCACCACCACCACCACGAACCACCACCACCACAAACAACCACCACCACGAACAACCACCACGAACCACCACCACGAACCACCACCACCACAAACAACCACCACCACGAACCACCACCACCACCACGAACCACCACCACCACAAACAACCACCACCACGAACCACCACCACGAACCACCACCACCACAAACAACCACCACCACCACAAACCACCACCACCACAAACAACCACCACCACAAACAACCACCACCACAAACAACCACCACCACGAACCACCACCACGAACCACAACCACCACGAACCACCACCACCACGACGACAGCAAGTCGACGAACATTAGGCGCATGCACAGCGCAGTGAACCTGAACCAACTGCTGCTGCGCAAGTCGCACGAGGCGCAACTCATCTTCCTGAACCTGCCCTCCGTGCCGAAGCTCGTCATTGCCGAGAACAACTGTCAGTCCTTCTTCAATGCACTCTCCATCCATCCATCCATCCATTCATCCATTCATCCATCCATTCATTCATCCATCCATCCATCCATCCTCAAATAATTTTTCTCTACCTATTGTTCATCCTTTTTTACCACCCCTCCATCACCACCACGACGACGACCACCACCACCACGACGACGACGCCACAGACATGGAGTACTTGGAGGTGCTGACGGAGGGCCTGCAGAGGGTCCTGCTCATCAAGGGCAGCAACAAGGAGGTCATCACTATCTACTCGTGATCACCATTCACGCATCATCATCATCACCACCACTATCATCATCAACACCATCATGAACGAAAATCTCAGCATAATCATTATCATAACCAACATCTCATCATTCGACCACCTGCTGACAAGCACCATGATGCCACAACTCTTCCTCTCACTCATCTCCTTGCTGCCTCCCTCCTCCACCTGCAACTTCAGCACCAAGCAATGCCAGGCCTGCTTCTTGCGCACGTGACCATCGATACACGCTCGTTCGTCCAACACGAGGAACTATTTTGCTGACTCCTGCTCTTATTTATTGAACTTGCAGGCTAACTCCTGCTCTTATTTATTGAACTTGCAGGCTAACTCCTGCTCTTATTTATTGAACTTGCAGGCTAACTCCTGCTCTTATTTATTGAACTTGCAGGCTAACTCCTGCTCTTATTTATTGAACTTGCAGGCTAACTCCTGCTCTTATTTATTGAACTTGCAGGCTAACTTCTGCACAGTTGTATGCGTGTTGTATCAAATTTATACTAATTCGTATTTGTATTAAGATGTGTGCCCTTGTGTATGTGCCTTGGGAGGTGTGCACTTGGGTGGTGTGTGCCCTTGTGTAAGTGCACTTGGGTGGTGTGTGCCCTTGTGTATGTGCACTTGGGTGGTGTGCACGGCTGCGAGAAGGACAAGGCACGCAACATGGCGTCTCATTTTCAACGACGATGCGCCAGCAAGACTTTTTGCACTCTCTTGCAAGTGTGACGTCAGCATGCGCCAATAGGTTCCCATTTCTGTCTTCCTGCTTTGAGCACGTGACTTGAATATTTATGTAGCGCTCACGTGACCTGGTGTTTGTAAGAAAACTCACACTCCAAACTTTATTGTGATTAATGCTTTGCTGACTCAAACAAATAGATGTTGATGATGGTGGGTCATGAGGTGATGGTGGTGTTGATGATGATGATGGTGGTGTTGATGACGATGATGGTGGGTCATGAGGTGTTGATGATGATGATGGTGGTGGTGTTGATGACGATGCTGGTGGGTCATGAGGTGATGGTGGAGATGGTGACGAGGGACTCGATCACACCCACCAACTGCAAGCCCTCGCCTGCGAACTCGAGTCTGTGGAGTGAATGCAAGCCTGAGGAGTCGCCATCCCACCCTTCCATCCTGCCACCCCTATGCCACCTCCCAACTCTCTCACACACCTATCGTCCATCCACTCTCTTTCCTTCTCCACCCACCCACAACCACGCACCCCTTCCTTTCCCACCCACCCACACACAACCCTCCCTTCCCCACCCACTTACCTCTCCCTTCCCCACCCACCCACCTCTCCCTTCCCCACCCATCCACCCACCCACCTCTCCCTTCCCCACCCACCCACCTCTCCCTTCCCCACTCACCCACCCACTTACCTCTCCCTTCCCCATTCACCCACCCACCTCTCCTTGAGGGCCCTCTGCATCTTGCAGACCACCTGCAAGCTCTGAGGCAGGTCTGTCCACTTGTCCTCGTACAAGTCTTTGTGGATGGTTGGTGGTGGTTGTGGATGGTTGGTGGTGGAAGTAGGTGGATGGTTGGTGGTGGTTGTGGATGGTTGGTGGTGGTTGTGGATGTTTGGTGGTGGTTGTGGATGGTTGGTGGTGGTTGTGGATGGTTGGTGGTGGAAGTAGGTGGATGGTTGGTGGTGGTTGTGGATGGTTGGTGGTGGTTGTGGATGTTTGGTGGTGGTTGTGGATGGTTGGTGGTGGTTGCGGATGTTTGGTGGTGGTTGTGGATGGTTGGTGGTGGAAGTAGGTGGATGGTTGGTGGTGGTTGTGGATGGTTGGTGGTGGTTGTGGATGTTTGGTGGTGGTTGTGGATGGTTGGTGGTGGTTGTGGATGGTTGGTGGTGGAAGTAGGTGGATGGTTGGTGGTGGTTGTGGATGGTTGGTGGTGGTTGTGGATGTTTGGTGGTGGTTGTGGATGGTTGGTGGTGGTTGCGGATGGTTGGTGGTGGTTGTGGATGGTTGGTGGTGGAAGTAGGTGGATGGTTGGTGGTGGTTGTGGATGGTTGGTGGTGGTTGTGGATGTTTGGTGGTGGTTGTGGATGGTTGGTGGTGGTTGTGGATGGTTGGTGGTGGAAGTAGGTGGATGGTTGGTGGTGGAAGTAGGTGGATGGTTGGTGGTGGAAGTAGGTAGATGGTTGGTGGTGGAAGAAGGTGGATGGTTGGTGGTGGTTGTGGATGGTTGGTGGTGGTTGTGGATGGTTGGTGGTGGAAGTAGGTGGATGGTTGGTGGTGGAAGTAGGTGGATGGTTGGTGGTGGAAGTAGGTGGATGGTTGGTGGTGGTTGTGGATGGTTGGTGGTGGTTGTGGATGGTTGGTGGTGGTTGCGGATGTTTGGTGGTGGAAGTAGGTGGATGGTTGGTGGTGGAAGTAGGTGGATGGTTGGTGGTGGAAGTAGGTGATTATATAAAGAAGGAAAAGTGAATGCATGAAGAAGGGATGGGAAGGTGGAAAGGAAAGGCAAGAAGAGTGAATGGGCACCAAGGATGAGACTGAGGGCGTCAGAGACCACTTCGACATGCGGAGGCTTGAAGTTCCTGAGGGAGGCGAGCGATGCTGCTGCTCAGAAGCCAACATCATCATCATCATCATGGTCATCATCATCATCATGCTCATCATCATCAGCATGCTCATCATCATCATCATCATGCTCATCATCATCAGCATGCTCATCATCATCATCATCATCATCATCATCATCAGCATGCTCATCATCATCATCAGCATGCTCATCATCATCATCAGCATGCTCATCATCATCATCAGCATGCTCATCATCATCAGCATGCTCATCATCATCATCAGCATGCTCATCATCATCATCAGCATGCTCATCATCATCATCAGCATGCTCATCATCATCAGCATGCTCATCATCATCATCAGCATGCTCATCATCATCATCAGCATGCTCATCATCATCATCAGCATGCTCATCATCATCATCAGCATGCTCATCATCATCAGCATGCTCATCATCATCATCAGCATGCTCATCATCATCATCAGCATGCTCATCATCATCATCAGCATGCTCATCATCATCATCAGCATGCTCATCATCATCAGCATGCTCATCATCATCATCAGCATGCTCATCATCATCATCAGCATGCTCATCATCATCAGCATGCTCATCATCATCATCAGCATGCTCATCATCATCATCAGCATGCTCATCATCATCATCAGCATGCTCATCATCATCAGCATGCTCATCATCATCATCAGCATGCTCATCATCATCATCAGCATGCTCATCATCATCAGCATGCTCATCATCATCATCAGCATGCTCATCATCATCATCAGCATGCTCATCATCATCATCAGCATGCTCATCATCATCATCAGCATGCTCATCATCATCAGCATGCTCATCATCATCATCAGCATGCTCATCATCATCATCAGCATGCTCATCATCATCATCAGCATGCTCATCATCATCATCAGCATGCTCATCATCATCAGCATGCTCATCATCATCATCAGCATGCTCATCATCATCATCAGCATGCTCATCATCATCATCAGCATGCTCATCATCATCAGCATGCTCATCATCATCATCAGCATGCTCATCATCATCAGCATGCTCATCATCATCATCAGCATGCTCATCATCATCATCAGCATGCTCATCATCATCATCAGCATGCTCATCATCATCATCAGCATGCTCATCATCATCATCATCAGCATGCTCATCATCATCATCAGCATGCTCATCATCATCATCAGCATGCTCATCATCATCATCAGCATGCTCATCATCATCAGCATGCTCATCATCATCATCAGCATGCTCATCATCATCAGCATGCTCATCATCATCATCAGCATGCTCATCATCATCATCAGCATGCTCATCATCATCATCAGCATGCTCATCATCATCATCAGCATGCTCATCATCATCATCAGCATGCTCATCATCATCAGCATGCTCATCATCATCATCAGCATGCTCATCATCATCATCAGCATGCTCATCATCATCATCAGCATGCTCATCATCATCATCAGCATGCTCATCATCATCATCAGCATGCTCATCATCATCAGCATGCTCATCATCATCATCAGCATGCTCATCATCATCAGCATGCTCATCATCATCATCAGCATGCTCATCATCATCAGCATGCTCATCATCATCATCAGCATGCTCATCATCATCATCAGCATGCTCATCATCATCATCAGCATGCTCATCATCATCATCAGCATGCTCATCATCATCATCAGCATGCTCATCATCATCATCAGCATGCTCATCATCATCATCATCATGCTCATCATCATCATCAGCATGCTCATCATCATCATCAGCATGCTCATCATCATCATCAGCATGCTCATCATCATCATCAGCATGCTCATCATCATCAGCATGCTCATCATCATCATCAGCATGCTCATCATCATCATCAGCATGCTCATCATCATCATCATGGTCATCATCATCATCATCAGCATGCTCATCATCATCATCAGCATGCTCATCATCATCAGCATGCTCATCATCATCATCAGCATGCTCATCATCATCATCAGCATGCTCATCATCATCATCAGCATGCTCATCATCATCATCAGCATGCTCATCATCATCATCAGCATGCTCATCATCATCAGCATGCTCATCATCATCATCAGCATGCTCATCATCATCATCAGCATGCTCATCATCATCAGCATGCTCATCATCATCAGCATGCTCATCATCATCATCAGCATGCTCATCATCATCATCAGCATGCTCATCATCATCAGCATGCTCATCATCATCATCAGCATGCTCATCATCATCATCAGCATGCTCATCATCATCAGCATGCTCATCATCATCATCAGCATGCTCATCATCATCATCATGCTCATCATCATCATCAGCATGCTCATCATCATCATCAGCATGCTCATCATCATCATCAGCATGCTCATCATCATCATCAGCATGCTCATCATCATCATCATGGTCATCATCATCATCATCAGCATGCTCATCATCATCATCAGCATGCTCATCATCATCAGCATGCTCATCATCATCATCAGCATGCTCATCATCATCAGCATGCTCATCATCATCATCAGCATGCTCATCATCATCAGCATGCTCATCATCATCATCAGCATGCTCATCATCATCATCAGCATGCTCATCATCATCAGCATGCTCATCATCATCATCAGCATGCTCATCATCATCATCAGCATGCTCATCATCATCATCATGGTCATCATCATCATCATCAGCATGCTCATCATCATCATCAGCATGCTCATCATCATCAGCATGCTCATCATCATCATCAGCATGCTCATCATCATCATCAGCATGCTCATCATCATCATCAGCATGCTCATCATCATCATCAGCATGCTCATCATCATCATCAGCATGCTCATCATCATCATCAGCATGCTCATCATCATCATCAGCATGCTCATCATCATCATCAGCATGCTCATCATCATCAGCATGCTCATCATCATCATCAGCATGCTCATCATCATCAGCATGCTCATCATCATCAGCATGCTCATCATCATCAGCATGCTCATCATCATCATCAGCATGCTCATCATCATCAGCATGCTCATCATCATCAGCATGCTCATCATCATCATCAGCATGCTCATCATCATCAGCATGCTCATCATCATCATCAGCATGCTCATCATCATCATCAGCATGCTCATCATCATCATCAGCATGCTCATCATCATCATCAGCATGCTCATCATCATCATCAGCATGCTCATCATCATCATCAGCATGCTCATCATCATCATCAGCATGCTCATCATCATCATGCTCATCATCATCAGCATGCTCATCATCATCATCAGCATGCTCATCATCATCAGCATGCTCATCATCATCATCAGCATGCTCATCATCATCAGCATGCTCATCATCATCATCAGCATGCTCATCATCATCATCAGCATTATGGTCATCATCATCATCACTTGAGTAGAAAGGTGAGGAGGATGGAGAGGTTCTTGTCTGACCTGCCAGCCACTGAGGCGCCCAAGACCCTCCTCCTGCGCAGTTCCTTCAGCACCGCCATGCCCACCTCAGGCTGCCTCAGCCTCACCTGGTGCTGCCGTCGTGGTTCAACTTGGCATTAAACTAGGCAATGCATGCAATCACAGACTCACACAAACATACAGAGCAACAAAGACAGACAGACAGAGACAAACTGACATGCAGGGCCTCGTCGAGGGCTCTGGAGTGCTGGAACTTCTTGAGTCTGGTCTCGTACTTGGGCATCAGCTGCCTCATCTGGTGCGCCAGGAAGACGTCCTCTCCTCCATCGACCACCACCACCTTACTCCTCTTCTGCACCTCCTCCATCCTCCTCTTCCTCCTCCTCCTCTCTTCTCTCTCCTCTCGAATCTCTTCATTCGTTCTCCTCACTCTCACCGTCAGCATGCCATCCGTCGATCCGACCACCACGACACTGTCGTCCCCCTGCGAGAGTGATGCGATGCATGCAGGCTGCATGCGACAATCAGCGAGGAGGAGCACGAACGAGGCCGTCAAACTGAATGCCTCTCGTTATGGAGTTACCCTTGCCAAAGTTATATACAAACAACATGGAGTTACCCTTGCCAAAGTTATATACAAACAACATGGAGTTACCCTTGCCAAAGTTATATACAAACAACATGGAGTTACCCTTGCCAAAGTTATATACAAACAACATGAAGTTACCCTTGCCAAAGTTATATACAAACAACATGGAGTTACCCTTGCCAAAGTTATATACAAACAACATGGAGTTACCCTTGCCAAAGTTATATACAAACAACATGGAGTTACCCTTGCCAAAGTTATATACAAACAACATGGAGTTACCCTTGCCAAAGTTATATACAAACAACATCAAGTTACCCTTGCCAAAGTTATATACAAACAACATGGAGTTACCCTTGCCAAAGTTATAGACAAACAACATCAAGTTACCCTTGCCAAAGTTATATACAAACAACATGAAGTTACCCTTGCCAAAGTTATATACAAACAACATGGAGTTACCCTTGCCAAAGTTATAGACAAACAACATGGAGTTACCCTTGCCAAAGTTATAGACAAACAACATCAAGTTACCCTTGCCAAAGTTATATACAAACAACATGAAGTTACCCTTGCCAAAGTTATATACAAACAACATGGAGTTACCCTTGCCAAAGTTATAGACAAACAACATGGAGTTACCCTTGCCAAAGTTATAGACAAACAACATCAAGTTACCCTTGCCAAAGTTATAGACAAACAACATGAAGTTACCCTTGCCAAAGTTATATACGATTTATGAATTGCAAACGACTTTAGTGTAGCATTAGAGCTGCAGTAAAACACTTTTTCATGGCACAGCGTCACAAAAAGGAAGTGGAAGATGTGGAAGGTGATGTTTGCACGTACAGGGAAGGCGGCAGTGAGAAGAGGGTGTTCGTAGTCGATGGAGTGTGTCGCTGTGAACGTCGTCAAGTCGTACATCTTCACATGCCTAAGTGGTCGACATGCTGATGATACACACACACACGCACCCATACACACACGCACCCATACACATCCACACACACACACACACACACGTGCACACACATATACCGATCAAGTGAGGCGGATACAAGTCTCTTATTGTGCATGCACAGACTTAGGGATGTGATGGTTTTGTGGTGGTTGCTGAAGGCAGCTAACATCCTGCCTCCAGCCACCACGTCCCACAACTTCACTGTCGTGCCCCCTGTCGTGTGAGTGTTGTATTGCATCGTGTTGTATTGCATGGTGTTGTATTGCATGGTGTTGTATTGCATTGTGTTGTATTGCATGGTGTTGTATTGCATGGTGTTGTATTGCATGGTGTTGTATTGCATTGTATAGTACATTAAAGTCTTATAGTATAGTATATTAAAGTCTTATAGTATAGTATATAAAAGTCTTATAGTATAGTATATTAGAGTCTTATAGTATAGTATATAAAAGTCTTATAGTATAGTATATAAAAGTCTTATAGTATAGTATATTAAAGTCTTATAGTATAGTATATTAAAGTCTTATAGTATAGTATATTAGAGTCTTATAGTATAGTATATTAAAGTCTTATAGTATAGTATATTAGAGTCTTATAGTATAGTATATAGAAGTCTTATAGTATAGTATATTAGAGTCTTATAGTATAGTATATAAAAGTCTTATAGTATAGTATATAAAAGTCTTATAGTATAGTATATTAAAGTCTTATAGTATAGACTATACTGTATAGTATATAAAAGTCTTATAGTATAGACTATACTGTATAGTATATAAAAGTCTTATAGTATAGACTATACTGTATAGTATATAAAAGTCTTATAGTATAGACTATACTGTATAGTATATAAAAGTCTTATAGTATAGACTATACTGTATAGTATATAAAAGTCTTATAGTATAGACTATACTGTATAGTATATAAAAGTCTTATAGTATAGACTATACTGTATAGTATATAAAAGTCTCATAGTATAGACTATACTGTATAGTATATAAAAGTCTTATAGTATAGACTATACTGTATAGTATATAAAAGTCTTATAGTATAGACTATACTGTATAGTATATAAAAGTCTTATAGTATAGACTATACTGTATAGTATATAAAAGTCTTATAGTATAGACTATACTGTATAGTATATAAAAGTCTTATAGTATAGACTATACTGTATAGTATATAAAAGTCTTATAGTATAGACTATACTGTATAGTATATAAAAGTCTTATAGTATAGACTATACTGTATAGTATATAAAAGTCTTATAGTATAGACTATACTGTATAGTATATAAAAGTCTTATAGTATAGACTATACTGTATAGTATATAAAAGTCTTATAGTATAGACTATACTGTATAGTATATAAAAGTCTTATAGTATAGGGGACCAGCAGAGGCGATGAGGTTGCCAGCGGGGAAGAGGAGGACGGCTTCGAGGGGCTTCAAGTGCTGCAGCACCATCACTGCACTGCTGCAACGAGGGTCGAAGAGACGGATGCTCTTGTCGTATGAGCCTGAGGTGGTTGAGGAGGAGGAGGGTGGTTGAGGAGGAGGAGGGTGGTTGAGGAGGAGGAGGGTGGTTGAGGGGGAGGAGGGTGGTTGAGGGGGAAGAGGGTGGTTGAGGGGGAGGAGGGTGGTTGAGGGGGAGGGTGGTTGAGGGGGAGGGTGGTTGAGGAGAAGGGTGGTTGAGGAGGAGGGTGGTTGAGGAGAAGGGTGGTTGAGGAAGAGGAGGGTGGTTGAGGGAGAGGAGGGTGGTTGAAGATGAAGAGGTTGGTTGAGGAGGAGGAGGGTGGTTGAAGAGGAGGGTGGTTGAAGAGGAGGGTGGTTGAAGAGAAAGGTGGTTGAAGAGAAGGGTGGTTGAGGAGAAGGGTGGTTGAGAAAAAGGGTGGTTGAGGAAGAGGGTGGTTGAAGGGGAGGAGGTTGATTGAGGAGAAGGGTGGTTGAGGAGGAGGAGGGTGGTTGAGGAGGAGGAGGGTGGTTGAGGAGAAGGGTGGTTGAGGAGGGTGGTTGAGGAGGAGGGTGGTTGAGGAGGAGAAGGGTGGTTGAGGAGGAAGAAGGTGGTTGAGGAGGAGGAGGGTGGTTGAGGAGAAGGGTGGTTGAAGAGGAGGGTGGTTGAGGAGGAAGAAGGTGGTTGAGGAGGAAGAAGGTGGTTGAGAAGGAGGGTGGTTGAGGAGAAGGAGGGTTGAGGAGGAGGATGGTTGAGAAGAAGGAGGGTTGAGGAAGAGGGTGGCTGAGGAGGAGGATGGTTGAAGAGAAGGGTGGTTGAGGAGGAAGAGGGTGGTTGAAGAAGAGGATGGTTGAAGAGAAGGGTGGTTGAGGAGGAAGAGGGTGGTTGAAGAGGAGGGTGGTTGAGGAGGAAGAAGGTGGTTGAGGAGGAAGAAGGTGGTTGAGAAGGAGGGTGGTTGAGGAGAAAGAGGGTTGAGGAGGAGGATGGTTGAGGAGAAGGAGGGTTGAGGAAGAGGGTGGTTAAAGAGGAGGGTGGTTGAGAAAGAGGGTGGTTGAAGAAGAGGATGGTTGAAAAGGGTGGTTGAGGAGGAGGGTGGTTGAGGAGAAGGGTGGTTGAAGAAGAGGAGGGTGGTTGAAGAGGAGGGTGGTTGAAGAGGAGGGTGGTTGAGGAGAAGGGTGGTTGAGAAGAAGGAGGGTTGAGGAGGAGGGTGGTTGAGGAGAAGGGTTGAGGAGAAGGGTGGTTGAGGAGGAGGGTGGTTGAGGAGAAGGGTGGTTGAAGAAGAGGAGGGTGGTTGAAGAGGAGGGTGGTTGAAGAGGAGGGTGGTTGAGGAGAAGGGTGGTTGAGGAGAAGGGTGGTTGAGGAAAAGGGTGGTTGTTGAGGAGGGTGGTTGAAGAGGAGGGTGGTTGAGGAGGAGGGTGGTGGAGATGTAAAGGGAGAGGTAAAGGTGGAAAAGAGGGAGCCGATAAAGGTGGAAGTGGGAAGGGAGAAGACTGTGGTGGAGGTGGGAAGGAGAGTGGCGAGAAGGCTGTGGTGGAAGTGGAAGGGAGGGAAAAGGTAAAGGTGGATTGGGAGGGAGGAAGGAAGAGAGGAAGGAAAAAAGGGAGGGAGGAAAGGAGGGAGGGAGGGAGGCAGGGAGGGAGGGAGGGAGGCAGGGAGGGAGGGAGGCAGGGAGGCAGGGAGGGAGGGAGGCAGGGAGGGAGGGAGGCAGGGAGGGAGGGAGGGAGGGAGGCAGGGAGGGAGGGAGGGAGGCAGGGAGGGAGGGAGGCAGGGAGGGAGGGAGGCAGGGAAGGAGAGAGGGAGGCAGGGAGGGAGGGAGGGAAGAAGGCAGCGAGAAGGGTGGCGAGGTTGTTGTGAAAACAAGGAGAGTGTGGTGAGGAGGCTGTGGTGGAGGAAAGTGGAGGAGCAGAAAGACATGCACTCACCCACGGCGAAGAGTTGGCCAGTCGACGCCTTTGAGCCACATCGCACATAGTCCTGTTGTGCATAGTCATTGTGCCAGCGTGAAGGAGCAGCACAGCCATTCTCCAATGCCTCCATCTCCCTCTGCCCCTCACTGCCCGCCTCCACCCCCCTGCTCACAGTGTGTTCCTGGTAGGTGTTGACAGCCTGCGTGGTGGCGATGTCCCACACTCGCACTGACCTGTCGTCCGATGCCGAGTAGATGCGGTGTCGGTCGACGAAGCGACTCACGTGCACTGCCCTGTAACCATGGGCGAGGAGTGGTTGGAGTGAAAGGAGTGGTTGGAGTGGGAGGAGTGGTTGGAGTGGGAGGAGTGGTTGGAGTGGGAGGAGTGAGAGGAGTGGTTGGAGTGAGAGGAGTGGGAGGAGTGAAAGGAGTGGGAGGAGTGAGTGGAGTGGGAGGAGTGGGATGAGTGAGAGGAGTGGGAGGAGTGGTTGGAGTGGGAGGACTGAATAGAGTGGTTGGAGTGGTGGGAGTGAGAGGAGTGAGAGAAGTGGTTGGAGTGGGAGGAGTGAGAGGAGTTAGAGGAGTGGGAGGAGTGAAAGGAGTGGGAGGAGTGAGTGGAGTGGGAGGAGTGGGAGGAGTGAGAAGAGTGGGATGAGTGAGAGGAGTGGGAGGAGTGGTTGGAGTGGGAGGACTGAATAGAGTGGTTGGAGTGGTGGGAGTGAGAGGAGTGAGAGAAGTGGTTGGAGTGGGAGGAGTGAGAGGAGTTAGAGGAGTGGGAGGAGTGGGAGGAGTGAGAGAAGTGGGAGGAGTGAGAGAAGTGGGATGAGTGGAAGAAGTGAGAGGAGTGGGATGAGTGGAAGAAGTGAGAGGAGTGGTTGGAGTGGGAGGAGTGAGAGAAGTGGTTGGAGTGGGAGGAGTGAGATGAGTGAGATGAGTGGGAGAAGTGAGAGAAGTGAGATGAGTGGGAGGAGTGAGAGAAGTGAGATGAGTGGTTGGAGTGGGAGGAGTAAGAGAAGTGGTTGGAGTGGGAGGAGTGGGAGGAGCAAGAGAAGTGGTTGGAGTGGGAGGAGTGAGAGAAGTGGTTGGAGTGGGAGGAGTGAGAGAAGTGGTTGGAGTGGGAGGAGTGAGAGAAGTGGGAGGAGTGAGATGAGTGGGAGAAGTGGGAGGAGTGAGAAGAGTGGGAGGAGTGGGAAGAGTGAAAGGAGTGGTTGGAGTGGGAGGAGTGAGAGAAGTGGGATGAGTGGTTGGAGTGGGAGGAGTGAGAGGAGTGGGAGGAGTGGTTGGAGTGGGAGGAGTGGTTGGAGTGGGAGGAGTGAGAAGAGTGAGATGAGTGAGAGGAGTGGGAGGAGTGAGAGGAGTGAGAGGAGTGAGAGAAGTGGGAGGAGTGAGAGGATTGAGAGGAGTGAGAGTAGTGGGAGGAGTGAGAGGAGTGGGATGAGTGGGATGAGTGGGAGGAGTGAGAGTAGTGGAATGAGTGGGAGGAGTGAGATGAGTGAAAGGAGTGGAATGAGTGAGAGGAGTGAGAAGAGTGAGATGAATGGGAGGAGTGAGAGAAGTGGGAGGAGTGAGAGAAGTGAGAGGAGTGGGAAGAGTGAGAGAAGTGGGAGGAGTGGGATGAGTGGGAAGAGTGGGAGGAGTGGGATGAGTGGGAAGAGTGGGAGGAGTGAGAGGAGTGAGAGGAGTGGGAGAAGTGGGATGAGTGGGAAGAGTGGGATGAGTGGATGGAGTGCTCATTCATTCAGCTATGGAGTTTACTTCATTTATTTTAACTAATTTTTTTTATAAATAAAATATTAAAAAAAGATTTGTCAAAGTACTGAATAACGTTTAGTTTAATGAAATGATGAATTACTAAATGTTCCAAATGGCCAATGCCACTGCCACACCCCCAACTGACGCTGTGTGGCCATGGAAGACCTGCTCGAAGTGCTTCTGGTGCACCACCCTCACCTGCTTGTCCTCGCACGCGACCACGAAGAGCTGGCCGTCGTCCCTGAACGTGGCCGAGTGCACGACGTCCGTGAAGCGGTGGTACGACTTGAGAGGCTCGGTGCACGTGTGAGGCGAGAAGAGTTGCACCTGAGTGGTCGTCGTGGTGGTCGAAGATGTGGGTGGTGGTCGAAGATGTGGGTGGTGGTTGTAGATGTGGGTGGTGGTTGAAGATGTGGGTGGTGGTTGAAGTTGTGGGTGGTGGTCGAAGATGTGGGTGGTGGTTGAAGATGTGGGTGGTGGTTGAAGATGTGGGTGGTGGTTGAAGATATGGGTGGTGGTTTGAAGATGTGGGTGGTGGTTAAAGTTGTGGGTGGTGGTTGAAGATGTGGGTGGTGGTCGAAGATGTGGGTGGTGGTTGAAGATGTGGGTGGTGGTTGAAGATGTGGGTGGTGGTTGAAGATGTGGGTGGTGGTTGAAGATGTGGGTGGTGGTTGAAGATGTGGGTGGTGGTTGAAGATGTGGGTGGTGGTTGAAGATGTGGGTGGTGGTTGAAGATGTGGGTGGTGGTTGAAGATGTGGGTGGTGGTCGAAGATGTGGGTGGTGGTTGAAGATGTGGGTGGTGGTTGAAGATGTGGGTGGTGGTTGAAGTTATGGGTGGTGGTTGAAGATGTGGGTGGTGGTCGAAGATGTGGGTGGTGGTTGAAGTTATGGGTGGTGGTTGAAGATGTGGGTGGTGGTCGAAGATGTGGGTGGTGGTTGAAGATGTGGGTGGTGGTCGATGATGTGGGTGGTGGTGGTTGATGATGTGGGTGGTGGTTGAAGATGTGGGTGGTGGTTGAAGATGTGGGTGGTGGTTGAAGTTATGGGTGGTGGTTGAAGATGTGGGTGGTGGTTGAAGTTGTGGGTGGTGGTTGAAGATGTGGGTGGTGGTTGAAAATGTGGGTGGTGGTTGAAGTTATGGGTGGTGGTTGAAGATGTGGATGGTGGTTGAAGTTATGGGTGGTGGTTGAAGATGTGGGTGGTGGTTGAAGTTGTAGGTTTGGTGGTTGAATGGTGGAAAGTGTTGGTGGTTGAATGGTGGGGAGTGTTGGTGGGGAGTGATGGTGGAGAGTGTGGAAGGGTTGGGATGAACGTAGGTGCCTTGGTGGAGCTGCAGACGAGGTAGTTGAAGGGATCGACAGGCGAGAAGTCAATGCTAGAAACTGCGCCATTCTGCTTTATCGTCACAGGAAACTGAAATTTTTTTATAAAACGACATTCAATGATTGACTAGTGTCAAATGACAAAAGAGGAAAAGATGTTCTACTTGAAGGTGTTGCCAGTACAGTGAGTCTTCGGTAGCCTTTTGCTCTGTCAACACAGGGTAAGCATGGGTGTGAAGCTTTTTGAATAGTGTCATTATAAAAAATCATATAAAATCTCTAATATTCACATGTAGTTGAATATTTTAATTTGACTTTAACTTTGTTTAAGATATTCTAAAGTAAAATTAGAAGTAAACTTGTAATATCGTTTCCAAAGATAAACTGATTATAAAAATAGTATTTGAGCAATTCTAACTATTTTAATTTAAAAAATTGTTTGAAAAATAAATTTACGAACATTTTGATAAAAAAAGTATTTTAATGAAAATAAATGAATTTTTCGACAACAAAAGATGAAAATCGAAACTATTATCTCCAACATTTAAAATATGTTCTTTTAACCTGATCTAATCAGCTGTTGATACAATTTCAAAGATAATTAATCAAAAGCATGTCATTATTCAAGTTTCTAAAAAATGAGCTTACCAGAGACTACTGGCTGGAAAATGACCAGGAAAAGTTCACAGAGAGAAGAAAGAGAGTTTACAGTTTCATGAAAATACCCAGGGAATTAGAAAAAGTATTAAGTTTTAAACTTTTTTCAAATTGCATTTCAGCTTTTTGTCTTTAAAAAAATTTAGATTGACATCTGTGAAAAAAATTAAATTACTAAAAAAACTAAAATTAATTTTATTTTTTTCATTAAGATTTTTAAAATAAATATTTAACTTGATAAAAAAACTATTTCATGAAGTTTGTGATGTTTGGAGTACTTCAATGCCTGGACGCTCTGCTGGTCGTCTTCACTTTTCTGCCCATCAGATTCATCAAGACCATCCTCAAGGTTCTCTTCACCATCCTCGTCAAACGGTTTGCTCACCACTCTAACCAATTCTACAGCCTCCATAGCATTTATTCATCACTCCACCCATCTTGCTTCACTACCTGAAATACTAACCATTACTCCACTTATCACTCCACCCATACCACCAAACCACTCATCCCACCACACCACTCATCCCACCACACCACTCATTCCACCTAGCCACTCATCCCACAAAACCACTCATCCCACTACACCACTCATCCCACCACACCACTCATCCCACCAAACCACTCATCCAACCACACCACTCATCCCACCAAACCACTCATCCCACCAAACCACTCATCCCACCACACCACTCATTCCACCTAGCCACTCATCCCACAAAACCACTCATCCCACCACACCACTCATCCCACCACACTACTCATCCCACCAAACCACTCATCCCACTACACCACTCAACCCACCACACCACTCATCCCACCACACCACTCATCCCACCACACCACTCATCCCACCACACCACTCATCCCACCAAACCACTCATCCCACCACACCACTCATCCCACCAAACCACTCATCCCACCAAACCACTCATCCCACCAAACCACTCATCCCACCAAACCACTCATCCCACCACACCACTCATCCCACCAAACCACTCATCCCACCAAACCACTCATCCCACCAAACCACTCATCCCACCAAACCACTCATCCCACCAAACCACTCATCCCACTACACCACTCATCCCACCACACCACTCATCCCACCAAACCACTCATCACACCAAACCACTCATCCCACTACACCACTCAACCCACCACACCACTCATCCCACTACACCACTCGTCCCACCAAACCACTCATCCCACCAAACCACTCATCCCACCACACCACTCATCCCACCACACCACTCATCCCTCCACACCACTCATCCCACCACACCACTCATCCCACCACACCACTCATCCCTCCACACCACTCATCCCACCACACCACTCATCCCTCCACACCACTCATCCCACCACACCACTCATCCCACCAAACCACTCATCCCACCAAACCACTCATCCCACCACACCACTCATCCCTCCACACCACTCATCCCACCAAACCACTCATCCCACCAAACCACTCATCCCACCACACCACTCATCACTGCACCACTCATCCCACCACACCACTCATCACTGCACAGACGCACAAGCTCACCCGATGGCAGTCGTCTGCTCAACTCCGCAGAAATATGCGATTTCCTGAAGGTCTCTTCCATCGATCATCATCATCACATCAGCATCATCATCATCACTTCATCATCATCATCATCATCACTTCAGCATCCTCCATCATGACTTCAGCATCATCATCATCATCATCATCACTTCAGCATCATCATCATCATTTCATCATCATCATCATCATCATCACCATCATCATCACTTCAGCATCCTCCATCTGTCACCCACTCACCCATCTGTCACCCACTCACCCATCTGTCACTCACTCACTCACACATCTGTCACCCACTCACCCATCTGTCACCCACTCACCCATCTGTCACTCACTCACCCATCTGTCACTCACTCACCCATCTGTCACTCACTCACCCATCTGTCACCCACTCACCCATCTGTCACCCACTCACCCATCTGTCACTCACTCACCCATCTGTCACCCACTCACTCATCTGTCACCCACTCACCCATCTGTCACTCACTCACCCATCTGTCACTCACTCACCCATCTGTCACTCACTCACCCATCTGTCACTCACTCACCCATCTGTCACCCACTCACCCATCTGTCACTCACTCACCCATCTGTCACCCACTCACCCATCTGTCACCCACTCACCCATCTGTCACCCACTCACTCACCCATCTGTCACCCACTCACTCATCTGTCACTCACTCACCCATCTGTCACTCACTCACCCATCTGTCACCCACTCACTCAACCATCTGTCACCCACTCACTCATCTGTCACTCACTCACCCATCTGTCACTCACTCACCCATCTGTCACTCACTCACCCATGTGTCACTCACTCACCCATCTGTCACCCACTCACTCACCCATCTGTCACTCACTCACCCATCTGTCACTCACTCACCCATCTGTCACTCACCCACCCATCTGTCACCCACTCACCCATCTGTCACTCACTCACCCATCTGTCACTCACTCACCCATCTGTCACCCACTCACCCATCTGTCACTCACTCACCCATCTGTCACTCACTCACTCATCTGTCACTCACTCACCCATCTGTCACCCACTCACCCATCTGTCACCCACTCACTCACCCATCTGTCACTCACTCACCCATCTGTCACTCACTCACCCATCTGTCACTCACTCACTCATCTGTCACTCACTCACCCATCTGTCACCCACTCACCCATCTGTCACCCACTCACCCATCTGTCACTCACTCACCCATCTGTCACTCACTCACCCATCTGTCACCCACTCACCCATCTGTCACTCACTCACCCATCTGTCACTCACTCACCCATCTGTCACTCACTCACCCATCTGTCACTCACTCACCCATCTGTCACTCACTCACCCATCTGTCACTCACTCACCCATCTGTCACCCACTCACCCATCTGTCACTCACTCACCCATCTGTCACTCACTCACCCATCTGTCACTCACTCACCCATCTGTCACTCACTCACTCATCTGTCACCCACTCACCCATCTGTCACTCACTCACCCATCTGTCACTCACTCACCCATCTGTCACCCACTCACCCATCTGTCACCCACTCACCCATCTGTCACTCACTCACCCATCTGTCACTCACTCACCCATCTGTCACTCACTCACCCATCTGTCACCCACTCACTCACCCATCTGTCACTCACTCACCCATCTGTCACTCACTCACCCATCTGTCACTCACTCACCCATCTGTCACCCACTCACCCATCTGTCACTCACTCACCCATCTGTCACTCACTCACCCATCTGTCACCCACCCACTCACCCATCTGTCACTCACTCACCCATCTGTCACTCACTCACCCATCTGTCACCCACTCACCCATCTGTCACTCACTCACCCATCTGTCACTCACTCACCCATCTGTCACTCACTCACCCATCTGTCACTCACTCACCCATCTGTCACCCACTCACCCATCTGTCACTCACTCACTCATCTGTCACTCACTCACCCATCTGTCACTCACTCACCCATCTGTCACCCACACACCCATCTGTCACTCACTCACCCATCTGTCACCCACCCACTCACCCATCTGTCACTCACTCACTCATCTGTCACTCACTCACCCATCTGTCACTCACTCACCCATCTGTCACTCACTCACCCATCTGTCACCCACTCACTCACCCATCTGTCACTCACTCACCCATCTGTCACCCACTCACCCATCTGTCACTCACTCACTCATCTGTCACTCACTCACCCATCTGTCACTCACTCACCCATCTGTCACTCACTCACCCATCTGTCACCCACTCACCCATCTGTCACTCACTCACCCATCTGTCACCCACTCACCCATCTGTCACCCACTCACTCATCTGTCACTCACTCACCCATCTGTCACTCACTCACCCATCTGTCACTCACCCACTCACCCATCTGTCACTCACTCACCCATCTGTCACCCACTCACCCATCTGTCACTCACTCACCCATCTGTCACTCACCCACTCACCCATCTGTCACTCACTCACCCATCTGTCACTCACTCACCCATCTGTCACCCACTCACCCATCTGTCACTCACTCACCCATCTGTCACTCACCCACTCACCCATCTGTCACCCACTCACCCATCTGTCACTCACTCACCCATCTGTCACTCACTCACCCATCTGTCACTCACTCACCCATCTGTCACCCACTCACCCATCTGTCACCCACTCACCCATCTGTCACTCACTCACCCATCTGTCACCCACTCACTCATCTGTCACCCACTCACCCATCTGTCACTCACTCACCCATCTGTCACTCACTCACCCATCTGTCACTCACTCACCCATCTGTCACTCACTCACCCATCTGTCACCCACTCACCCATCTGTCACTCACTCACCCATCTGTCACCCACTCACCCATCTGTCACCCACTCACCCATCTGTCACCCACTCACTCACCCATCTGTCACCCACTCACTCATCTGTCACTCACTCACCCATCTGTCACTCACTCACCCATCTGTCACCCACTCACTCAACCATCTGTCACCCACTCACTCATCTGTCACTCACTCACCCATCTGTCACTCACTCACCCATCTGTCACTCACTCACCCATGTGTCACTCACTCACCCATCTGTCACCCACTCACTCACCCATCTGTCACTCACTCACCCATCTGTCACTCACTCACCCATCTGTCACTCACCCACCCATCTGTCACCCACTCACCCATCTGTCACTCACTCACCCATCTGTCACTCACTCACCCATCTGTCACCCACTCACCCATCTGTCACTCACTCACCCATCTGTCACTCACTCACTCATCTGTCACTCACTCACCCATCTGTCACCCACTCACCCATCTGTCACCCACTCACTCACCCATCTGTCACTCACTCACCCATCTGTCACTCACTCACCCATCTATCACTCACTCACTCATCTGTCACTCACTCACCCATCTGTCACCCACTCACCCATCTGTCACCCACTCACCCATCTGTCACTCACTCACCCATCTGTCACTCACTCACCCATCTGTCACCCACTCACCCATCTGTCACTCACTCACCCATCTGTCACTCACTCACCCATCTGTCACTCACTCACCCATCTGTCACTCACTCACCCATCTGTCACTCACTCACCCATCTGTCACTCACTCACCCATCTGTCACCCACTCACCCATCTGTCACTCACTCACCCATCTGTCACTCACTCACCCATCTGTCACTCACTCACCCATCTGTCACTCACTCACTCATCTGTCACCCACTCACCCATCTGTCACTCACTCACCCATCTGTCACTCACTCACCCATCTGTCACCCACTCACCCATCTGTCACCCACTCACCCATCTGTCACTCACTCACCCATCTGTCACTCACTCACCCATCTGTCACTCACTCACCCATCTGTCACCCACTCACTCACCCATCTGTCACTCACTCACCCATCTGTCACTCACTCACCCATCTGTCACTCACTCACCCATCTGTCACCCACTCACCCATCTGTCACTCACTCACCCATCTGTCACTCACTCACCCATCTGTCACCCACCCACTCACCCATCTGTCACTCACTCACCCATCTGTCACTCACTCACCCATCTGTCACCCACTCACCCATCTGTCACTCACTCACCCATCTGTCACTCACTCACCCATCTGTCACTCACTCACCCATCTGTCACTCACTCACCCATCTGTCACCCACTCACCCATCTGTCACTCACTCACTCATCTGTCACTCACTCACCCATCTGTCACTCACTCACCCATCTGTCACCCACTCACCCATCTGTCACTCACTCACCCATCTGTCACCCACCCACTCACCCATCTGTCACTCACTCACTCATCTGTCACTCACTCACCCATCTGTCACTCACTCACCCATCTGTCACTCACTCACCCATCTGTCACCCACTCACTCACCCATCTGTCACTCACTCACCCATCTGTCACCCACTCACCCATCTGTCACTCACTCACTCATCTGTCACTCACTCACCCATCTGTCACTCACTCACCCATCTGTCACTCACTCACCCATCTGTCACCCACTCACCCATCTGTCACTCACTCACCCATCTGTCACCCACTCACCCATCTGTCACCCACTCACTCATCTGTCACTCACTCACCCATCTGTCACTCACTCACCCATCTGTCACTCACCCACTCACCCATCTGTCACTCACTCACCCATCTGTCACCCACTCACCCATCTGTCACTCACTCACCCATCTGTCACTCACCCACTCACCCATCTGTCACTCACTCACCCATCTGTCACTCACTCACCCATCTGTCACCCACTCACCCATCTGTCACTCACTCACCCATCTGTCACTCACCCACTCACCCATCTGTCACCCACTCACCCATCTGTCACTCACTCACCCATCTGTCACTCACCCACTCACCCATCTGTCACCCACTCACCCATCTGTCACTCACTCACCCATCTGTCACTCACTCACCCATCTGTCACTCACTCACCCATCTGTCACTCACTCACTCATCTGTCACCCACTCACCCATCTGTCACTCACTCACCCATCTGTCACTCACTCACCCATCTGTCACCCACTCACCCATCTGTCACCCACTCACCCATCTGTCACTCACTCACCCATCTGTCACTCACTCACCCATCTGTCACTCACTCACCCATCTGTCACCCACTCACTCACCCATCTGTCACTCACTCACCCATCTGTCACTCACTCACCCATCTGTCACTCACTCACCCATCTGTCACCCACTCACCCATCTGTCACTCACTCACCCATCTGTCACTCACTCACCCATCTGTCACCCACCCACTCACCCATCTGTCACTCACTCACCCATCTGTCACTCACTCACCCATCTGTCACCCACTCACCCATCTGTCACTCACTCACCCATCTGTCACTCACTCACCCATCTGTCACTCACTCACCCATCTGTCACTCACTCACCCATCTGTCACCCACTCACCCATCTGTCACTCACTCACTCATCTGTCACTCACTCACCCATCTGTCACTCACTCACCCATCTGTCACCCACTCACCCATCTGTCACTCACTCACCCATCTGTCACCCACCCACTCACCCATCTGTCACTCACTCACTCATCTGTCACTCACTCACCCATCTGTCACTCACTCACCCATCTGTCACTCACTCACCCATCTGTCACCCACTCACTCACCCATCTGTCACTCACTCACCCATCTGTCACCCACTCACCCATCTGTCACTCACTCACTCATCTGTCACTCACTCACCCATCTGTCACTCACTCACCCATCTGTCACTCACTCACCCATCTGTCACCCACTCACCCATCTGTCACTCACTCACCCATCTGTCACCCACTCACCCATCTGTCACCCACTCACTCATCTGTCACTCACTCACCCATCTGTCACTCACTCACCCATCTGTCACTCACCCACTCACCCATCTGTCACTCACTCACCCATCTGTCACCCACTCACCCATCTGTCACTCACTCACCCATCTGTCACTCACCCACTCACCCATCTGTCACTCACTCACCCATCTGTCACTCACTCACCCATCTGTCACCCACTCACCCATCTGTCACTCACTCACCCATCTGTCACTCACCCACTCACCCATCTGTCACCCACTCACCCATCTGTCACTCACTCACCCATCTGTCACTCACCCACTCACCCATCTGTCACTCACTCACCCATCTGTCACTCACTCACCCATCTGTCACTCACCCACTCACCCATCTGTCACTCACTCACCCATCTGTCACTCACTCACCCATCTGTCACCCACTCACCCATCTGTCACTCACTCACCCATCTGTCACTCACCCACTCACCCATCTGTCACCCACTCACCCATCTGTCACTCACTCACCCATCTGTCACTCACCCACTCACCCATCTGTCACTCACTCACCCATCTGTCACCCACTCACCCATCTGTCACTCACTCACCCATCTGTCACTCACCCACTCACCCATCTGTCACTCACTCACCCATCTGTCACTCACTCACCCATCTGTCACTCACTCACCCATCTGTCACTCACCCACCCATCTGTCACTCACTCACCCATCTGTCACTCACTCACCCATCTGTCACTCACTCACCCATCTGTCACTCACTCACCCATCTGTCACTCACTCACTCATCTGTCACTCACTCACCCATCTGTCACTCACTCACCCATCTGTCACCCACTCACTCACCCATCTGTCACTCACTCACCCATCTGTCACTCACTCACCCATCTGTCACCCACTCACCCATCTGTCACTCACTCACCCATCTGTCACCCACTCACCCATCTGTCACTCACTCACCCATCTGTCACTCACTCACCCATCTGTCACTCACTCACCCATCTGTCACCCACTCACTCACCCATCTGTCACTCACTCACCCATCTGTCACTCACTCACCCATCTGTCACTCACTCACCCATCTGTCACCCACTCACCCATCTGTCACTCACTCACCCATCTGTCACTCACTCACCCATCTGTCACCCACCCACTCACCCATCTGTCACTCACTCACCCATCTGTCACTCACTCACCCATCTGTCACCCACTCACCCATCTGTCACTCACTCACCCATCTGTCACTCACTCACCCATCTGTCACTCACTCACCCATCTGTCACTCACTCACCCATCTGTCACCCACTCACCCATATGTCACTCACTCACTCATCTGTCACTCACTCACCCATCTGTCACTCACTCACCCATCTGTCACCCACTCACCCATCTGTCACTCACTCACCCATCTGTCACCCACCCACTCACCCATCTGTCACTCACTCACTCATCTGTCACTCACTCACCCATCTGTCACTCACTCACCCATCTGTCACTCACTCACCCATCTGTCACCCACTCACTCACCCATCTGTCACTCACTCACCCATCTGTCACCCACTCACCCATCTGTCACTCACTCACTCATCTGTCACTCACTCACCCATCTGTCACTCACTCACCCATCTGTCACTCACTCACCCATCTGTCACCCACTCACCCATCTGTCACTCACTCACCCATCTGTCACCCACTCACCCATCTGTCACCCACTCACTCATCTGTCACTCACTCACCCATCTGTCACTCACTCACCCATCTGTCACTCACCCACTCACCCATCTGTCACTCACTCACCCATCTGTCACCCACTCACCCATCTGTCACTCACTCACCCATCTGTCACTCACCCACTCACCCATCTGTCACTCACTCACCCATCTGTCACTCACTCACCCATCTGTCACCCACTCACCCATCTGTCACTCACTCACCCATCTGTCACTCACCCACTCACCCATCTGTCACCCACTCACCCATCTGTCACTCACTCACCCATCTGTCACTCACCCACTCACCCATCTGTCACTCACTCACCCATCTGTCACTCACTCACCCATCTGTCACTCACCCACTCACCCATCTGTCACTCACTCACCCATCTGTCACTCACTCACCCATCTGTCACCCACTCACCCATCTGTCACTCACTCACCCATCTGTCACTCACTCACCCATCTGTCACCCACTCACCCATCTGTCACTCACTCACCCATCTGTCACTCACCCACTCACCCATCTGTCACTCACTCACCCATCTGTCACCCACTCACCCATCTGTCACTCACTCACCCATCTGTCACTCACCCACTCACCCATCTGTCACTCACTCACCCATCTGTCACTCACTCACCCATCTGTCACTCACTCACCCATCTGTCACTCACCCACCCATCTGTCACTCACTCACCCATCTGTCACTCACTCACCCATCTGTCACTCACTCACCCATCTGTCACTCACTCACCCATCTGTCACTCACTCACTCATCTGTCACTCACTCACCCATCTGTCACTCACTCACCCATCTGTCACCCACTCACTCACCCATCTGTCACTCACTCACCCATCTGTCACTCACTCACCCATCTGTCACCCACTCACCCATCTGTCACTCACTCACCCATCTGTCACCCACTCACCCATCTGTCACTCACTCACCCATCTGTCACCCACTCACTCACCCATCTGTCACTCACTCACTCATCTGTCACTCACTCACCCATCTGTCACCCACTCACCCATCTGTCACTCACTCACCCATCTGTCACCCACTCACCCATCTGTCACTCACTCACTCATCTGTCACTCACTCACCCATCTGTCACTCACTCACTCATCTGTCACTCACTCACCCATCTGTCACTCACTCACTCATCTGTCACTCACTCACCCATCTGTCACTCACTCACCCATCTGTCACTCACTCACCCATCTGTCACTCACTCACCCATCTGTCACCCACTCACTCACCCATCTGTCACTCACTCACCCATCTGTCACTCACTCACCCATCTGTCACCCACTCACCCATCTGTCACTCACTCACTCATCTGTCACTCACTCACCCATCTGTCACTCACTCACTCATCGGTCACTCACTCACCCATCTGTCACTCACTCACTCATCTGTCACTCACTCACCCATCTGTCACTCACTCACCCATCTGTCACTCACTCACCCATCTGTCACTCACTCACCCATCTGTCACCCACTCACTCACCCATCTGTCACTCACTCACCCATCTGTCACTCACTCACCCATCTGTCATCCACCCACCCAACCAGCCAATCTCACCCACCAACCAACCCACACGCCTTCCAACTAACCCATACACCCACCCACCCATCCAATCATACACCACCATCACCCACCCACCATCCACCCACCCTCCATCCAACTACCCACCCACCATTCACCAGACCCACTCGACAATGCTCAACCCCCACCCACCCATAACACCCACCCTTCACCCACCCACCCACCCATAACAACTACCCACCCACCCATAACACCCACCCACCCATAACACCCACCCACCCATAACACCCACCCACCCACCCACCCACTCACCCACCCACCCACTCACCCACCCACCCACCCACTCACCCACCCACCCACCCACTCACCCACCCACCCACCCACCCACCCACTCACTCAACCCCCACCCACCCACTCACTCGATAGGTGCTAACCTTGATGGTGACCTTCTTCCTCCTGCACCACGTCGACTTCTCCATGATGTACCACGTGATCAGAGGACAGACCGTCATCAAGCTGTACATCTTCTTCAACATGCTCGATGTGCCTGCTTCATCATCATCAGCATCATCATCATCATCATCATCATCAGCACCACCATCACACCAGGTGGCAGACAGACTGTGTTCCTCGTTCGGCCAAGACATTCTCGACTCTCTCTTCTGGACGGCGACAGGCCCTCGCAGACGAGACCACGCTGGCGTCGTGCCTCACCTCCTCCTCGCTGTCTTCTACGTGTGTATCCTTGCAGAGGGGAGGATGGTGTTCGAGGGAAGGAAGGAAGGAGAGGGAAGTGTGATGATGGTATGAAGGTGGAGGTGGGAGGGAGATGGGAGGGAGGTGGAGGTGGGAGGGAGATGGGAGGGAGGTGGGAGGGAGGTGAGAGCAGGGGATGGAGGTGGGAGGGAGATGGGAGCAGGGGATGAAGGTGGGAGGGAGGTGAGAGCAGGGGATGGAGGTGGGAGGGAGGTGGGAGCAGGGGATGGAGGTGGGAGGGAGGTGAGAGCAGGGGAGGGAGATGGGAGGGAGGTGAGAGCGGGGGATGGAGGTGGGAGGGAGGTGAGAGCAGGGGATGGAGGTGGGAGGGAGGTGAGAGCGGGGGATGAAGGTGGAGGTGAGAGCAGAGGATGGAGGTGGGAGGGAGGTGAGAGCAGGGGAGGGAGATGGGAGGGAGGTGAGAGCAGGGGATGGAGGTGGGAGGGAGGTGAGAGCAGGGGATGGAGGTGGGAGGGAGGTGAGAGCAGGGGATGGAGGTGGGAGGGAGGTGAGAGCAGGGGATGGAGGTGGGAGGGAGGTGAGAGCAGGGGATGGAGGTGGGAGGGAGGTGATAGCAGGGGATGGAGGTGGGAGGGAGGTGAGAGCAGGGGATGGAGGTGGGAGGGAGGTGAGAGCAGGGGATGGAGGTGGGAGGGAGGTGAGAGCAGAGGATGGAGGTGGGAGGGAGGTGAGAGCGGGGGATGGAGGTGGGAGGGAGGTGAGAGCAGAGGATGGAGGTGGGAGGGAGGTGAGAGCGGGGGATGGAGGTGGGAGGGAGGTGAGAGCGGGGGATGGAGGTGGGAGGGAGGTGAGAGCGGGGGATGGAGATGGGAGGGAGGTGAGAGCAGGGGATGGAGGTGGGAGGGAGGTGAGAGCGGGGGATGGAGGTGGGAGGGAGGTGAGAGCGGGGGATGAAGGTGGAGGTGAGAGCAGAGGATGGAGGTGGGAGGGAGGTGAGAGCAGGGGATGGAGGTGGGAGGGAGGTGAGTGAGTGACAGAGGCGAGGAGGTGTTCGAGGGAAGGAAGGAAGGAGAGGGAAGTGTGATGATGGTATGAAGGTGGAGGTGGGAGGGAGGTGAGAGGGAGGTGGGAGGGAGGTGAGAGGGAGGTGGGAGGGAGGTGAGAGGGAGGTGGGAGGGAGGTGAGAGCGGGGGATGGAGGTGGGAGGGAGGTGAGAGCGGGGGATGGAGGTGGGAGGGAGGTGAGAGCAGGGGATGGAGGTGGGAGGGAGGTGAGAGCAGGGGATGGAGGTGGGAGGGAGGTGAGAGCAGGGGATGGAGGTGGGATGGAGGTGGGAGGGAGGTGATAGCAGGGGATGGAGGTGGGAGGGAGGTGAGAGCAGGGGATGGAGGTGGGATGGAGGTGGGAGGGAGGTGATAGCAGGGGATGGAGGTGGGAGGGAGGTGAGAGCAGGGGATGGAGGTGGGAGGGAGGTGATAGCAGGGGATGGAGGTGGGAGGGAGGTGAGAGCAGGGGATGGAGGTGGGAGGGAGGTGAGAGCAGGGGATGGAGGTGGGAGGGAGGTGAGAGCAGGGCATTTTGAATAAAAATCAAGAAACTTTCATCGATGCACTAAAAAAGTCTCTTACTATTGATGCAGTGAAAATCAATTATTTCAGAAACTTCCTTAACCACCCTCCTTCAACCAACCTCCTTCAACCACCCTCCTTCAACCACCCTTCTTCAACCACCCTCCTTCAACCACCCTCCTTCAACCACCCCCTTCTCCCAACCACCACTCACCTCCTGATGCACAGTCTTGCACACAATCCTGGTCCTCCTGCAGGCGAACACTCTCAACGTCGCCTTCAACTCGCACAACAAGGCCCTCCTCACCATCATGATCTCCAACAACGTGCGTCCCTCCTTCAGCCCCTGTCTGTCTGTTTGTTTGTCTGCCTGTTTGTTTGTTTGTTTGTTTGTTTGTCTGCCTGTCTGTCTCCTTAGCATATATCTCATACTAATCTTTCATTGTCAGTCACTATCACGTGATTTTGAGAATGATGATGATGATGATGATGATGATGCTGATGATGATAATGAGCCGAAGGAGGAGGATGATGATGATGATGATGGTTACAGTTCCTGGAGCTGAAGGGCAGTGTTTTCAAGCGGTTTGAGAAGAGCAATCTATTCCAGATGACGTGCAGTGACGTCAGAGAGCGCTTCCATCTCTCCATCCTCCTCTCCATCGTCGTCATCCGCAACCTCAACCAGTTCTCCTGGCATATCGGTGCCTATTCTTCTTCCTCTTTCTCTTTCTTCTCCTCTTCCTCTCATTCTCCTCCTCATCCTCTTATCTTTCCTCCTTCTCTTTTTCTCATCCTCCTTCTCTTTCTCCTTCTCTTTCTCTCATTCTCCTCCTCATCTTCTCATCTTTCCTCTTCCTCTTTCTCCTTTTCTTTTTCCTTCTCTTTCTCCTTCTCTTTCTTTTCCTCATCCGCTCATTCTCCTCTTTCTCCTCCTTTCATCTTCCTCCTTCTCTTTCTCTCCTTCTTCTCCTCCTTATTCTCCATCTAATTGTCTGTTACCTACCAACCCACCCACTACCCTCTAGCTGTCTATCCACCAACCACCACTAACCCATCCATCAATAACCCATCCACCAATAACCCATCCACCAATAACCCATCCATCAATAACCCATCCACCAATAACCCATCCACCAATAACCCATCCACCAATAACCCATCACTAACCCACCCACCCACCTACCAACCACCACCCACCACTCACCAACCACCAACCACCAATGACCCATCCACCAATAACCCACCCACCAACCACCACTAACCCATCCACCAACCACCAATAACCCACCCACCCACCTACCAACCACCACCCACCACTCACCCAACCAACAATAACTCAACCACCAAACACCAATAACCCACCCACCAACCACCACTTACCACACAGAGCACCACCAACCACCACTTACCACAGTGACCACCACCAACCACACAGAGCGCCACCAACCACCACCAACCACACAGAGCACTTTTGGGTGCTGCTGCCTGACATCCTGCTGGTGCTCGTGTGTGAGTTGATGGTCGACTGGATCAAACACGCCTTCATCACCAAGTTCAACAGCATCTCCTTCGACGTGCGCTCGCAATATCATTACAATCACCACCACAACATCATTACTACTACTACTACAACATCATTACTATTACTACCACAACATCATTACTACACACTTTGCGACACTTTGGTGCAAACGTTGTACTCACGACACAGGTGTACAGGGAATACAGTCTGAGTCTGGCGTGTGACATTGTGGCTAGCAGGAATGCCAGGGTACTCCATCCCTCCCACCCTCTCATCCACCCCTCCCACCTTCTCATCCACCCCTCCCACCCTTTCACTCATCTCTCCCACCCTCTCATCCACCTGCCAGGCAGTCTCAGACCACTTGGACGTGGTGTCTCGTAGGATGGGCTTCATTCCTCTGCCCCTGGCTGCCCTCATCTCAAGGGTGCTGTGCCAGGCTGCCACCCTCCACACCCCCTTCCATCTTCTCCTTCTTGTCGTCTTCTTCTTGTGGTGAGTAGTGGAGTAGGGAGGGAGAAGTGAAGAGGAAGAAGGGAGGAGGAAGAGATGCAGGAGGAGTTTTCCTCTCACTCAATCTTACTTATTCATCACTTTTTTCACTCTAACAACTTCTTTTTCCCTTCCCACCTATTTAATCATTCCACCTCTACCACCCTTCTTATCCACCACATCATCTCACATTACCTCTACCCACTACAGCCTTTTCACCACCCTCCCTCCCTCCACCTCCACCACAGCCTCCTCCTTCCCTCCCTCCACCTCCAACACAGCCTCCTCCTTCCCTCCCTCCACCTCCACCACAGCCTCCTCCTTCCCTCCCTCCACCTCCACCACAGCCTCCTCCTTCCCTCCTTCCACCACAGCCTCCTCCTTCCCTCCCTCCACCTCCACCACAGCCTCCTCCTTCCCTCCCTCCACCTCCACCACAGCCTCCTCCTTCCCTCCCTCCACCTTCACCACAGCCTCCTCTTTCCCTCCCTCCACCTCCACCACAGCCTCCTCCCTCCCTCCACCTCCACCACAGCCTCCTCCTTCCCTCCCTCCACCTCCAACACAGCCTCCTCCTTCCCTTCCTCCACCTCCACCACAGCCTCCTCCTTCCCTTCCTCCACCTCCACCACAGCCTCCTCCTTCCCTCCCTCCACCTCCAACACAGCCTCCTCCTTCCCTTCCTCCACCTCCACCACAGCCTCCTCCTTCCCTCCCTCCACCTTCACCACAGCCTCCTCTTTCCCTCCCTCCACCTCCACCACAGCCTCCTCCCTCCCTCCACCTCCACCACAGCCTCCTCCTTCCCTCCCTCCACCTCCAACACAGCCTCCTCCTTCCCTTCCTCCACCTCCACCACAGCCTCCTCTTTCCCTCCCTCCACCTCCACCACAGCCTCCTCCCTCCCTTCACCTCCACCACAGCCTCCTCCTTCCCTTCCTCCACCTCCACCACAGCCTCCTCCTTCCCTCCTTCCACCTCCACTACAGCCTTCTCCTTCCCTTCCTCCACCTCCACCACAGCCTCCTTCTTCCCTCCCTCCACCTCCACCACAGCCTCCTCCTTCCCTCCACTTTCACCACAGCCTCCTTCTTCCCTCCCTCCACCTCCATCACAGCCTCCTCCTTCCCTTCCTCCATCTCCACCACAGCCTCCTCCTTTCCTCCCTCCACCTCCACCACAGCCTCCTTCTTCCCTCCTTCCACCTCCACCACAGCCTCTTCCTTCCCTCCCTCCACCTCCACCACAGCCTCTTCCTTCCCTCCCTCCACCTCCACCACAGCCTCCTCCCTCCCTCCACCTTCACCACAGCCTCCTCCCTCCCTCCACCTCCACCACAGCCTCCTTCTTCCCTCCCTCCACCTCCACCACAGCCTCCTCCTTCCCTCCACTTTCACCACAGCCTCCTCCTTCCCTCCCTCCACCTCCAACACAGCCTCCTCCCTCCCTCTTTCCACCTCCACCACAGCCTCCTTCTTCCCTCCCTCCACCTCCACCACAGCCTCCTCCTTCCCTCCACTTTCACCACAGCCTCCTTCTTCCCTCCCTCCACCTCCAACACAGCCTCCTCCTTCCCTTCCTCCACCTCCACCACAGCCTCCTCCTTTCCTCCCTCCACCTCCACCACAGCCTCCTTCTTCCCTCCTTCCACCTCCACCACAGCCTCTTCCTTCCCTCCCTCCACCTCCACCACAGCCTCTTCCTTCCCTCCCTCCACCTCCACCACAGCCTCCTCCCTCCCTCCACCTCCACCACAGCCTCCTCCTCCCTCCCTCCATCTCCACCACAGCCTCCTCCTTCCCTCCCTCCACTTCCACCACAGCCTTCTTCTTCCCTCCCTCCACCTCCACCACAGCCTCCTTCTTCCCTCCTTCCACCTCCACCACAGCCTCTTCCTTCCCTCCCTCCACCTCAACCACAGCCTCTTCCTTCCCTCCCTCCACCTCCACCACAGCCTCCTCCTTCCTTCCACTTCCACCACAGCCTCCTCCTTCCCTCCCTCCACCTCCACCACAGCCTCCTCCTTCCCTCCCTCCACCACAGCCTCCTCCTTCCCTCCCTCCATCTCCACCACAGCCTCCTCCTTCCCTCCACTTCCACCACAGCCTCCTCCTTCCCTCCCTCCACCTCCACCACAGCCTCCTCCTTCCCTCCCTCCACCTCCACCACAGCCTCCTCCTTCCCTCCCTCCACCACAGCCTCCTCCTTCCCTCCCTCCACCTCCACCACAGCCTCCTCCTTCCCTCCACTTCCACCACAGCCTCCTCCTTCCCTTCCTCCACCACAGCCTCCTCCTTCCCTCCCTCCACCTCCACCACAGCCTCCTCCTTCCCTCCACTTCCACCACAGCCTCCTCCTTCCCTCCACTTCCACCACAGCCTCCTCCTTCCCTCCCTACACCTCCACCACAGCCTCCTCCTTCCCTCCCTACACCTCCACCACAGCCTCCTCCTTCCCTCCCTCCACCTCCACCACAGCCTCCTCCTTCCCTCCCTCCACCTCCACCACAGCCTTCTCCTTCCCTCCCTCCACCTCCACCACAGCCTCCTCCTTCCCTCCCTCCACTTCCACCACAGCCTCCTCCTTCCCTCCCTCCACCTCCACCACAGCCTCCTCCTTCCCTCCCTCCACTTCCACCACAGCCTCCTCCTTCCCTCCCTTCACCTCCACCACAGCCTCCTTACCACGAAGATCTTCTTGGGCATTGTCTTGCTCGGATACGCCCAAGTGCTCGTGCACTACAACAAGCAACTCAACTTCGCCAACAAACAGGCTGGTTGCTTCCTTGTGCTGTCGTTGTTGCTGTTGGTGTTTTATTTCGTTGCGTTGTTTAGCAGTCTGGAGAGGATAGTCTCAACCATCTGCGCTGCCCTGCCAGGCTCTTGAGTCAGTTCTCTTGTGTTCTTGCCCAGCCCGTGTAATGCCCTATCTGGTTCCAGGGCTGGGCTGTCTGTCCAGAGATGATTTGTTGTCTCCTGGGCTGTCTTGCAGAGTCTGCACAAGTCTTCTTGGCTTAGACCAATTCTACATTGGTAGGCTCTGATCGCCGGGTGGTGCCCAGTACGGAACCTGCTCAGGCTGGTGCGAGCAGGTTTGGTGAGCTCCTCCTAAGCTTTCTTGAGCCTGCCTTTGTATATGCCATTCAGTCTGTCGTTACTGAAGTGGTGTTCTTGTGGTCTGTGGCTTGTGACTGCCGTTGTTGTTGTTGTCGCTTTTAGTTCTTTGTTCCTAATCCGCATGACCGAACCATTCCGGTCTCATGCGGAGAAGGTAGGTGAACACCTCCCCCCCTCTCTCTCTCAGAGCCTCATCGCATTGATCGGTGTGGATGAGCTCCTCTCTCTCTTTCCTGCTGCTCTTGCAGTCCCAGAAGTGGTCTGGGTTGGTCTCCACTTCACCACACAGCTCACAGGTGGCGTCTTCATTCAGGATTTTCTTAGGTAGAACGCTGTGGCTGGACAGTGGCCGCTGCGTAGCTGGGCCAGAAGTGTCTCTGCTCGCCTACCGGTGCCATTTTCCCTTTTCAGTGGGGCACCGTAGATTCGTTTTCGTCTGGGATCCAACAGCTCAAGAAGTTTCATACTTCTTTTGAGGATACTCTTGATTGCCGACCATGTGACAGACTGTGGTTGCTCGTCTTGGCTTGCAGTGAGTGCGGCTTTGTCTGCCGCCTCGTTACCTTGAACACCAGTGTGTCCAGGAATCCACTGTACTGTCAACTCATTGGCTCTCAAGAGATTCTTTTTTGTCCTACTGAGCTGCGGATTGTCGAATCTTGCTGCGTTCCGTCGGCTTTCGACACTTCCTCTTCTGTCGGTGAAGATGGTCGCTCTGCCTGGCTGGTGCTCAACGATCCACTTTGCTGCTAAGATGATGGCTCGGATTTCAGCATCATGGGCTGTACAGAGTACCCCTGCTGCTTCCAACCAGACGTCACTAACCACCTCACCCTCCATAACCACCACTGCACTTCCACCATTCTTGTTGTTGTCGCCTACAGACCCATCAGTGTAAATGACCACTCCCCCTTCCTGCTTACGTAGCATAATTGTTTTCTCAACATCAGCCTGGAGAACCTCTTTTGTAGACTTTTTGTTGGCTTCACCTGAGAGTTCACTGCACAGCTGCAGTGCAGGTGCCTCCTCCCATGGTTTAGGTCTGATGCGAGTGAAGGGTTCACGAATGGCCTCATTGCCTGTGATCTGGGCCATGCACTTCTGGAGTCCTCTCGCCAGCCTTTGTTTCGCTTGAAGCGATTCGGAACATGCTTGTCCGCTGTCACACTTAGTGGGTGGTGTTCATCCAGCCTCAGCGTTCTCTCATAGGCTCTCAGAGTCAGCATACAACCCTTTATCCTTGCCGGCACAATGTTCGCCTCACGCCACACTGCTTCATCGAGGCATGTCCTGGTTAGCCCAGCAATGATTTTTGCCGCTCTCTTCTGTTCCCTTTCCAGAAGATCAAAGTTGGAAGCACTTATCCATGGCATCCAGCTGGCGGCAGCATACCAGAGTACCGACTCCACCGTGGCGTTGTAAACCTTTTTCAGTGTCGCAAATTCACATCCCCAGTCCTTACCAGTGAGTGCTGCGATCACCTTAGTTCTTTCACGCATGGATGCTGCCACCAATTGGACGTGCTTACCATTTGGTGATGATTATGGTGTTGTTGTTGGTGGTGGTGGTAGTGTTGTTGTCGTCGTTCTGCTGACCTAAATTTGATGACCTCCTTACAAGTTCTTCATCGTTGGTCACCTCACGCACAGGATGTGCTCGTGTGTGCGCAGACGATCGCCTCGAAGGACGACTTGGACATCGACAAGGTGATCTCTTCCTGCCAACCAAACCGACCACCCTCCACCACTACCCACTACTCTCTACCGCCTTTAAAAACCACTCAACATCCTCCACCCCCAACAAAAACAAACACACACACACCACCACCGCCACAGACAAGCACACACACACACCACCATCGCCACAGACAAGCACACACACACACCGCCACAGACAAGCACACACACACACCACCACAGACAAGCACACAGACACACCACTACCGCCACAGACAATCACACAGACACACCACCACAGACAAGCACACAGACACACCACCACAGACAAGCACACACACACCACTACCGCCACAGACAAGCACACAGACACATCACCACCGCCACAGACAAGCACACACACACACCACTACCGCCACAGACAAGCACACACACACACCACCACCGCCACAGACAAGCACACAGACACACCACTACAGACAAGCACACAGACACACCACCAGCGCCACAGACAAGCACACAGACACACTACTACCGCCACAGACAAGCACACACACACACCACTACCGCCACAGACAAGCACACACACACACCACCACCGCCACAGACAAGCACACACACACACACTACCACCGCCACAGACAAGCACACACACACACCACCACCGCCACAGACAAGCCCACAGACACACCTCCACAGTCAAGCACACAGACACACCACTACCGCCACAGACAAGCACACAGACACATCACCACAGACAAGCACACACACACCACTACCGCCACAGATAAGCACACAGACACACCACCACCGCCACAGACAAGCACACAGACACACCACCAGCGCCACAGACAAGCACACAGACACACCACTACCGCCACAGACAAGCACACACACACACCACTACCGCCACAGACAAGCACACACACACACACCACCACCACCACAGACAAGCACACAGACACACCACCACCGCCACAGACAAGCACACAAAGTGATGTGCTGAAGGACGGCTTCCGCAGGTCGATGAGTCTGGGCCACTTCATGCGCTCAGAGCATGACGTCATGATGGCGACGTACGATGACTCATCGAGTGACGAGCAAGCAGACAAGTTCCCAGACAAGAAGACATTCGTCACACTTCGTGATCAGCATGATGATGATGATGATGATGATGATGATGATGATGATGATGATGATGATGATGATGATGATGATGATGGTGATGGCGATGATGATGATAATGTGCCTGTGGGAGAGAAGGAGAGAAAACGGGTGCTTAGGAAGTGGAATATGAATAATGTCAATAGTAATGAGGGAGGTAGGGAGGGTGGTATTGTTGAGGGAGTGGTAAGGGAGGGTGGTGTTGTTGGGGGAGTGGTAAGGGAGGGTGGTGTTGTTGGGGGAGTGGTAAGGGAGGGTGGTGTTGTTGGGGGAGTGGTAAGGGAGGGTGGTGTTGTTGAGGGAGGTAGGGAGGGTGGTGTTGTTGGGGGAGTGGTAAGGGAGGGTGGTATTGTTGGGGGAGTGGTAAGGGAGGGTGGTGTTGTTGGGGGAGTGGTAAGGGAGTGTGGTGTTGTTGAGGGAGGTAGGGAGGGTGGTGTTGATGGGGGAGTGGTAAGGGAGGGTGGTGTTGTTGAGGGAGGTAGGGAGGGTGGTGTTGATGGGGGAGTGGTAAGGGAGGGTGGTGTTGTTGAGGGAGGTAGGGAGGTTGGTGTTGATGGGGGAGTGGTAAGGAAGGGTGGTGTTGATGGGGGAGTGGTAAGGGAGAGTGGTGTTGTTGGGGGAGTGGTTAAGGAGGGTGGTATTGTTGGGGGAGTGGCTAGAGAGGGTGGTGTTGTTGGGGGAGTGGTAAGGGAGGGTGTTGTTGTTGGGGGAGTGGTTAAGGATGAAGGGGTTGAAACTAAAATGATTCAAGTTGTAGAAACAGATAAAAAGGTAGATGGGGCTGTTGATAGTGATGTTTCAAAAAGTGGTGCTGATGATAATGGTGATTCAAAAAGTGGTGCTGATGATAATGATGATTCAAAAAATGGGGCTGCTGATAATGATGCTGACAATATTATCGTTGAGGCTAAGAGTTCTCCTAATGAAAGCTCTGATGCCAAAGAGGAAAGGAGGAAGGGTGCTGAAGATAAAGATGACGGCGTTGGCGGTGAGGGAGATCATAATGATCTCAATGTCAATATTGATGAAAACAGGAATAAGGAAGACAGTGAGAGTGAGAAGGAAGGCGTGGGTGAGAAAGGCATGCCTGCAGCAGCAGCAGTTGGTGACGAGGAGCGGGATGAGGGGGATGGTGTCGATGGAGTGGTCGAGGTGGCCAATGCTGGAGACCAATAATTTATTTTTCTTCTTCATTGTTTTAAGATGTTTTTAATGTCTATTTATTGGGAACTAGAATTCATTTTCTATTTTCTTTTATGTCTTCTGGTCTTTTCATTGCTAACAATATTTAATAAATTTATAATGCTACTGTGATCTCAAATACTTTCGAAGCACCAATTTAGTGCTTCAAACAATCACATAAATACATGTTACAATGTTACATATGTTACAATATTACATATGTTACAATTTTAAACTATCACATAAACACATATGTTACAATTTCACATATGTTACAATGTTACATTTCTTACAATAGGCTCATGACATTTTTGCAACATCATATGAGTCTACTTACAAAAGATGAGTTTTGGTTTAAAAACACAAAAAATAATTTTTGGGTTTTATTCAAAATCTACCTACACCAACTCAAAATACTGTTTTGGAAATACGGTGACATAGTAAAAGTCAGATATTTTTAATTAATGACTCTACTATAAAATAGAATTAAAAAATATTCATTGAATAATATATTAGAATATAATAAGTTAATTGATAAAATATGTTTTAATGGATTTTTCCAGCTTTTTTACTATTTTTACATACGCAGTGGAAAATGCTAGTATGGACCCGAAATTTTGGGCTAATGAGCACAAAGAATAATTATTTTGTAGATACATTTGAAGGTTGTCATAGCCAAGGGGTGGCAGTGGGGATAAGCTCCCACTGCCTATAAAGTGCTTCTTTACGGCGTGCGTCTCTGTACCGCCTCTGACAACTAAGTCCAACTCCTGGCCTGCTCGCGGCGGAACTGCTTCTACTGACAGGAAAAGGGGCGAAGGCGGGTCACTGGCGCCCTAAAACCAGTCGCTTCGGGCAGATGGGGCTCGTCAGCCCGGGAAGGCAACCCATCTAGAAGAAGGAAAACTCTGACTACCAACCGCTGCTGCCTTGCAGGCTTTCCATTCATGGAAAAAGCTTTGGGAGTCAACCCCGAGGAAAAATCAGGAGTCGGAGTCCCTAAGGCAATGGATCGTCATCTATGATGTCCTTCCGGCAACTCCTGCAGCCAAGTCGGCTCTAAGCGTGGTGCTTGCACCCCCTTGGATCTAGTCGACGAAGCCGAGAGGGGGTCCTGTTGTTTGGGCAGCACAAGGCCTCCACACACTCCGCCCAGGCTAGCGCCCTGGAGATGTCACTCCAGTCTCACTTTACGGCGAGAGCACAAACAAGAAGACAGCAGTTTACGGGTTATAAGTCCCTGCTCAATTGGCGTAGAGCTGGATGCCACGGGTTGTCTTCAATGGTGGGAGGGACCCTCGCAGTCCCATGGTAACTACCGCCCGTCCTAAGCCGGGCAGCCCCCGGTCAATAAGGTGTTACCCGTCACGGCCTGCCTGCTTCAGTAATTATTTACACTTGAAATAAATGAAAGACTGTCAGAATGTAATTTTTTATTTTAAAAAAGTGGTGAAATTTCTTGAATAGCATTGAAATCTACCATACGGGCGCTCTTAAATTTGAGGAAGAGCGCTATAGAAACTTATTTGATTGAATGATTAATTGATTGATTAATTGATTGTTTGATTGATTGGTTGATTGATTGATTGATTGATTGATTGATTGATTGATTGATTGATTGATTGATTGATTGATTGATTGATTGATTGATTGATTGATTGATTGATTGATTGATTGATTGATTGATTGATTGATTGATTGATTGATTGATTGATTGATTGATTGATTGATTGATTGATTGATTGATCGATTGATTGATTGATTGATTGATTAATTAATTGATTAATCGATTGATTGATTGATCGATTGATTGATTGATTGATTGATTGATTAATTGATTGATTGATTGATTGATTGATTGATTGATTGATTGATTGATTGATTGATTGATTGATTGATTGATTGATTGATTGATTGATTGATTGATTGATTGATTGATTGATTGATTGATTGATTGATTGATTGATTGATTGATTGATTGATTGATTGATTGATTGATTGATTGATTGATTGATTGATTGATTGATTGATTGATTGATTGATTGATTGATTGATTGATTGATTGATTGATTGATTGATTGATTGATTGATTGATTGATTGATTGATTGATTGATTGATTGATTGATTGATTGATTGATTGATTGATTGATTGATTGATTGATTGATTGATTGATTGATTGATTGATTGATTGATTGATTGATTGATTGATTGATTGATTGATTGATTGATTGATTGATTGATTGATTGATTGATTGATTGATTGATTGATTGATTGATTGATTGATTGATTGATTGATTGATTGATTGATTGATTGATTGATTGATTGATTGAAACTTTTGTTACTTCATTTGAAGTACATTCATCATAGAAGATTTGATTTGTTAAAAGAGTGAGAATATAGGTGGGTTTATATTTATTAAGCTCTTTTCATGAGTATTTTTCACATTTCTCAAGATTATTAAACATTAAACAAAATTCACTAATTTATTATTATTTTCTTTACAAAATTCACTAATTTCAGATTATTCCCTTAAATGTTTCAAAAATGGCTTTATTTTACCAATTTAATAGGTTTTGTAGTTTAGAAAAGTAATTAATTTGGAATGCTAAATGTGCCTGGGTCAAGCAGTTGAAAGTTTACAAGAGTCTGAGCAGACGTAAGCGAGAGCAGTTCTGGAACTTGAAGCGCTCTCAGTCCAAAGGGAAGTCAGCTGATACTTGGAAACTCATCAATAGCGTCGCGGGCAGAAGCAAGACGTCGTCAGTCTCAGGCATCAGTGCTGATGACTATCACGCACACCTCACAGAGAAAGTTGCGTCGGCGAGAAGGTCAATCAATGCCCAAGATGACCCAACATTTTCATTCTGCGAGCACGGGCTCAGTTTGAATGGGTTCAGCATAGTCGACGAAGAAGAAGTAGTTAGAGCTATTCAAGGGCTTCCGAATAAGCAGTGCTCGAATGACCCGGTTCCTACATGGCTGTTGAAGGAGATATCTGGAATAATTGCTCCTTTTTAGTGAGCTTATTCGACAGGTCTTTTTCGGCAGGCAGGGTTCCGAAGTCTTTCAAGTCGGCCTACATCACGCCACTGCTCAAGAAGCCAAGTCTTAAACTCACTGAAACTTCGTCTCACAGGCCTATTTCAAACTTGAGGGTGTTGTTCAAACTCATGAAAAAATTAGTTCTCCACAGAGTAGTCAACTACCTCGCAGAATTTCATCTTTTCCCTTCCTTGCTGTCAGCCTACCATCGTCATCATTCGACAGAAACTGCCATAACCAAAGTATTTTCAGACATCCTTAGGGCAGCAGATGACGGTAAGCTTACATTGTTAGTTTTGCTTGATCTATCGGCAGCTTTCGATCTGGTAGATCACGCAACACTGCCCCGAAGACTGCACATCTTCTATGGTTTTTCTGACTCTGCGTTAGAATGGTTTAGGGACTACTTAAATGACAAATGTTTTGACATCCGCTGTAGTGGGTCAAAATCGACAATGTCGGTTTCCACTGTAGGAGTCCCCAAGGTTCAGTCCTTGGTCCTTTACTGTTCTCTTTGTACACTGGAGATTTGAAAAAATAGCAGCTAGACATGAGCTCGCTTTTCATCCGTATGCTGATGACACCCAGATTTACGGTCATTGCATTAAAGGTCATCAGGCTGACCTGCAAGAAAAGGTGTCATTTAACATTGATGATATTGCTGCTTGGATGGGTGCCAATCAACTGAAACTTAACTAAAGCAAAACTGAAGTTATCTGGCTCTCATCCCGTCGAAACTCTGTTCACACTCTCAAAGATCCAGTTCGCATTTGTCAGAATGAAATAATGCCTTCTGATAGTGTCAGAAATCTAGGAGTTTATCTCGACAATATGGAGCAAAAAGATTGGGGAGTCGGTTTATCGTGGGCAGGGAGGCATGGAAAAGTTTGATTGTAAGAAAGTTAATGTATGGTGTTGCAGCAGTTGGTTGGTCAGCTGCGAAGAGAAAGAAGATAGAGGTTTTGCAGACTAAGTTTGGGAGATGGATAAGGGGGTAGAGACTAGTGTTAGGAATGTTTTAGTACATGGAGAAACAGCCTGGAGTACATTCTGGGAAAGAGAGGCTAAGGTTATGACAGACTTTGTCATCAGAAGACTTTTTATTCTGAAGACTTTTCATCCTGAAGACTTTTTATCCGTTTACCAATAATTTGTATTGTATTTGATAAATCGTTTAAGTTTTTTTTTTAATATAGTCCGTTTTATTTATTTAAAACTGTGCAACGAATCTATAAAAAAATAAAGTCCGTTATAATTATAATTATAGTTTGTTTTAATTATGTACTTTTTTGAAAATTAGTCTGTTTTATTTATTTAAAAATTGTGAAACGAATCTATAAAAAAATCCGTTTTTTATATATAAAGTCCGTTTCTTTCATGCTAAAATATTAACAAAGAGACATTTTCTCCGAGAGGCTTTTTCTCCAAGAGGTTTTTTTTCTGGGAGGCTTTTTGTAGAAGGTATTTTATCCGAAAGCTTTTTCTCCGAGAGGCTCTTTGTCCGTTCCTCCAGCTTGACAGACATAAGCCATGTTACAAAAATACAGAAATAGAAGGTGAACAAGGAACAAATTAGAATCGAGAAAACGAAACAGATTAAAATTAAAAGATGAAAAATAATTATTAGATTCAAATGCAAATGATAATGGATTGAAATCAGACAACTCGACCTAGGATATGGTCACCATATATTGTGGTGAATATGATAATATATAAATAAATAAGTAATACAAATCAGGAATGATAATATAAATTAGAGACCGACCGAAATTCGGTTCGGTTTCGGTTTCGGCGCCGAAATTGCCTATTTTCTTAGTTTCGGCAATTTTTCAGTTTCGGCCGAATCTAATTTTACATTTTCGGCAATTTTTCGTTTTCGGCCGAAAATAATTTTGTAATTTCGGCCGAAATGGATTTCATATTTACCGAAAAACCGAAATTTTTATTTATTTATGTAGTTTATCTGATATATCTGTATCTTCAATCGAACTATTAAGTTCGGGTTCGATTCTCTATTAGATATCTATTAGTTATCGTGGTTGATTGATTTATGGGTGTCATCAGACTAATTATTCAAATAACATATACAAGCATCTGGAAAAACAATTATGTATTTGAAATTTAAGTAAATTGGCAATGCCAATTGAACGTATGCCAATTATTGGCATACGTTCAATGATGATATTTAACAAAACTTTTTTTAACCAAATTCTATTTCTTAAAACATTTGTTTAAAAAAATGTTATTGTCAAAAGTAAGTATTTTTATATCTTCAATCGAACTCGAATTATTAAGTTTGGGTTCGATTCTCATCTCTATTAGATATCTTTTAGATATCGTAGTTAATTGATTTATTGGTGACATAAGACTAATTGTTCGAATAACATATACAAGCATGTGGAATTCTAGATATCCATTTATTGATAAACACTATATATAAGTCGAAAGAACGAGAAGATTTGGCTTCGATTAATTAATTCAAAAATAAATTGTGAGAATGTCGTTGAATCCTATTTGGAAGTTTTTTACAAAATGTCAAAATGGCCAAAGCAAAGCCAGTCAACAACAACACATTTTTGTTGTTGAAAAACTTTTATTTTTTGGCTTAAAATATACGCTTGTTTGGATTTACTTATTAAACTGGCATTGTCATCGTTATATACTATTTTTTCATTTTTAATAAAAGTTGGAAAAAATTTCGGTTTACGCTTCGGTTTCGGCCGAAAATCTGATTACAAATTCGGTTTAATTTCGGTTTCGGTCGAAAATTGATATTCAATTTCGGCTTAATTTCGGTTTTGGCTGAAAATGGGATTTTAATTTCGACCTAATTTCGGTTTCGACCGAAATAAAAATATCTGTTTCGGTCGGTCTCTAATATAAATATAAACTATGGAATGAGATGTTTCAGAAGACGAGGGAGAAGTTTTTTGCTTACAAACGTGTTATATATTGTTGTATCGAAATTGTGCTTACGGGGTCTTAAGTTATGTGTTGATGTTTCAAGAGAGGGTAGAATTTGGTGAAGAACGTGGTCAAAGTTAGTGGATATTTTTTATTATTATTATAAATTATTTTAGTGTATAAAGTGGTAAAAATAGAGGTGATATATGGGTAGTGAGAGGGAAGATATTTTAGTCTAATTAGTTTATTTATGAAGGACTGAAGTTAAATACTGCGTATTTAAAGTGAGAGAAGATAAGGGACTCAGTGATGTCAAAGAGTTTGGCACCAAAGAGTCCATGGTAACGGATTGTTTTGAAAGCATTTTTGGATAATATGATCTATTTTTGGTGAAATGTTGAGAGTGTTTGTGAAAGGGATACCTAAGATAGTGAGTTTGTTAGTGCGTTGAATGGATGGATGTAAAACTGGTGGTGTGATGTGTTTATGACTATTGTGGACTACGAGTTCGAATGATTTATTGAGATTAAGTGAGAGATTACTGAGCTTGGCCCACTTAGAAAGGGAGTCAAGCTCTTATAGTGTTAGTATGAGTGTTAGATGATAGAATAATGAGATAAGTGTAATAAGCAAGTTTTAATATTTTATTAGATAGGTGATAAGGTTGAAGTGAAGAGGCGTTGGTTATAAAAGTAGATGGACCAAGAACTGAACCTTGGTCCACGCTAGAGTTGGTGGGAAGGAAATTCGAAAGTTGATTTAAATTAGAGACCGACCGAAACAGATATTTTTATTTCGGCCGAAACCGAAATTAGGCCGAAATTAAAATCCCATTTTCGGCCGAAACCAAAATTAAATCCCGAATTGAATGTCAAATTTTGGCCGAAACCGAAATAAAACCGAAATTGTAAGCAGATTTTCGGCCGAAACCGAAGCCGAAACCGAAAGTTTTCCCAACTTTTATTACAAATGAAAAAATAGGATTTAATGATGACATGCCAGTTTAATAAGTGAATCCAAACAAGCGTATATTTTAAGCAAAAAAATAAAAGTTTTTCAAAAAAAATTTTTTTTTTTGACAGGCTTTGCTTTGGTCAGACTGACATTTTGTAAAAAACTTCCAAATAGGATTCAACGACATTCTCACAATTTATTTTTGAATTAATTAATCGAAGCCAAGTCTTCTCGTTCTTTCGACCTATATACAGTGTTTTTCAAAGCATGGATATCTAGAATTCCACATGCTTGTATATCTTATTCGAATAATGTGTGTGTGTGTGTGTGTGTGTGTGTGTGTGTGTGTTTGTGTGTGTGTGTGTGTGTGTGTGTGTTTGTGTGTGTGTGTGTGTGTGTGTGTGTGTGTGTGTGTGTGTGTGTGTGTGTGTGTGTGTGTGTGTGTGTGTGTGTGTGTGTGTGTGTGTGTTTGTGTGTGTGTGTGTGTGTGTTTGTGTGTGTGTGTGTGTGTGTGTGTGTGTGTGTGTTTGTGTGTGTGTGTGTGTGTGTGTGTGTGTGTGTGTTTGTGTGTGTGTGTGTGTGTGTGTGTGTGTGTGTTTGTGTGTGTGTGTGTGTGTGTGTGTGTGTGTGTGTGTGTGTGTGTGTGTGTGTGTGTGTGTGTGTGTGTGTGTGTGTGTGTGTGTGTGTGTGTGTGTGTGTGTGTGTGTGTGTGTGTGTGTGTGTGTGTGTGTGTGTGTGTGTGTGTGTGTGTGTGTGTGTGTGTGTGTGTGTGTGTGTGTGTGTGTGTGTGTGTGTGTGTGTGTGTGTGTGTGTGTGTGTGTGTGTGTGTGTGTGTGTGTGTGTGTGTGTGTGTGTGTGTGTGTGTGTGTGTGTGTGTGTGTGTGTGTGTGTGTGTGTGTGTGTGTGTGTGTGTGTGTGTGTACCTCTAATAAATCGACCCTCTGGATTTTTGCCAAAGATGCATTTAACTTTCCCATCACATCTAATAGATATCTAATAAAGATGAGAATCGAACCAAAACTTAATAATTCGAGTTCGATTGAGGATATACAAATACTTACTCTTGACAATAACATTTTTTAAACAAATGTTTTGTTAAATATTATCATTGAACGTATCTCAATTTACTTAAATATCATATACATAATTGTTGTTCCAGATGCTTGTATATTAGAGGTCGGACCGGGTACCCGATATGACCGGGTACCCGCGGGACTCCCGCGGGAACGGGAATGAAAATTAATTTCGGCACGGGAAAAGTCGGGAACCGGGAATAGGTTTTCGGGACGGGAACGGGAACGGGAATCAACATTCAAATCGGGAACGGGAAAAGACGGGAACGGGAATCAACTTTTAAATCGGGAACGGGAAAAACGGGAATAACAGTTATTGGGATTGGATTCTTTAACAATGATTTTTCAGAAAACTTCTAAGTATGGAAATCTTTATTTCATCGATACTCTGTACTTAAAATAAGTATTAAATGCAATAGAAATGTATAACGAAGCCACCATTGCCAATGTCGAAATCTCCAACACTACATTTGAAGTTGTTATAATGAGTCCAAAGATTAGGGAGATTAGAACAAATGGGTGATGATGAAAACTTTTCAGATAAAATCAAAATGGTCAGTTATATTATTTTAATTTTATAAATTAATACTTTGAATTTGAATGATTAATTTCCAAATGATTGCTCAGTTGATCATTTCGACAAAAGAAAAGATGCCATTGATCTCATTCACATGACAGCATGTATGTTGCATCCCCAGTATGAAAGAATAATAGGAAAAAAGTTTGGGATAGAAAAGAAATAAATACCAAGACTTTCATTAGAGAAAATTTAATTCTATTTTGTACAGCCAGACCAAGCTGCAGTGCCGTTGAGAAAAAAAAACAAATGATGGTTATTTAGACCTATTATGTTTGTTTTTATAACGTAAAAATTATAATAAAATTATTATACTATCAAATTATACGAATGATTTTATATTTGCAGTTGTGGAGAATAAGAATGTTGTCAAAAAACATATTTCTAACATTATTGAAGAATTAATAATAATGAACGAAGAAAAAAATTCAGAAGAGGATGAATTGTACAAATATTCACAATTACGTCCAGGGGCGCAACCAGCAAAAATGGCTGGGGGGGCTCACTTTCGAGGAAAAAAAACTCAATGGTATAAATCAAAACTAACCATTATAAATAACAAAGAACTTGAGATAGTTTATTAATGATACAAAAAAACGGCTAACTAAGTTGCATAGTAAAATAGTCATGAATTTTTCAATTAAGAGAAAATTAGAAAAAATATTTGATATGAGATCTTAAAAAATCTTTAAAAAATTAACTTATTTTAATTTGAAGTACATTTTGATGTGTTTTTAGCTAAAAAATAATTTTTCAATCGGTATGGGAAAATTTTTTGATCATTTCATTTACTGGAAGAAGTGCGGTAGTTGTTTTGTTAGCCGATATTCTCAATAAACTTTGTAAACGACATGCAGACATAGTCGTCCTAAGATGACTTTTAATAAGCCGAAGTTTCGAAAATGCTCTTTCTGCATCTGATGAAGTAAATGGCAGAGTCAGAGCAACATCGAGCATACAGTGCAGCTCGGGCTGAAGGCTTGTGGCACAAAAGAGCTCTTGCAGTTCGATACATGCATTAGGATCAGACTGATCCGCACGTAAACTTGTTGATGTAAATTTGAGCTGTCTTTGAACTGTTTCAGCATCCTTTCCATGAAGGAGGCATAGCTCCGAAAGCTCAGGAGTCATTATCCCATTCTGCAAAGCATCAAGAGCAGCCAAGGCAGAGTTGTCGAACCGACTGGTTATCTGATAAATAACCAGATCGATAATTTCGTAGTATTCTTCTATTTTCAGTTGGGTTGTCTTTGTATGGCTATGCATTGACCAAATTGGCATAGCTTGCAATACAACAGAGTCTGTAAGATTTGATGGTAGAAAACGTTTTCTTGTGGGTCTGTCTGAATTTAATTGGAAATAGAAAATCAAAAATGGAATCAGTTATTGAGGGCCAGCGCGGATTACATCTTAATAGCATAAATGATATCTCAATGATTTCATGACATTAGACTGAGTATATTAGACTAGATTAGGCTATAATTAATATTATAATTATTAAAATCTTTTAAATTATTATTCTCTGATTAACTCAATATTTTGAATATAATAATACCTTCTGGTTCTGGGATATTCATTTTATTGTTTGGCGAATTCTTCAATGATACAGAGTCTTGAACAATTTCATTGAACACTTTCTCTGTTCTCATCTGTGATAAACTCGTAAGAAGCATCTTTACATGCTTCTGAGCACCCACAAGATTTAAAACTGGACTTTGAAGTGTTTGGCTTAATTCTGATATAGGACATAGAATTGCGTAGAGAGTAGACACTGTGGCCAGAAATTTTGCATCCAGTGTTTCTGAAAGTGATCCCAATCCCATCTCACATAAAGCATCTTTAATACATGTTAGTTTGTTGTGAAATATACGAAGATTTCTAGTCCTAGCAATAAATCGAGTACTGCTGATTGACAAAAGCCTACGATACGTTTTTTCTTTTTTGTGAAGTTCAGTTTTTTCAAAAAATTGGTCTAATTCTTCCATTTCTCCTTCACTTGACTGCACAATCTATAGTAATTTGATTTAATAACATAAAACTAAGTTATTATAAACGATTTCTGATATGGAGCATAGACTAAATAAGCACACAAGTCTGGCATCTTACCTCATTGGCTTTATCATCTCCTGTCTCTATCTGTGGTAGTTCTTCTAGTAGGTGTCTTTCCATAATTGATGTCTGCTGTGCTGACGACGACACACATGAATACACATCCTGGATCTTGCCAAAACATGAAATTGCTGCTGCACTCTGCTCTGCTGCATGGCTCATAACCAGCTGTAGGTTATGGGACCAGCACCATGTGTAGATAGCCCGTGGATATTTCTCTCGTATACGGGCTTGCACACCTTGCTTTCCTCCCCGCATGTTAGCTCCTCCCTCATAGCCCTGGCCAACCATCTGGTCTAAGTTAATGCCAAGTTCTGTTAGAACTTCAATAAGTATTGTTGAAAGACTTTCCCCAGTTGAAGAAATAGTTTCCACTATAGCTATAAGATGTTCTTGTGGTATTCCTGTCAAAGTTTAAATTTAAAATATAAGCACATTTAAAACTTATGCGCTCTTAAATATAAAGTGTATTTTTATACACAACTTAATTATTATTTGTTTGCTGACTTATAAATGTAAAAAAAATATGTTTTTTTTATAAAAAAAATTTAACATAATTTAACACTCATGATAAACTATTGAAAACTGAAAATTAATCTAAAAAAATTATTGTTTTTACCAGTTTTTTCATTTGTGTAGCGTATACTGATAGCGACTTGCATCTTGGTACTAGCATCTGTTGTTTCATCCATTATTACGCTGAATGGTTTCTTTGTCAGAAGAATTGGCTTCAAAACTTCTTCAACTGTAAGTTCATCAACAATCTTTATGAAATCATTCTGGATTTTCCAAGACATGTAATTAGCGTTCTTCGGACATGCTTTCATGAAATCATCTAAATCTGGCATGAACGACCTGAAACTTTTAAGAAAACTTCGGAAATGACCTTCAGTACCGCGATGACCACGGAATGCTATATTCTCCATAGCTAACCATCGAACAACGCTGAAGAGAATGGTTAGGCCTTTTCTATTGCGGACTTTTTTTTTCTAGTGCTTCCGTGGCGTTGACAATTTTTTCTTTCACCGTCGAGCAGCTCTGGTCATCAAATTGAATGATCCTTTGGGCATCTTTGCAGCTCCCTACGTGCACATCACTTGATTCGTGCTTTGTCGCTTTTTCAATTAGTTTTTTCCAGTTATTTATACCACCAGACCTGAACTCGGCATTTTTTGATTTGCTAGTTGTTAGCAACTTGCAATAAAAACACTGCGCACCAGCAGTCTGGGGATTATATTCAATCCAGTTGAATCGATCGTACCAAGAAAGCTGAAACGATCGATTCTGCTTATTTTTTGGTAGCTTATCCAGGGTAACCCTAATTGGACCAGAACGCAAAATAGCAGCTTTGCCACACTGAGACAAATTATCAAAATTAACGCTATCAGCCATGAGTTCTTATAGTATAAACTGTTTCAGGCCGGAAAGAATGTCTTGCTATGGTAGCAAACTATATTTGGGATCATTGGTACTACAATTGCGTCTTTTTCTGCTTACAAAAATTTTTAAATATTTTTCGAACGATTTAATAAATGTTAATATTTTTGTCACTTCTGTTTTTGAGATAAATATAAAGTTTAACAAAATGCCTATATGAAAATTTTCCTGTGACGTCACGCTCAGCTGTTTAAATAGGTGTATGGTAATAAAAACTATTTCATCAATAAACAAGTGCATAAACACGTAACTTTGGAAGCGAACTTCATCATTCCGGTAAGTTTTAGTGAAACTGAGTGCACAACAAAGTTTGAAGAAGAGCCTCAAGTTAAACTTTTTGGCTTTGCAAGAAAAATTACTGCCTTAAAAGGTATTTAATGGCTATGAAACCAACCTCATTGAGCGATAAAAATAAGTAAAGGAGGTCTAAAGATTATGAACGACTTTACAGTTTATTTTTAAACAACGTGTGCATATGATTTTCATACTGTGAACAGATTTGACATTGCTGATTCGAATTCGTTGAAGCTGCAAAGGATATGCTGCAAGTTCGAGCCATAAATCACATCGATGAGTTTTGTTTGACTTTAATTAAATATTTTGTTGTTTCTTTTACGATATATCTTACTTGAAATTTTTTGTCGAAATTTGAAGCAAATATGGCCGCCTTTTGTTATTGTTTGAGCCCATACATCAGCTGATTTAAGTAAATAAACAGTGCCATCAGCCTAAAGTCTTACGAATAAATTAACGAAAAATGCATTTAACTTTGAAACGTAAATTGAAAAAATTATTTTTTTTAAAAGATTATTTTCAAAATGAATTTGTTAAAAATATAGAAATAATATTTTGATTTAATAATTAGTATATTTGAAAAGCTCACTTCCCCACCAAATAAACTCATCTATTTTGGAAAATTGTAATTAAGGTCTAATGGTGCTCTATTTTTTCCCAGAATTTGTCACATGTTAGTGTTATTTTAGTGGGATCGCTATGTTCTGTGTTGATATATGAAACGTTTCGTGAGATAAAGAGATGGCCATCCAGAGAAAATATTTTTATCCTATGGAATATTGAAAATCCCATTACCCCCCCCCCCTCAAAAAAAACTCATCGATTTTCGAAAAATTGCGAGACCCTTCGAAAAGGTCTGGGGGGGGGGGGCTTGAGCCCCCCCCAGACCTTTAGAATTGGACACTCCACTGAAACTGCTTCATTTAAACTCTATAAGTACCTTATTTAAACTTCTGATTCTAATGCATCAACTATTCTTTTAATGCCTTGATTTAATACCTTTGAGATCTAGAGTGACTTTTAAAATATGCCTAAATAACTTTACTGCTCCAATTTATGGAATTCTTTACCCTCTTCTCTAACTTCAACTAAGACACTATAGCTTTCCGTCGTGGCCTGAAGACGTATTTGTTCGAAACGTGATAGCTGAGCGCTTTTGTTCACCACGTAAATATAGTTTAGTTTAGGGAGTTAAACCACGCAGATCTTTTGACCTCTATAATGGTTATATAAAAAATAATATAATAAAATAATAATAAATAAAAAAACAAATATATATCTAATAATAATTATTCTATAAAAATATATATATATATTTATGTTTATGTATATAAATTATTTTTTACTATTATGTCATAGTCGCACTTATAGTTGTACATCATGGGATGGTTTTCCCAGTATTTATCTAATTTTATTTTAAATTTATCTGTATTTTCAGCTTTTACGATCTCATCAGGCAAGCTATTCCCAGTATGGTTTTCCCAGTATTTATCTAATTTTATTTTAAATTTATCTGTATTTTCAGGTTTTACGATCTCATCAGGCAAGCTATTCCAAACTGTTACCACTCTATGTGTATAAAAAAAATTCTTGTATTCTTTAAGCACTGTTTTTTGGTAATTTTAGTGAATTTTCTCTTGATGGCCTTGTATTAAGTGTAAAAATATCTTCTGTTATTTTACTGTCATATTTATTATTAAGTATTTTATAGGTTTCGATTAGAGGTCGGACCGGGTACCCGATCTGACCGGGTACCCGCGGGTACCCGCGGGACTCCCGCGGGAACGGGAATGAAAATTAATTTCGGGACGGGAAAAGTCGGGAACCGGGAATAGGTTTTCGGGACGGGAACGGGAACGGGAATCAACATTCAAATCGGGAACGGGAAAAGACGGGAACGGGAATCAACTTTTAAATCGGGAACGGGAAAAACGGGAATAACAGTTTTTGGGATTGGATTCATCAACAATGATTTTTCAGAAAACTTCTAAGTATGGAAATCTTTATTTCATCGATACTCCGTACTTAAAATAAGTATTAAATGCAATGGAAAAGTATAACGAAGCCACCATTGCCAATATCAAAACCTCCAACACTACATTTGAAGTTGTTATGATGAGTCCAAAGATTAGGGAGATTAGAACAAATGGGTGATGATGAAAACTTTTCAGATGAAATCAAAATGGTCAGTTATATTATTTTAATTTTATAAATTAATACTTTGAATTTGAATGATTAATTTCCAAATGATTGCTCAGTTGATCATTTCGACAAAAGAAAAGATGCCATTGATCTTATTCATATGACAGCATGTCTGTTGCATCCCCAGTATGAAAGAATAATAGGAAAAAAGTTTGGGATAGAAGAGAAATAAATACCAAGACATTCATTAGAAAAAATTTAATTCTATTTTTTACAGCCAGACCAAGCTGCAGTGCCTTTGAGAAAAAAAACAAATGATGGTTATTTAGACCTATTATGTTTGTTTTTATAAAGTAAAAATTAGAATAAAATTATTATACTATCAAATTATACGAATGATTTTATATTTGCAGTTGTAGAGAATAAGAATGTTGTTAAAAAACATATTTCTAACATTATTGAAGAATTAGTAATAATGAACAAAGAAAAAAATTCAGAAGAGGATGAATTGAACAAATATTCACAATTACGTCCCAAAAAAATTGAAAATTATAAAGATGTTTTATTTTATTGGAGTAAAATGAGCAATTTTAAAATAGTACAAGAAGTAGCCAAAATTTTGTTTAGTGTATCTGCATGTTATATTCGCTGTGAACAGAATTTTTCAATATGTGGTCGTTTAACTTCAGACCCAAAATCATCTCATTTGAAAGCTGAAACTCTTAACGGTTTAACCCGTGTGAAAAGCAATAAAGACTTGATTGAATAACTCAAAAACAATACTTTCATTTCAATAAATATTGAACTTTAAATCGTGTTTTTTTATTTCATTAAAAGAAATATTCTCTGACTTTCAAATAATAAATTTTAAGAAATTTTAGAACTAGCAAGTTTGGGACCAGTAAAAACGGCAGCGAAAATAAATAAAAAAACAAAAAGCTTTCGGGAACGGGTCGGGACGGGAAAAAAAATTTCGGGAACGGGACGGGACGGGAATCAAAATTCTGATGTCCCATCGGGAACGGGACGGGACGGGAAAAAAAATTTCGGGAACGGGACGGGACGGGAATCAAAATTCTGATGTCCCATCGGGAACGGGACGGGACGGGAAAACAAATTTCGGGAACGGGACGGGACCGGGAATGAAAAATCGTCCATGTCCGACCTCTAGTTTCGATCATTTCCCCTCGAAGTCTTCGGTATTTTAATGTTGGTAACTTAATTACTTTAAGTCTATCGTTGTAAGTCTTGTCTTTTAGCTAAGGTAGCATTTTTGTAGCCCTTCCTTGTACATTTTCTATGCAATCTAGATGGGGCCTAACTATACTTTTAAATAATAATCTAAATGTTTTTGTATCAATAAATTTAAACTTTCTTCTTATTAGTCCTAATAATTGGTTAGCTTTATTTACTTGTTTTTGTATGTGAATATGGAATTTTAAATTCTTGTTTATAATTACACCAAGGTCTTTTTCATACTCTATACTTTCTAAAACTACCTGACTTCCTTCATAATCCTGCATAGAATAAACTCTTTCTTCCTTTTTATTTCTGTATATCTGCAATAGTTTTCATTTATGTGGATGAAGTCTCAGGTCCCATTGCACACTCCATTCCACTACTTTGTTTATATCTTCTTGTAGCCTTGTTTGGTTCTCTATTTCATTGATTTGTTGATATATTTTACAATCATCAGCGTACATAAATATATTTGAACTCACTCTCTCTGGCAGATCGTTGATAAATAAAACAAATAATAATGGACCCAATACTGATCCTTGGGGAATGCCACTTTTTACTTTTACCCATTGTGATTTAGCACCATTAACATTAACCCTTTGTACCTTATCATTTAGAAAATTACTTATCCACCTGCATGTTTTATAACCAATTCCATAATTTTCTAATTTATAAATTAATTTTTTATGCGGTACCTTATCAAATGCTTTCATAAAATCAGTGTAAATAACATCGATTACCCTTCCTTTGTCTAAAATACTAGTCCAATTATCCATTACCATTAGTAGTTGTTAGAGGTCGGACCGGGTACCCGATCTGACCGGGTACCCGCGGGAATCCCGCGGGAACGGGAATGAAAATTAATTTCGGGATGGGAAAAGTCGGGAACCGGGAATAGGTTTTCGGGACTGTAACGGGAATCAACTTTTAAAGCGGGAACGGGAAAGAACGGGAACGGGAATCAACTTTTAAATCGGGAACGGGAAAAACGGGAATACAATTTATTGGGATTAGATTCTTCAACAATTATACTTCAATAAACTTCTAAGTATAGAAATCTCTATTTCATCGATACTCCATACTTAAAATAGGTATTAAATGCAATAGAAATGTATAACGAAGCCACTATTGCATTGTCAATGTCAAAATCTCCAACGTTACATTTGAAGTTGTTATGACGAGTTCAAATATTAGGAAGATTAAAACAAGTGGGTGATGATGAAAACTTGTCATATGAAATCAAAATGGTCAGTTAAATTATTTTTCTTTTATAAATTAATACTTCGAATTGTAATTATTAATTTCCAAATGATTGCTCAGTTGATTATTTCGACAAAAGAAAAGATGCCCATTGATCTTATTCATATGACAGCATGTCTGTTGCATCCCCAGTATAAAAGAATAATAAGAAAAGAGTTTGGGATAGAAAAAGTAATAAATACCAGTACATTTATTAGAGAAAACCTAATTCCATTTTGTACAGCCAGACCAAGCTGCAGTGCCGTTGAAATGATGGTTATTTAGACCTATTATGTTTGTTTTTATAACGTAAAAATTATAATACAATTTGTATACTATCAAGTTATACGAATTATCTCATTTTTGTAGTTTTGGAGAATAAGATTTTTGTCAAAATACATATTTCTAACATTATTGAGGAATCAATAATAATGAACGAGAAAAAATTCAGAAGAAGATGAATTGTACAAATAATCACATTGACGTCCCACAAAAATGGAAGATTATAAAGTTTTTTATTTTATTGGAGTAAAATGAACAATTTTCCAACATGACAAGAAGTAGTAGTAGAAGTAGAAGTAGAAATAGCAAAAAAAAAATTTTTTATACCCGCAAGTTCTATTCCCTGTGAACGGAATTTTTAAACATGTGGTCGTTTAACTTCAGACCCAAGATAATCTAATTTGAAAGCTAAAACTCTTCACGGTTTAACCCGTATGAAAAGCAATAAAGACTTGATTGAATTACTCAAAAACAATGACTAACTTAAATACTTTCATTTCAATAAATATTTGAAATTTAAATCGTATTTTTTTATTTAAAAAAATAAATAATCTCTGATTTTCAAATAATAAATTTAAATTTTTTTTTAGGAATAGCAAGTTTGGGCCCAGTGAAAACGGCAGCGAAAATGGATAAAAAGACAACAAAGTTTCGAGAACGGGACGGGACCGGGAATCGAGTTGCTGGAATGGGACGGGATGGGAATCAAAATATTAATGGCCTATCGGGAACGGGACGGGACGGTAAAAAAATTCGGGAACGGGACGGGACGGGAAAACAAATTTTGGGAACGGGACGGGACCAGGAATGAAAAATCGTCCATGTCCGACCTCTAGTAGTTGTAATGAAGTCGATCGTCCTCCAATAAAACCATATTGTCTTTTGCTAAATAAATCATTTAAATTCATATGTTTTTCTATTTTTTTTCTTATTAATTTTTCTATTAGTTTACAGGTTATACTAGTTAAACTAACTGGCCTATAATTTGGTACCTATTTTTTATCTCCTTTTTTAAATATTGGTATTATTTCCCCTTTTTTCCAATCTCCTGGTATTATACCGTTATTTAGTGAGCTATTAAAAATGTTACATAATGGTGTATGTATTATATTTTCTAATTTTGATAATACTATGGGATGAACACCATCTGGACCTGGGGCTTTTGTTACATTCATTTCTTTTAATAAGTTATAAATTTCATTGTTTGTGACATCTCCATCATTAGATCTTTCTTTAAATGTTATATTACCTATTTTATTAAAATTATCATAATTTACTTCTGTAAATACACTTTCAAAGAATACGAACGGAAAAGACTTTCACGGAAAACCTCTACACGTCGAAAAGTCATCAAAGTCCAAGTCATTTGGTTCATCGAGAGGAAGGGGCTTTGCAAGGGGGAGGGGTTATGCCGGGAAGGGCGCAGTCCTCCAGGCATGAGAGACTATGGCTACCGCAGCAGGATGGGCGAGATAAGGGACGACCGAGGTTATCCGAGGGGCAGGAGGCTCATGTCTGCCAGAAGTGGCCGAGGAATGCCACCCTCACCCAGAGAGTACGACTACAGAGCTCGATCGCCCATCGGCATGCCCCTCGTTCAGAGAAGTACTATGTCGACTCGAAGGAAAAGTACTACTGAGATGGCTACGACCCTTACCACAAGTCCTCCATGAGTGACTATCCAAGGAGCAGATATGAGATGGACTACAGACCACGCACCAGACCTGACTACTCACCACCCACCCATCTGCCGCACAGAGAATACGAATCCAGGGGCTACCTGCCACCTCCCAGAGAGTATGACTACCCTGCCCCCACCAATGGCAGGTACTCCCCTCCATCAGCACCTCCTCCAAGGAGAGATTATGAGTCAAGAGAGGCAGGCTCGAGGCACATCAACCAGACCTACCGTCCCTCCAAGTTGGCGAGGGAGTACCCTACCAGTGGATTTAAGTATAAAAATAATTACAGAAATAATCATAAAAATATTAAGTTCTATAGAACTTTTTACAATAAAGAAATTCATTCAAGCAAAGTCAACTTAGATAACTTAATAATAAATTAATTTAGCAACACACTCCAAAGAATAAATATAAATATGGACTTAAAAGAAACCATTAAAATAATTAATAAAAACACTAATAAGTATAATTTAATAAAGGCAACTAAATAATTAATACAGAAAAAAGCTGAAACATTGATAAATAATTTAAAAAATACAATTGAGTTGAAAATTGATTCAGTAATAAATACCTCCAAACAATTGGTAACAGAGGCAAAAAGTGATACAGTTAAAGTGTAAATAATGATAAATTTGAAAAGGTGAATAATGATAAAGTTGAAGAGGTGAATAATGATAAAGTTGAAGAGGTGAATAATGATAAAGTTGAAGAGGTGAATAATAATAAAGTTGAAGAGGTGAATAAGGATAAAGTTGAAGAGGTATATAAAGAATCAGAAAATGCAGTAAAAGGTTCAGATAAAGAGACATATGATGAATTAATTAAAAAAGAAAATAATGGACTTAATTCAGTAGAAGACGGACAGAATTTTGTTAAAATATTAATAGATAAAAAACAAGAACTGGCACCAAAAAACGAATAATTGAGCCCACAGAATCGTAAACAATATTCAATTCAAACTACAATTTAAAACATATTAATAAAAAAGAAGTTACCATAATCCAAAGTTCTGTGGACTCATTAATGGAATATAAGTCACCTAAAGAAATTGAAGATAAAAGTTATAAATGTAGTGTAAATCAAATGTCTAAACATGAAAATAAAATTTAATTTGAAAATAACAATTTAATTGATGATATCAATATAGAGAATTTTAATATTAATTGTTTAAAGTGCATATATACAAATGCAGATAGCTTTATAAATAAACTTGATGAATTTAGAAGTAGATTTATAGATGATAATCCAGATATAATAATGATAACGGAGGTTCTGGCAAAGAATGTAAAATATAATACTTTAATAAATGAATTTAATTTTAGAGGATTTGATACTTTCCCTCACAATTTAACAATAACTAAATCAAGGGGTATATTAATATATGTAAAAGAAATTTTAAATGCAACAGAAGTAAAAATGAACGTAGAATATAAAGAAAATATATTTTTAAAAATAACAATGATGAATAATGTTAAAATTCTTATTGGATGTATTTATCGAAGTCCATCATCAGATGATATTAACTTAGACAATTTAATTAATTTATTTTACGAAATTAATAATATGGAAAAAAACAATCATTTACGCATATACTATAGTAATTAAATTACTGGAGATTTTAACTTACCCGGGATAAATTGGTGTAATATGTTAAGTATAGATAAATTGGTTCTTCGCGCTTGGAGACCCCCGCCTTCATACAAACATATACTCATATAGTTTGATTGGCCCAGCGTTAATATATGCATGACTTTGATTGGTCACTACTTGTGTAAAAACATGACTAAAACATATATTACGCAGCTTTAAGATTAACATTTTATAGTTAATGGAACTGTTTATTTACTAATATCAGCTGATGTATGTAAGACATGAAAATAATGATAAATAAAGGCGGCCATATTTTTTTTCATCTTTCGAAAACTATTTGATACGAGATATATCGTAAAATTTTTTTTACGGTAAAATGAACAAGAATTATGGCTTATTTACTTGTAGAATATTATTATGACCTGAATGAAAAAGATAGAAACAATCAAAGTCGAAAAAATTTCATTGAAATGATTTATTGCTCTAATTTGCAACATATCCTTTGCAGCTTTAACAAATTCAAATCTGTTCACAGTCGTTTAAAAATTAAGTTTTTACCACTTTATTAAACTCGATTTGCTAAAATGTAAAAATATTATGTGAAATTGTTCACTAAAAAAATGTTGGCATAATATTGGTCAAAGGACTGAAAGTAATCAGCATGTTTTACTAATAATATGTGGGTAAATGTTTCATAATTTTAAAGTATTTTCTTTTGCCTATCAGCAGTCAGAATATTTCTTATTTGATAGTCCTGACATGTTTCATTTTAAATTTATTTTTATCAATGTCAGCTACCATGATACAAAATAGGTGGTTAAATTAAGTTGATAATGGGTTTGAAAAAATTATAAAACAGTGTCATAATGTTGAAAAAAAGACCTATTTCATTGTTAGTGGGCAAGTCGCTTCAAAACCCAACAGGCCATAGGCTGCTCCATTCTCTTGACTGGTCTCTTCTGTTTCTGCTGGTGCACATTGGATGTGCTTGGTTTTTTTAAGCTCAAATCTCTTCTAGCTTTTTTAATTTTGTTGTTGTTGAATGAGTGAGAATGAATAAGCCTTATTCAATAAGGAAAGAACATACTCTCTCAGTGGGATGGTTTTGGAAAATAAAAACAGCTGATGCACTATCTTTTACGTGAAATACTTAATAATTGGTAAAATAGAATATTTTAAATTTATAAGATATTTTTCACCGTATTACTAGTAAACATTTTTTAGAAATTTAAAAATATTATGTGAAATTGTTCAATAAAAAAGTTGTTGCATAATATTGGTCAGAGGACTAAATGTCATAGGCAAAATTTAAATTATTTTATTTTGCCTATTAGCATTACCATACAGCTATTTAAACATTGGAAACTTGTCTTTAATAATTGTTATGGATGTGTGCTTGTGTGTATGTGCATTTTATGTTTGGTGGACCAATCATATGCATGCATACTAATTAACGCTGGGCCAATCAAACTATATGAGTATATGTTTGTATGAAGGCGGGGGTCTCCAAGCGAGAACATCCAAAAAGAAATCCTAAGCTACTAATATGATTAGATGGAACAATAGTATGAGTGGAAAAATTACATGGACCATTAATTAGTTTACCATTTTTATCGAAAAATATAGGTTCAAACTTTAGTGGATTCAATTTTAAAGACATTGAGCTAGACCAGTTTTAAATAGATAATAGACATGAATCAATCATCAATCAAATCAATTTCTATAGCGCTCTTTACTCAAATTAAAGATGACATGAAGATATAGATGACATAACAGTATTATATGATGATATATCGAAGCTGACATATAACAGCGAATCGTCAGCATAGGATAGGGAGTTGAGAGAATGAGAGGAAATGATAGAAGATAATTTGGAAACGTTTAGAATAAAGAACAAAGGACCAAGAATAGAACCTTGAGGAACACCATATGAGTAAGTAGATGGGGTAGAGGTACAGTGATTTAAAGAAACATAAACAGATCTATTAGATAAATATGACTTAATCCATAAAAACGAAGAATCCTTAATATTGAATTTATTTTTTAGTACTAGTAGTAATAACGAGTGGTCTACAGTATCAAATGCGGCCGAATAATCTAAGCAAACAATTTTAATTTTAATTAACTTTCAAAAAAGATCACCTACCCCATGAAATATTTAAAATTGTATCTTTTTTGAAAAATTAATCAAATTAGAACTTATTTTCACTACTTATAAGTAAAGTTTCATCAATATTTGGTACAGGAAATCAATTATTCGACCAAAATTAAATAGTCATTATTTTACAGGTCTTTCAAGCAATGATTTTTTAGAAGCCAATGATGTAAAAAAAAAAGATACTTCTAACAAGTTTTTTCCAATTTTTTTGATATTCTCACAGTCGTTGAGCTTATCTATGCCTAATTATGTGCTACAAATCGAAAGCATCAAGGGTTGACACATTTAAAAGTGCATTAACCGGAGAGATCTAAAATGAGTGTTAAATCTCGCGAGGAACTTTTACGGCAGAGAAAATTTCAGAACACTCAATTTTTAGACGATTCTATAAACAATGAAGAAAATTATCAAAGAATCGATCGGAAAAAAATTATTTCTACTGAAGCCATATTGTGGGGAGTCCTAATAGTCTGGCATCTCTTCAATTTTTCGTTGATTTACTACAAAAACTATGACTTTCCAAAACCATTGAGTGACATTGAAGCTGGATCAAACAGGTTCAGTGAAGAAAGGGCCAGACAGTTCCTATATGGGTTGACTTCATTAGGTGTGAGAATTGTTGGCAGTGAAGCTAATGAAGAGAAGGCTGTGAAGTTCATTCTGAAAGAACTTGATTCGATCAAGGCTTCATCACGTGGAAAATTAGAAGTAGATACTTTACACATTAAACAATTTTTTAACCTAATTATTTAACTTTAATGGTTAAATAAATAATAAAATAAATTTAATACATTTTCTTGGTACTGGCCATGGTACTCAGCCTTTTGAACTTTGAACTTTTTTATTCGATATTTATCCATTGAAAAGTAAACACAAGTTTTTAACTAAATTTTGTTTTTATCAATATTTTGATAACTTATATTTATAATGTTTTATTGGTTATTATAGGTTTAGGCCCTAAACTTTGGGGCTATGGGTAGGGTTATGACAAATATAAGTGATCAAAATAAAAATTATATTTAAAAGTGTTCATTTACTTTTTTCCCTTTTCAATGAAGGAAACTTGAAAAAAAAAGTTATAGGTCCTGAAGGCTGGGTATCATAGCTAGGGCCAATTCTCCACAAACCTTAGAAATGCAATGCATTATCTTATGTCTACAGATAAATCTACAAGAAGCTAGTGGTGCTTTCGACTTGGATTTCTTGGGAGGCTTCACTAATGTTTATGACAAGATAAAGAACATTGTAGTGCGCTTGCACAGCCATTCTGCACATCGCATGCCTGCCCTCCTCATCAACTGCCACTATGACTCTGCCCTTTCTAGTCCTGGTGCGTCTCTATTGTGCTTCCAAAGGCCAATTATAACTCACTCATTCATGCACAATAGTGCACTATACAAATTAATATCAAACTTTTGCTTTCATTCTTCGTTTTAAAATTATTGTTATTGTGTGCTATAATCTATTTTAATGTATTCGTCATTGGCTACACCAGGAGCGAGTGACGATGCAGTGAGTTGTGCCTCAATGGTTGAAGTGTTGAGGGTGATGGCGAGTGTGCAGGAACTCCAGTGTGACGTCATTTTTCTTTTCAATGGAGCCGAGGAGACCATTCTGCAGGTGTGCTTCAAAATACATAGTATGCAGCAACGCAATGCCAAATGCAATGCATTGCAGCACAGCCTATTCTCTATCTCATCCCTCATTCTTTGTCCCTTTATTTCTAGCATTATTTTATTATAATTCGATTTTTCTCAAGTAATATAATTTAGTTTTTTAATGTTTAATATATTAAAAATCTAAAGAATTAAATTATTTTATTTTTCATTAAATTTAATGTACCTAAATGCACAGCCTTAAGTCAACCCTCCTCAAGACATGAGTTTGCTACATGTTGATATTTCATGATTTTCATGTTCAAGTGGATGCCTGGGAGTTGAAGTGCTCTAATAGCATATGGGTATGAATTATGCCTACATGCTATTATAGCTATTTAATTATTTATAGCTATTATATATGTCTGGCATAATAATATAAGGAAAATGAAATTACCCTTTTTGCTTTTCACAGTAAAATAACATTTTTAAAGTTCATTCGAATATTTTATTTTTAATGGTCGCTCAACACAAGGAAAATTTCAGTTTTTTTTAATTGTTTAAAATTGGGGTAGGGGGGCAAAATGCTCATGGGCGTTTTTGTGAAACATAAATGCGCTATAGACACAATTTTGGCGAAAATATTAATTTATTTTATTTAAAATAATTTCTTGATAACTTCCATTTCGTTTGTAGCCACCAAACGCCTAAATTTATATTTATATATATATTGATGTTAATTTTGATTAGCTTGTTTTTTATACGTTTATATACTGCATCAATTACAGCAAAAATAAACTCTAATTTCTAATTCATAACATCTCATTTTAAAAATATAAGTTTTGAATATATACCAGCGGGGCAAGACACCCACTAATGATCTAATCACAAACATTTCAATGATTTCAAGTTTTCATGGTCAGCACTTACAAGAGGAGGACCAATGGGGGCAGTTGTGGTGTTGAAGCCTTGAAGAATGCTGTTGATGACGTAGTGAAGGAGAAAATATAAATGGAATTTCTTGTAAGACAAGGCACATTAGAGGAAAAGTAAAAAAGGCTGCATCGTTAGGCATATATTGTGTCCATTAGGCGTCCTCTCGATAGAGCTTTGGTTCGACACACAATACAAATAAAACAAATACTGTATCGATTTACAACAACTGAACTTCAAGAACTGGCATTTTAAATTGCTGAAAAAATAGGCGTTGCACATTCTTCTAGTATAAAAAACATGGAAGCTGAGAAAGACTGGCTAAAGGCATTTCTGAAGAGGCACCCTGAACTATCTATCAAGCGTCCAAGGCCAAGCAGTGTAGGACGTGCCAGTGGATTTAATAAACCAAGTGTTGACACGTTTTTTAGCCTTTATAAAAAAGAGCTAATGGAAAATGTAATAGATGCAAAGAGAATATGGAAGATATTTTGTATTCCATTGTTACATTTCTTTGAATGATCAAAAATAAAGTGCAAGAAAAAAGCTGTTAGACGGGCGTATTGCCCCGCTAAAGGGGTAAGACGCCCTTTTCAGTACCTTTGAGAGAATTGGCTTTTCAACTAGAAAATTCATGATTAGACATTGAAAGTAAGAGTGAAGATGTTTTTGCTATTGATGTCTTTGGCAGTCTGAGGCATGATTATGGACAGCAAGACTATTGAGGCCTTCGTTTTTCTGGTTTGCATGTGAATGTACATGAAATAGCATAAAGTAGAGGGGTGCCTTTTCATTCAGGTCTGCAATCTCATCAAACATCAATCCATCCCCCACTACGTCAATCAGCCTCCACCGTGCATGCATGATGCTGCTGCAATGCACCAGCTATGAGACTCATTCGCACTGCACCCAGCCACACTACACAGGGCAGCCACGCCTTTGTGACGCAGCACAAGTGGTTCAGGGACGTGAAGGCGTTCATAAACCTCGAAGCTGCTGGCTCCAATGGAAAACAGATGCTCTTCCAAGCCAGTCAGTCTATTGGGATGGCTGGGTGGGAAAGGGATGGTTGGGTGGGAAAGGGATGGTTGGGTGGGAAAGGGATGGTTGGGTGGGAAAGGGATGGTTGGGTGGGGAAGTGATGGTTTTACGGGAAGGGATGGTTGGTCATTATTTTTATTATTAATATTATTAACAAATAGAAGGAAGTAGTTAGGAGTTGGGTTGGAAGGTGCGAGGTAATGGAGAGATGGCTGTGTAGGATGGTATCGAAAGAGCCAATAGAAACATAAGAAAGCTCCCCACTCTCTTGCCTAAGAAGTTTGTTTGCTCTCTGTTGAACAGCGCCTGGAGCCGAGTGGATGGTCGAGTTGTACGCCAGAGTGGCTCCTGACCCGAACTTCTCAGTGCTGGGCCAGGAGATCTTCCAGAGTGGCTCGATCCCTTCAGACACTGACTTCAGGGTCTTCAGGGACTTTGCTGGTCTCCCAGGTGGGTACATCGGTGGAGGGCTTCTATGGTGCTTCAGGGAGGAAGCTTTTGAAGCTACGGCTGTTATTGCTGCTGGGACTAAGCTGTGCTATAGTTAGCAACTGCCAAGCTTAAAGGGGGGAATTTTATAAATGATAGTCATTATTTTACTTTGGGGAGTTTAACCAAAGCAGGTATTTTGACCTTTATAGTGGCGTTAGTTGGTTTAGGGACAAAATCGCACTAAAAAACCGATTTTAAAGGCTCTAAACGATGTAGCAAGATGCCTGTCATATACAGTGTCACAGAAGTTATTATTAACAAATAGAAGGAAGTAGTTAGCAGTTTTTACTTTAATTGCAAATTACTTTTGATTCGAGTGTTTTGGATCGTTAAAATTATATTCATTCGATAGCTTCTTCAATTACACATTAGAAAATAATATCAAAAGCACATTGAATTGATTTCATTTTGTTAAATTTTATTTAAAAATCAAGTTAAAGGTCAAAAATTATTTGGCCACAGATTTACAACTGAGAATGTAAGCTTATTCAAAAGTATTTGAATTTGTAAATTATATTTTCAAATCAGTTGATTTGTGTTTCATATTATTAAATGAAAAATATATTTGTGGAAAAAAAATACTATGCCAGAACGCAAAATAAAAGAGCATTCAAATAATAGAAGTGTTTGAATTAAATAAGGAAGGTTTTTCAAAAAGATTTAATTCAAAAATGTTGAAATTAGCAAAGATTACTGTAAATTCAATAAACATTGAACTCATGCCTTCAGCTGGTGGCTCCTGAGCTCACCTAAACCCTGGAACCGATTCAATGAGTTTCTCTTATACCTTGAGTAAAGAATGGTATCCAGTGGGCTGTTGTTTTACGAAAACAACAAGTTCGGGTTTTTCCAAAGCAACAACAATTTTTATTCACCACTTTAATGATCTCACTGAGTTCTCAAGCCAGAACCCACAGATCAACAATCGCCTAGCTTGTCTAGTAAGAGAAGTTATGGAACCTCCATACTTCAAGTTGTTCTGGTGGTGTTTTCCTGCTCGGATGTGCACTTGGTGTCAGAAGCAGCAGTTGAGCACTTGGAATAAGTCTATAAGTTCATTTTACTTATGCAGCCCTTTCTCAAGACGGTTTTAGATAGGAAAATGAGATACTAGGACATTGATGAAGAGGTCTTACCTATGGAGTACCCAATCAGTGAGCAGGCTTCTGAAATTGATGAAACTTTTGTTCACAACCTTAGAATGGAGAGGCAGTGTGGTAAGGTGAAACATAGACTAAAGAAACTAGTAAATTGAATGCAGTAAGTAGATCCATCATCCTATAAAAGAGCCAGCAGCCTAGAGATGGACAGATCCCGTCTTTCGGAGGCTTCAAAGCAACGGGCCAAGCAAAAAAACAGTTAAAAATTAACTAGATTAAAAGAAAATAAGAAAAGTTTTTTAAAAAAAGAAAAAAATTAAAAAAGCTGGTTCATAGAAAGAAGCAAAAAAGACTTAAATTGTTATGCCTGTTGAAATCAAAAAAGGATCCATTCACCGAAAACAAAGAAGTTCAACAAACATTTTATAAATGGAAGTATCAACTAAGAAAGGTTTAAATATATAAATTCCAAAAAACTATAGAAAATTTAAAAAAAGTGTTTTTAAAGTGAATAAAAGATTTTACATCTCCCATTTTGTGTTTTTTATAATCGCGGGTGGGCAAGGAGGGTTATTTTTGAGATAAAAAAATAATCTTTGTGTCAAACTTTTTGTATTGTTAGTGTTAATCATTTTCTAAGTGGACGTTTTGAAATCGATGATTATGTCTCTCCCCTTAACTATAGCTAGCAACCAGTGTTATTTTCGTTTCATAAAATAATTATAGTTTTTATTTCAGTTTCGTTTTGGAATTAATTATAGTTTTTATTTTCGTTTTCGTTTTGAAAATAATTAAAGTTTTTATTTTCGTTTTCGTTTTGAAAATAATTATAGTTTTTATTTTCGATTCAGTTTTGAAAATATATTAATTTACAACTTTAAACACTATTTTTTTATATCTAAAAAAATTAATTGATCATAAAATGAAACGGTAAAATAGATCAGTATATTAACAACAAATAAGTTTAAAAAATTAAGTCAATTAAATATTATAAGAACTGATTACGTAAGTTATTTATTACTAACAAATTTGAAGTATAACAACAAATCTATGATTAAAATAAGTGATAATTTAATTCACAAAAAGAAGCGGTAATAAAATAATGTTTTATAAATGGCGCTACTTTCATAAAGCTCAAAGATAATGTTTATAACAAAGACATATATTTTTTATAAAAGTTATTCATTTGCATATTATGGCATATCAAAAGATTTATTTCATTTCCGTTTTGGAAATAATTATAGTTTTTATTTCAGTTTCGTTTTGAAAATAATTATAGTTTTTATTTTCGTTTTCGTTTTGAAAAAAAATTTAGTTTTTATTTTCGTTTTCGTGGAACGATTATTCAGAATTGTCGTTTTCGTTTTCGTTACGAAAATAACACTGCTAGCAACCACCATGGATTTTTCCAATTTTTCAATAAAAAAAAAAATATTAATAATAATATACATTAAATAGATTTTTCTTTGCAGATCGTAAATCTGTTTTTATTTTTTCAATATTCCAATCGGTTCAAAAGTTATTCAGCTTTTTAACTCGAATAAATTCAACTTTTAGGAGAATTACGTACAGCGCTGTTTGGCTTGAATAAATATGCGTTTCATGGACCTGACTTTGAGAGTCTAACTTTTTCACTACTTTTTCAATATCTCTCGTATATTGATGAAACTTTTTTTATGAATGAAAATTCAAATTAAAAGCTTATTTGACAACTGAAATGAAAAAGTAACTTTATAGTGCTTTTGGGCCTCTTCATGACGTGAGTATGATCAATTTGAATGATTTGAATGTTTTTTATTCTATTTAAGAATTGCATTGAACTCGTTGCAACATGAACTCGTCGAAACAAAAAATTTTGTTTCACATATTAATTTTTTGCATAAATCTGATGATAAATACTTATTAATAGTGAAATTAAAAACTTACTCGTCGAAACAAGCTAAATTTAGGCTAGCTTACTCGTCAGAACAATTTTTTTTAAAATTTAATTTTGCGAATAAATTTGATTATAAATACTTATTAAAAAAATATTTTGTTTCGACGAGTTCATGTTGCGACGAGTTCAATGCATACCCTATTGAAGATATACAAAACATTTCGGGCATTTTATTTTTCACATGAAAAAAAAGCAAAAATAAGAACAAAAAATCGTATGAAGTCCTAATCCTAAACTCTTTTCGAGTCTAAAGTTTAGAGGCATTTAGAGTCAAAAGCGTTAGAAAATCATTTCAAAGTTAACTTTCCAATTTTGATTTACAATTTTAATTATCATACTTTTTAATTCATGTTTTCATATGCTTTATTTGAATGTGAATTAAATTAGGAGACAAAATGGCGTGTAGCGAGCTTTTACGCATGCACTTTTAGTTATCTAGAAATAACCTAAAACTCCTAAATGACAGGCAATAAGTGTACTGGGTAGAGACCGACCGAAACAGATATTTTTATTTCGGCCGAAACCGAAATTAGGCCGAAATTAAAATCCCATTTTCGGCCGAAACCGAAATTAAGCCAAAATTAAATATTAATTTTCGGCCGAAACCGAAATTAAACCGAAATTGTAATCAGATTTTTGGCCGAAACCGAGATTTTTTTCAAATTTTATGAAAAATGAAAATATAGTATTTAACGATGACAATGCCAGTTTAATAAGTAATACCAAACAAACGTATATTTTAAGCTAAAAAATAAAAGTTTTTCAATAACAAAAATTTTTTGTTGTTGACAGGCTTTGCTTGGTCAGACTGACATTTTGTAAAAAACTTCCAAATAGGATTAACGACATTCTCACAATTTATTTTTGAATTAATTAATCGAAGCCAAATCTTCTCGTCCTTTCGACTTATATTTAGTGTTTTTCAAAGAAGGGATATCTAGAATTCCACATGCTTGTATATGTTATTCAAACAATTAGTCTTATGTCACCAATAAATCAATTAACCACGATATCTAAAAGATATCTAATAGAGATGAGAATCGAACCCAAACTTAATAATTGGAGTTCGATTGAAGATATGCAAATACTTACTTTTGACAATAACATTTTTTAAAACAAATGTTTTAAGAAATAGAATTTGCTTAAATTTTTTTTTTTAATATCATCATTGAACGTATGCCAATTTACTTAAATTTCAAATACATGATTGTTGTTCCAGATGCTTGTATATGTTATTCGAATAATTAGTCTGATGACACCCATAAATCAATCAATCACGATAACTAATAGATGTCTAATAGAGAACCGAACCCGAACTTAATAGTTTGATTGAAGATACAGATATATCAGATAAACTACATAAATAAATAAAAATTTCGGTTTTTTGGTAAATATGAGATCCATATCGGCCGAAACCGAAATTGAGCCGAAATTACAAAATTATTTTCGGCCGAAACCGAAAAATTGCCGAAATTGTAAAATTAGATTCGGCCAAAACCGAAAAATTGCCGAAACTAAGAAAATTGGCAATTTCGGCACCGAAACCGAACCGAATTTCGGTCGGTCTCTAGTACTGGGTATGTATGATGTGGTCTTGAGGGCTCAAAAATAGGTTTAACTGAATGATTTTATTATAATTTTGAAGAAAATGAAATATATTTTCAAAATATAATTCAAGATTTAAAAATATGTTGCTGCTTTTAGAGAGTTTTAATAAAAACCTTTCACTTTTCCCTAAAAACATTATAATTCATTCCCTGCTCATCAAATTTAATATCTTTTGACATATTTTATAGAACTTTTGAAGAAGTTTTCAAAAATGTTTAATTTATTTTAATACTCTCTTTTTTGAGAGAGCAACTTGAAAAACTTAATATGCTGTAGCCCAAACTGTGGATAACATAGTGTAAAACTAGTTTAGCTTTTAAAATTGGTATTTTGTTTTTGTATTATTAAAACTATTTTTATTGAAAAGAAAATTCATTTTTCCACCTTAAAATTATAATTTGACGTTAGTCAAAACATTAATAAGTTAAAGTTATTCAGTTTTATACGATGACTATCATTCATAAAAATTCTCCCGTTAAAGCTAATTAGCATAGAGCCGTGGTAGTTGCTAACTATAGCAAACTCAGGCGTTCGTTCCGGGGCCTGCAACCTCTTTGAGAAAAGAGTCGTAATTGGATAAGCTTCGCTTCTAGGCATCACGTTATGGAGCTTCTTGTAGCACATATTTTTTTGCATTAATGGAGCCATTCAGTGGCTAAAATATAAAGTTGTTTCAAAGATTTGCGGCATCTTGGGCTTTAATCGACCTGTCTGGATATGAAACTGCTATGAAACCAAAATTATAAATAGTATTTTACATCTGAAAATGCGTTGGATTGTCATTAAAAAAGAAAAAAGTAATGAAATTACAATAAAATAACTTCACAATTAAAAAAACTGTGAACGATTAAATAATGTGTTTAAGGGCTGAAAAGTCCACTAATTTTGAAGAGTTCTTGTAAAATATATCTTCATATCTATAATATTTTCAGCAGCTGCATCACCTCACAGGCGTCGACATGGCTTACATTCGCAATGGCTACGTCTACCACACCAGACACGACAACCACCAGCAAATATCGCCTGGTTGTCTGCAGAAAAGTGGGGAGAACCTCCTCTCATTGGTTCATGCCATAGCAACCAGTCAGGCACTCACTAGTCAGGACACTCCTCCAACTGAGCGGTATTTACATTTTTCAATTAGTTCTCATCATGTGATTATAATAGTATTTCAAGCAAAATTAAAAACAATTGCTTCACAAGTTTTAGTAGAGTGAAATGTTGCGACAACGCAACGTGAGCGGAAAGTGTTGTCTAACTCTATCCAATAAGAAATCTTTTAAAATATATTCAAACCAAATTTGTTGAAATATAAATAAATTTCAATTAAAAATACTTCAAGAAAGTTCAAAAGGATAATTGTTTTATTAATTAATGGATGAAAGAAAAAGAAAGACAACATTGAGGGAGGATCAGTACATCGGGAAGTTGGTGAGACAGAATAGAAAGATTGCAGCTAGAAATGTAACTAATGATGTCGAGATACAATTCGGGGAATTTATTTCTTCAAAAGCTTTTAGAAATCTCCTTCATCCGAAGGATATGCACGGAAGAAAGCATTCATCAAGGGAGAAAATCGTGAGAAAAGGTTTGAGTAGGCAAAAATGTACGTTACACCAATCAATAAAAATAACGTTGGCGTCGCATGGGTCGAATCGACCGATCGCATATTTCAACGATTTTTTCACTAAAAAATTATATTTAAAACAATTATAGTGCTTTTTTATAGAATTATCATGTATTTAAAAAAAATTATTAGAATTTACTTCTCTTTTGAAAAGATGTCACTATCTTATATACTATATACTATATATATGTTACAGTCAAAACGCGTAACCATGCATTTCGCGTAATGCCTAAAAAATCAGTCAAATCGTGTAGCTCATGATTCACGCGGATTGAATGAAAAGAGGTTAATAAAATGCCTAAAGTTATTTTAAAATTTGACTGAAATGAATATATTCAATATTTAGCCATTTATTAAGCATTTTTCATTCAATACGCGTGAATTATACGTTACACGATTTGACTGATTTTTAGAAATTACTCGAAATGCCTGGTTACACGTTTTGCTGTAACATATATATGGGTAGAAGTGAACCGTTACGGGCATTGCGGTCAATGACTTTTGTCTGTGTATTAACCAATTTATATCACGGAATATATGTGAATTAATATCTAAAGATTTGGTTGAATAAATTTCAGAAGTTTTTGAAGCCAAAAAAACAAAGTTTGCTCCAATGGGCGCTGATCATGACATGTGGCAATAAAAACTATAAAATTCCACATGAGTATGTAAAGGTTGATGAAAAGTTTGTACCATTTTGAAGTCGTTTTAGTATAAAATAGTACATGCTATTTAAATCTGGAAAATATGACTTGAAATTTGGTGCCTTTGTGATGGCAAAGCACATAAACTTTATGTTGGAATAGAAAACGAAATTCTACTTATTTAAAAAAAAATTTTATTAACAATAAAATTCGAAAATGAATAAAATTAAAAGAATTCTAATTATTTCAATAAAACAACTAAATTTGTATAAACAATAAAAAGTGAGAATGAACAATATTTAATGAATGATAATTATTTAAATAAAACTAAATTTGTATTAACAATAAAAAGCGAGAGTTCTTCAATTATTGTCTTTTTGAAATTTAGAGTTTTCAATTCTTTCTAGAATGTCTTTTTGGATTGAACAGTTAATGGTATTGTTTTTGAACAATTTCCAACTAAAAATGTGTTCAAAGACACTTTTGGCACATTTATTTTTAAAGATGGAGGAAGAAATTCTAAATTCATGAATGATCCTATTTTTTTCTTTTTTTTAAGATTTATTTTCTTTTTAGCAACACTACACACCTTTGAGTATAAAACCAATGGGTTTGTATTGATGAAGTTGTCATTAAGGCATCCCAAAACTTCAGCTAAACTAAGACAATGTTCCTTTTTAAAAAAGTTTTTTAACTCTAGAACTAGGCCATTGCTTATAAAAACAACTTTTTTCAAACTTTTATTTTTTATATCAATACATGTGAGGCCAAGCTTCTGACAGATTGGGCCAGGAAATTCCATTTGAAGACAATTGTATTTTAAAGTTTAAAAAATTATCATTTGTAAAGTTGTTACGCTCAAATGGCTTAATTTATTATTATGGACTCTAAGCTATGAATATCATAAGAACCAATAAAATGAATGTAAATAAATCAAACTTAAAAAAATAATCCAACCAAGAATAACTATGAATTTTTAAATAATATAGAAATTTAGCATTTAAACGGCGATAACTTTTCAACAGACGATATAAAAGCAAAAACTTAATTGTGATGCGCTTTACATTTAATAAAATGCTATACGTATGATTTGTATTTTTAAAATCACAAACGGAGGAGCACTTTTTTTCAATAAAGTTGATATCATTTAAAAGATTAGGAAATTTACTTTCAGAATGTATTTGCTAGATTTTAATTATATTTTTAAAAGTAGTTTAAATTCAAAGGGAAAAATTGAAAGTTTATTTTCTCATTTAATTATTAAGAAAAAATTTTCTAGCTTTCGGTTTGAAGTAGGAAATTCAAATACGATTTTAATGATATATCATTTAATTATATACATTATATTTTGATTTGCGGATTTGAAAAATGAACAAGTAGGTGTCGATTCAAAAAGTCCAGATGACACAGCGTAAAGTTGACTTGATATGATATTCAGTTTTAAATATTGGTTTTTTAAGCTTAGTTAATAAAATTTTACTTTTTATTTAATTTTTTTCATGAAAAAATGGTTAAACTTTCATTTAATTACAATTTGAATTTTATTTAAAAGCTAGAACCTTTAATAAAAGCAATTTATTGTGCTGATTGCACATATTAACGAAATTCGCCACTTTTAGCTCATTTGCATATCGTTCGTGGCGGTTGCTAATTATAGGTCAATCTGAGTATTATTTGAATGCTTTTTTACTTTGCGTTCTAGGAGGGTATTTTTTTTTGTTCTTTAAATTTATTTTTGTTTAAGAATAAGAAACATGAATAAATTTATTCTTAAACACAATTTTCAAATTCAAATGGCGAGCTGGTTGGCTTAGATGGTAAAGAGGTCGAACCTGCAACTCAAAGGTCGCCAGTTCGAATCCCTGTTGAGCCACAGTGAGCTATCATATACCTAGTGTCTATGATGCGGTGTTTCACGACTTATGTCGTGTGAATGGCGCCTCAGTTGCGTGCCTTGGTAGAGAAAAAATCGAAAAATTGGAAATTCGTTGCGTTCACTTGGAATATGACTCACTAGGTTATTTCATGAATCTTTAATATTGGAAGTTGGTACCTTTGATAAAACTCCCCCCCCCCCCCCCCCCACACCCAAAAATCTAAATCGAAGATTTAGGCTTAAGCCTCAGCGTTTTCAAGTAAAAAGAATTCATTAGATAATTTAATTTACTCAAATTTTATGATAATAAGGTTACTTAATATAATAATTAATATAATAAAATATAAATATTATAAAAAAATATTTGTGCTGCCCACACTACACTGGCCTTAAGCAGTGGCATGAATAGAGTTCTGCAATTGGCTGGAACGGATATAAGGATATATCAGGTTTTATAAAGTTTGATGGTGAAAATAAACGTTTATAGAAAAAATAAAGTGTAGCTGGACAAGCACTGGACATGTATCTTCAGCTGGTGGCTCCTGAGCTCAGCCAAACCCTGGAACCGATACAATGAGTTTCTTCTCTACCTTGAGTAAATAATGGTATCCAATGGGCTGTTTTTTACGAAAACAACAAGTTCGGGTTTTCCAAGGCAACAACAATTCTTATTCACCACTTCAATGATCTCACTGAGTTCTCAAGCCAGAACCCACAGATCAACAATCGCCTAGCCTGTCTAGTAAGACAAGTTATGGAACCTTCCTATTTCAAGTTGTTCTGATGGTGTTTTCCTGCTTGGATGTGCACTTGGTGTCAGAAGCAGCAGTTGAGCACTTGGAATAAGTCTATAAGTTCATTTTAATTATGCAGCCTCTTCTCAAGACGGTTTTAGATAGGCAAAAGAGATACTAGGACATTGATGAAGAGGCCTTACCTATGGAGTACCCAATCAGTGAGCAGGCTTCTGAAATTGATGAAACTATTGTTCACAACCTTAGAATGGAGAAGCAGTGTGGTAAGGTGAACCATAAACTAAAGAAACTAGTAAATTGAATGCATTCAGTAGATCCATCATCCTATAAAAGAGCCAGCAGCCTAGAGATGGACAGATCCCGTCTTTCGGAGGCTTCAAAGCAACGGGCCAAGCAAAAAACAGTTAAAAATTAACTAGAGTAAAGAAAAGGAAATTAAGTTTTTAAACAAGCAAAAATAAAAAAAGCTTGTTTATAGAAAGAAGCGAAAAAGACTTAAACTTTCATGCCTGTTTAAATAAAAAAATGATCTTTTCACTGAAAATTAAAAAGTTAAAAAAAAATTTAGAAAATGAAATAAACCAAGAAAAAGAAAAAAATTTCAAAAAGTTTAAAAAAAAATATTTTTCCCATTTTGTGTGTGTTTTAAGATCGCTGGGGGGGGGGTTATTTTTGACAAAAGAAATAATCTTTGTGTCAAACTTCTTGTATTGTTAGTGTTAATCATGTCCTAAGTGGACGTTTTGAGATTTTAAAATCGATGATTATGCCCCTCCTCTAGCCTTGGCGCATTATAAATACGCATTATTTTTCATTTTACAAACTTCGAATAATCTTACATTGCTCAGTTGTAATCTGTGGCCAAATGATATTTCAATTTTTTTACTACCATCACCACTTGACCACCACCACCACCACTGGACCACTACCACCACCACCACTTGACCACCACCACCACAACTTGAACACTACCACCATCACCACCACCACTAGACTACTACCACCATCACCACCACCACAATTCGACCACCACCACTTGACCACTACCACCACCACCACTTGACCACTACCACCACCACCACTTGACCACTACCACCACCACTTGACCACTACCACCACCACCACTTGACCACTACCACCACCACTTGACCACTACCACCACCACTTGACCACTACCACCACCACCACTTGACCACTACCACCACCACTTGACCACTACCACCACCACCACTTGACCACTACCACCACCACCACCACTTGACCACTACCACCACCACCACTACTTGACCACTACCACCACCACTTGACCACTACCACCATCACCACCACTTGACCACTACCACCACCACCACTTGACCACTACCACCACCACTTGACCACTACCACCACCACTTGACCACTACCACCACCACCACTTGACCACTACCACCACCACTACTTGACCACTACCACCACCACCACCACTTGACCACTACCACCACCACCACTACTTGACCACTACCACCACCACTTGACCACTACCACCACCACCACTTGACCACTACCACCACCACTTGACCACTACCACCACCACCACCACTTGACCACTACCACCACTACTTGACCACTACCACCATCACCACCACTTGACCACTACCACCATCACTTGACCACTACCACCATCACCACTTGACCACTACCACCACCACCACTACTTGACCACTACCACCACCATCACCACTTGACCACTACCACCACCATCACGGACAAGGAAAAGGTTGTCTTTCGTGGATCTGAGTGGCTTGATGATCGTTCTCTTCTCAGCCAACTACCTCTTCCTCTTCAACGGCGTCGTCGTCATCGCCACCTTCCTCAAAGTCTACCTCTCTTGCGCGTCTAAGACAAGTTGTAGATGATGATGATGATGATGATGATGATGATGATGATGATGATGATGATGATGATGATGATGATGATGATGATGATGATGATGATGATGATGATGATGATGATGATGATGATGGGGAAACTTTCTTTCGATTAGTTCTCAATGACTTCGCAACCACACCGCAGTCTACAAGAAGTTCTTCAAATCCGCCATGTTATTTATTCCGCTCACATGCACTACGTCGCTGCTGGTCTCTTCTCTGATTGGTCTCTTCCTGGATGCCATTGGCTGGCCCATGACCTGGTACAGTCGTCCATGGCTCCTCTTCCCGCTATATGCTCTTCCTTCATTGGCCGTCACTCTTCTGTGTGTGCATGTCTTCAAATCTTATTGGACGAAAAGAATTGCCAGCAGCCAATCCTTGGTGGGGCAGGTGCTGAATGATGCTCAGATGACATACGCAGGGGCTGTCTTGGCGCTTTTCACGTGCTTCCAGATAGCTTCCTCCTTCATGCTGACCGCCATCTTGTTATTCTTCTTTGTCCAGTCATTCACCTTCACCTTCTTTCCATCCAAGCTCTCCACCCACTTCACTTCTCCAAGACTCGCATTCCACTTCCTCCTCTCTCTCCCCTCCATCTTCATTCTCTCTTTTTGCGTAGATGGTCTTTTTTCCACCTTCATTCCAATCATGGGCAGGTCAGGTTCTACACTTATTTGTGATGTTGTCATGGCACTCATCGTCTCCATAGCAACCACTCTACTTTCCTCACTGCATGTACGTTTGTATATGTCATTATCATCATTATTATCTTCATAATCAGTATCATCATGATCATAAACATCATCAAGATCATCATCACTACCTCTCTCACCAGTTGAGTCTTCTAGTGACGATGCCCAGGCTGAAAAAGACATCGGCAGTCTTGGCAGCAGTCTGCGCCTTCTTCATCATCATCGTCATCACCACCCCTCTCGGCTACCCCTTCTCTGACCACCTCCAACACCCCACCAATAAGCGCATTTTCATCCAGGTTTGCAACCCAAAAAGCATTCAACCTCAACACTGATTCTTGCCGCCTACATGTTAAATCTTTTTTGCAAACACCCACAGTCACTTCCAGAACCCTTCCTCCCACAGCACATCCGTCGTCGCTTCCACGGAGACGCCTGGACAAGCAGCAAGACACCCAGGCGCGAAGACAACAGCCTGGTGCTCATCCCACTGGACCGCACTGGACTGCAGCACCTGGATGCCGATGGAGGCAGCAGCTTCAGCGAGGGCTTTGTGGCGAGGCCCTGTCTGTCAGAGGTGGCCTATTGTGGCTGGGCCTTCCACGTTCCCGCCATCCACATGGTCAAGTTAGTCAACTCTTCTTCGCACCTATTCACAACCTATATTAAATTAAAATTATATCTACATTTTCTCGCCATCATTCTGTAGTATTAGCACGTCGACGTAAGCTCTTGTTTAAGTAGACATTTCCTTGTATTTCTTGCTTCCACGAGGCTGTTTGACAGGCTTCTTTTCGCTAGCAACTGGGCGATGGTAGGATTTGAATCGATTCATGACACTCGGAGCAGCCATTCGGCGTCTGCCGCTTCTGACGATCATATAAGTTATTGTAGTTATTCTATAGCGCTTCATCTCACACGAAGCTACAATCATTTCCTCTCAGCAAGTTGTACTACAAGGAAGCCCCTGTGCTGGAGGTGGAAGGGGTGCAGGTGCTCTTTGGGAAGCCCCTTTTGACCTCGTCATCTTCCATTAGACACTCCTTCAACGTCACAGGTGGTTCTAATGATGATGTCTATACAGAAATGAAAAATGCAATGCAATAGAATATGATGCACATCATATTACTCCTGACAGGACCAAACTACATGAACGTTTACTTGAGTGTGCCACAAAACTTGCAAGTGCTTGAATGCAGTCACGGAGTCGTCAAGCCCACTGCCATGCCTCCCCATCTCAGGCATGCCTCCGCTGCAGTCCTCATACAAACCTTCATTACCATCAACATCATTACCATCAACATCATTACCATCAACATCATTACCATCAACATCATTACCATCAACATCATTACCATCAACATCATTACCATCAACATCATTACCATCAACATCATTACCATCAACATCATTACCATCAACATCATTACCATCATCATTATCATCATCATAGAAGTTATAATGGAAATATTTACGCGAATAATAATTGAAGAGGTGAGTTCCAAAACCTGTTAAGTGCAAGTCTTCGAAAATTGAGTTATCATATTCATTAGCCTAATTTTCTTCATTAGCTTTTTTTCCGAAAATGGGAATTTCAAAAACGGTTAAATGGTACTTTTATAAGTCAAAAACTGTAAGTACGTAATAAGTACGCACATGCGTGGCTTCCATAACCCGTTAAGTAAACCAGATTATTTATGAAGATTCTGGTTATCGACTATTTTATTAGTAATTGATTTATTTCAATTTTTAAAGGTAAAAAAATTGACAAAAAAATTAAGGTTTAAAAAAAAAACTGTTACAGTTCAATATTTTTAATTTTTTTTTTAATTTATGAACCTTTTATGTGCTTTGCTAATTCGTTTTATTCGAATATTTATTGCATTACAGGCACAGCATGGTAAATATATTAAGCTCCGTTCCAAAACCTGTTAAGTACAATTACAACTTAAGCATTCGGCGCTTGATGAAGACATATTCCAAATCTATAGCTTAACTAGGATTAGTTCTTGCAAAATAAAAATAAAATTGTGGATTACTGGCGTTAATTTAGTTCTAGGAGTATTTTCATGTATGTAGGAATTTACGTTATTTGTACTTTACAGGTTTTGGAACTTATCTCTTCAATCTTAGGCGTTCAAACGAGTGGTTTGATTCTGTCTTATAGTACTATATTATTCGTTTGTTATAACAAAATATTAATACGCATGATTGTTGTTTCGAACGCTAATGCAGTCCTCGCAAGCACTTCTTCTTCTCGGTCGTTAGCGCCTCAGGCAGCCGCAGCAGCCACCACTTCCACTTCACTCTCAAGGTCGCCATGCCGTTTACACTCTCTTTTTGTTTTAAACTTGCTTCTTTTGGTTTAGTTTTGTATAAAAATATATAAATAAATAAAATGTATATTCTCAACACCACTACAATAAAGTGTCCAGAAAGGATGGATTGCGGTGTTGGCATGGTGCAGGTGGCTGTGGTGAGCAACTACTTCGAAGCTCCTACTTCCGAAACGCTCACATCTCTCAAGTTGCCGCCATGGACTGCGCCTGTCTTTGCAGAATCCACTCTAGATTCTTGGAATCTGTGATTTAAGCGCTCCTAAAGAATAGTTTGAATATTATTCATGCGAAGAATAAAGATGGCGTTTTATAAGATGCTCCCATAAGATAAAAATGATATATATTACAAGCCTTTAAAAGTTGTTCAACAGCTAAAACCTGCATTGTCTATTATAATTATGCAAAGGCTTCTCGCATCATATTTATTCACAGACTCACAAGCGTATTTTTCTAGAATGGAATAAATTGGAAATGTTTAAAAATGAAGTAATTCTATCTAAATTCAGAGTTTTTGAATCAGTATTTATTGCGATTGTAGTCTCTTGTTGTTATTATTCATAATTTTAATTGTTTTGGGAAATAAAGGTAAATTATTTTCAGGATTTGTATGTTAGTTTTCTTTTGTAACTACGATCTGGTTTAGTCCGCGTTGATTTATTATTGACTTTTTTCCTACCAGCTGGTAGCATCCGCACATATAAAATATGCGTTTTTATAATGCGCCAAGGCACGCAACTGAGGCGCCCCTCAACCAAATACCTCGTGAACTGGGGTGGCATAATTCCAGATTAATTATAACCAAATCTAATAGTTAAATCTTTTTTGGGAATTTATAAATCTAAATCTTTGCAAATCTTCTTAACTTCTAAAAGTTAATTACAAATCTGAAAAAAAACATGCAGTAAAACTTTCTTATGCGAACCCTCTCACCAGCAGAACCGCCTCTTATACGAACGATTTCAAAAAGACGGATTGATTTTGCTGCATATAATTGTGAGAAAAAAATAGGAGGAAAAAGTAAAATACACGAAAATTTGATTAGGACATTTTAGATAGTTCTTTAGATGAGGTTTAATGACTGTCAGTGTTTTCTCATAATCTGAAACACTATTTGCTCATTTAAAAGAAAATGATGCAAGTCATGTGCTTGAGATTATTTTTACTTTTCCAGAGATATTTTTTCTTATCTTTTAATAAATTTATAAATCTTAAAAGAGTAGCTAAAACACAGCAGCTAAAACACATTTTTTAACGCTATTTGTAAGGGTAACCGGAAAAAGTCTTCTATTAAAAAGTCTTAATTTTTAGGTTATACGAACATGATGTGACTTGAAACAGATGTTATGATATTCAATCCAGCTGGCTAGTGACGCAGAGCAGTTTGCATCGACCACTATTATAACTATGAGTTACCTATAAATGGTCGGAAATATACTCTCCGTGGCTGGTGTACTCAAAAAGTTGAAAAATGCATTCAGCAAATATTGCTCATTATCGGTGATAATATTTGTAGTTAAACTATAACTATTGTTCAACTAAAAGCGAGCGGGTTGGCTTAGATGGCGAGCGGGTTGGCTTAGATGGTAAGTCGTTAGACCTGCAACTTAAAGGTCGCCAGTTCAAATCCCTGTACAGCCAACCGTGAGCTATTATATACCTAGTGTATATGATGCGGTGTTTCACGACTTATGTCGTGTGAGTGGCGCTTCAGTTGCGTGCCCAGGCGCTATACAAAACTGACATTTATTTTTTTTATTTTTAAAAATAAGTAGTTTAACTAATATTTATAAACTTATTTTAGAGAATAGTTAACTAAACTAAAAAAAAGTAGTTGACATTTTCCAAACTATTTTGCCACTATTTTTGTATTTATAAGGGATGCAGTCGATTCACCCCTTAACCGATTCACTTCTCAACCGATTCACCCCTCAAAATAGTTAAAAACGAAGTTTATTTTTTATAGGTATTTTGCTAAAATAAAAGATAAATTTTTATTTTTTAAATAATGAAATAAATAAAAAACTATAATTTTTTCAAATAACTGAAAAATTATAAAATAATAAAAAAATGTAAAGATAAAATAAATGGCAAATTATTTTTTTCAATTTATAAAATATATTTAAAAAGTATAAATAAAGTATAAAATAAATTAAAAATGATAAAATAAATAAAAAATAATAAAAGAAATAAAAAATGCTAAAAGAAGAAAAAATTATAAAATAAATATAAACTTATAAAATAAATAAATAATAATAAAAGAAATAAAAAATGCTAAAATAAATATAAATTTATAAAATAAATAAAAAGTTATAAAATAAATAAAAGGTTATAAAATAAATAAAAAGATACGAAATAAATGAAAATTTATAAAATAAATAAAAAGTTATAAAATAAATAAAAGGTTATAAAATAAATAAAAAGTTACGAAATAAATGAAAATTTATAAAATAAATAAAAAGTTATAAAATAAATAAAAAGTTATAAAATAAATAAAAAGTTATAAAATAAATAAATAAAGTTATAAAATAAATAAAAAGTTATAAAATAAATAAAAAGTTATAAAATAAAAAAAAAGTTATAAAATAAATACAAAGTTATAAAAGAAATAAAAAGTTTTAAAATAAATAAAAAGTTTTAAAATAAATAAAAAGTTATAAAATAAATAAAAAGTTATAAAATAAATAAAAAGTTATAAAATAATAATAAAAAAATTTCTAAAATTGATAAAATACTAAAAAAATTATTTCAAAAATGCTAAAATACTAAAAAATTATTTCAAAAAATGATAAAATAAATAAAAAATTATTAAATAAATAAAAATTATAAAATAATAAAAAAATTTATAAAATAGATAAAAAGTTATAAAATAAATAAAAAATTATTAAATAAATGAAAAATAAATAAATAAAATGGTCAGATCCGCCAAAGCGATGCAGGCGGTGATTGGGTCGCGCTAACTGCCACTGTCGAAAATCGTCGGTTTACTTTGGAAATCGTACTCATAATTTATGCAAATGAGATTAACGATTGACATAGACAAATTTCCAATGTTTAAATCGCTGTATGGTAATAAAACGGTATTGCTAACAGGCAAAATAAAATACTTTAAATTAATAAGATTTTTTTCTCATATTAGTTTAGTTTAGAGAGTTAATAACCACGCAGATCTTTTGACTTATTTTTATGTGAATAATTTTAATTTCAATGTGAACAGATTTGACATTACTGAGTAAAATTATTATTAATTACTCAAAAAAAGTATTCATAAAAGAAGTAAAGAAGCCTTATTTATTGTCCTTTTAACGATATATCTCGCCTCAGATAGTTTGTCAAAATATATACCAGATTTGACATTACTGAGTAAAATTATTATTAATTATCAAAAAATTATTCGTAAAAGAAGTAAAGAAGCCTAATTTATTGTTCATTTTAGGATTATATATAATCGACCCAACAGTAGAATCAACAGTCTTTAAGATAATTTTGCCAATAAAAGAGCTGAATAAATTAAAAATCCGGACATATGGTGCAAGTACACGTTTCTTCGTGAATGGGACTTTTCGTTGACTAAAGAAAAAAAACCACAAAGGGGAACGATGTGCAAAAATCAACAACAAACAACCATGGCGACATCAAATAGTGTTAACAACGATTCTGAAAGAGATAACGTCAGCAATAGTAGAAACAACATAATATACACTGATAATAACACTGATAATGGAATCAATTTTTATGGCAATTCTGATACTTTCCTAATGATATTGATCCAGATGAAAACTTTCTACAAAATGTCAATGGTGACTGTCCTCTTCTGCTGCCGGACAGAGTTGATCAATTCATTGGAGCAGATAATTATTCATATGAGTAGGAGTATAATTAATAAAATGACTGAAATAGGTACTTTAATTGAGTTTTGTAATAATAAATTAACCTTGATTGCTATTACTGAAACATGGTTGCGCGATGAAAATATTAATTTAAAGGTTTTGCTTGGTTTTCAAAAATCGTGTTGATTGTACTGGTGTTGGCGTAGGTTTGTTTATTAACAAACGCTTCAAATATGTTACTAGAGATGATTTGTTTTATTTATCTCCAACTTTTGAACTACTAGTGGTTGAAATTTTTATTAATAAGGTTTCTAGTTGCTTAATGAATGTTTTATATCGTCCTCCGAATTCTGATCCTATGTTATTCTAAAATGGTTTAACTACCCTATTAATAAAAACAAAATTCGGTTCCTCTAAACTTATATATTTCATTGACTAACCATTTTCCTGTGTTTACATCTTTTAAGGTATTTTTTTAAAACTAATTTATCTGATTATAATACTAAATATTTTAGTTACAATTGTTACAACATTGCAAAGTTAAACAATTATTTTGCGAATTTGACTGGAATCCAATTTTGGATTGTTCAGACACTGACACTGCATTTGAATTATTTATCAATACTTTTAAGCAAGCTGTTTCACAATTTTGTTTAGCTACTCATAAACCTACTCGCAAGAAAAAACTCTAGATTTCCCAGGGTTTGATCATTTTATCTGTTACCAAAAATGGACTTTATAAAAAAATTTTACGGTCTAAATCATTATCTGACGAATTTTTAAATAAAAATTACAGAAATATTTTAATCTGTGTAGAAATTCTGAGAATATGTATTATAATGAACAATTTAATAAAAGTAGACACAGTGGCAAACGCACCTGGGATTTATTAAAATCATGTATGAGTATGAAAAATACTCAGTCCTATTATATTATGGTTGATAACCAATTGATTAAAGACGAATCTACTTTGTGCAATCTTTTTAACAATTATTTCTCAAGTTTTGTAAACTATAGTCATTTATCTAATCCTGAAAATGCGAGTAATGGCTATGCTAAATATTTCGATGTTAATATTTCAAACAGTTTTGCTTTATTTCATTGTTCCTCGGTTGACATTATAGATGCCGTTAATAATTTTAAAAATTCCTATAGTTCAGGTGTTTTTTCAACTTTTTATTAAAAAAACTGTTAATCATATTTTGGTTCCTTTACAACATTTAATAAATTTGTCGTTCAACAATGGGTATTTCCCTAATTGCTTGAAAATTTCTAAAGTTATACATTTGTTCAAATCTGGAGATAAGCATATTATTAGAAATTACCTATTATTTCTAAACTTATTGAGAAAATTATTTATAATAGATTTTCCTATTTTTTAAATTCTAATAACATTTTCTGTGCAAATCAATATGGCTTTCGTTCTCAACAGTCTACTCAATTTGCTATTGTTGATGTAATAAATTATGTTTCTCTTGCTCTCGAACCAAAAAAACTTTCTAATGGTGTTTTTATTGATCTCTGTAAAGCTTTCGATTTTTTAGACTTGTGGCTTTTTAAATGCCGTCGTACATGCCTTTGATGTCTCCAGTATCAGCAGATTGCTGAATCTTTTGTCATTAGCGCATTTTTTGGCTTATTTTTGCCTGCATTCTTAGAAGATCTGTACGCCTGCAGACTGTTTTGGCTGGAATGTATCTTGTAATCCAGATGAATTCTGTGGCGCTTTTTTATAGCTGGAGTGAAAGAGTGGGCTGTTTTTGTCCTGCCTCTTTCAAAAAACTTCAGACGCAGCCTGAGAAACCGTTTCCCTGATCTGGTCTCAATGTTCTTTGGCTGTTCCATCAGGAGGTCTTAGGTCAATCAATCAATCAATTGAATCAATTTCTAAAGCGCTCTTTCTTCAAATTCAAGAGCGCTCGTAAATAAATTTGTTAAACAGATATGTCTTCAGATCCTTACGAAAAGTAAATAAGTAAGTAGTTAAATAAAGAGGTAATTAGTTCCAAATATTTGGACCTGCATATGCTAAATAGGAGTACGGCGAACGATTCTAGCAGCATAATTAAATATTTTATTTAGTGGTATTTAGTGGTTTAACGTACATTTGAATAAATTATAAAAGAGTAAATTAAAATAGTCAATTCGAAATAGAAAAAGTGCCGAAACTAACATCTTTAAAAAAGGGTCATCTAAGAAAGGTAATAATTGTCTAATACGTCTGAGATTTAGTAACATAGAATTTGGTTTGATATGCTTAGTTTTAAATCAGAAATAAATCCTATGCTATGAATATGATTAGACGGAACAATAGTATGAGAGGAAAAATTACATGGATCATTAATTAGTTTACCATTTTTATCAAAAAATAAAGTTTAAATTTTAGTGAATTCAATTTCTAAAACATTGAGCTAGACCAGTTTTCAAAAGATAATAGACATAAACACAGTCATGAGTAGAAGATTTTTTCTGACAGTATGTCCTTCATCTGCAGAAATGTGCACTGGTGCTCAATTTAAGACCCTGGCACTTTTTTCTTTCAAAATAAAATAAGATTTTATTGTAGTTCGTTAGACTGGTTGAAGATTTTAATTCCGAGAGCAAGATTTTGCAAACGATAAATTTAAAAACCAAAAAACAAGAAAAAATATAAATTATAATTATTATTTTAAAGTTTAAAAAAACTTAATTATTGGATTAGAAGACCATTACTCTTGATCTCCATGTCTTGGTAAATTTGGCGTCGGAAATTAGCAGCGACTCTTAGACATGTGCTCATTTCCTAATAGAATCAATTCCCCGAGCTTGACCTTAACATTCAGCCTTTCCTGAAAACGTAAAAACCAAAAAAACAAGAAAAGATATATTATTATTATTATTATTATTATTATTATATATATATTATATTATATTATAATTATGATAATTATTATTATTATTTGAAGTTGTAAAAAACTAAATTATTGGATCAGAAGACAAAATATCTTAAAAAAATCATTAAACGGTTGAAGCGGCTGCCAAGATGGCAATTGCCAACCAAAGATGGAACAGGTGGAACAGTTCCAAGAGAATTATTTAAAAGGTGCCATTTTTCCTGCTTAACTCCCATCGATCAGGGTTTTCCTTCAGGCCTGAACCAATGAACTTTCTCACTTTGCTACAGACGAGAGAATGATCGTTATCACAATAGGTGCGAGTATGCAGTACACTTGTTAAAAAAGATTGCTGGGTGATGATCAGGTTGAGCTGGTGCCAGTGTTTAGATTTTAGCTGTCTCCACAAAACTTTATGCTGTGGTTTCGTCTGGAAAAAAAGTTTGGTGATGCCGAGATTGTGAAATGAGCACATCTCTAAGAGTCTCTGCTAATTTCCGAAGCCAAATTTACCAAGACATGGACATACAATACAATACAATACAACGACGAGTATTATTAAAGTGGCTTGAACCCGGACAGGCTTCAAGACCACTCGGTTATAAAAAATTTGATAATAATATTAATAATGATAGATGAATAAATGGGAGGTATAGGAAAAGTAAATTATTGAAATTTAACAAGATAATCATAATCATACATATTCATATACATACACACATATATATACATATATATATATATTTTTTTTATAGACAAAATAAAAAAAATTTATTTTTATTTTTTAAAATTGAAACTGAAATGATAATAACACTAAATTTAAAAAAAAAGTAAATATCTATTTATAATGATTGTTTTTATTTATTATTATTATTTATTTTACAATTATTATTGACCATTAGTATAAATATAAAAAAAGAATAAAATTGGGAAGCAAGAAATTGATTAATGAAAAATGAGCAGTAAATTTGTAAGTTATTTTGATCGGTCGAACAAGTACGTTTTCAGGGAACGGCTGAATGTCGCGGTCGAGCTCGGGGATTTGAGTCTATTGGGAAGACTGTTCCAAAGAGTCGGCGCTCAACAAAAAGCTTCTTGCACCTGCATACTTGAGTTTGTAGCTCTGTGGAACTACATCTCTTGACCTAGCAGACCTGAGTATTTCCCTCTGGGGAAGACTTGCTCTCATGACAATACTACTCGACAAATAATCTGGGCACTCATTAGACAGACACTTGTGCATTAACAAGATGTTTTTGTATTCAATTCTGTTTTAAACACGAAGCCAGTGAAGCTCCTTGAGAACAGAGCTGATGTGATCATACTTTCTAGCACCTGTTATGAGCCTAGCTGTGGTGTTGATTATACACTGAATTTTCTGCAGCTGCGCCATTGGCAACCCAGTAAGAATGATATTGTTATAGTCAATTCGTCTGAGAACCCAATCAGAAGCCAATGTTCTCAGTGAGTCCATGGTCAATAACCATCTTATGGATCGTATTTGGCGTAGAAAAGCAAAGCAGGTGTGAGTCATCTTGTTGATGTGTGTCGTCATGCTGAGGTCTTTGTCGAGATAAACTCCTAGGTTTGTGACACTTTCAGAAGGCATTATCTCATTCTGACAAATGCAAACTGGATCTTTGGTAATGTGAACAGAGTTTCGACGGGATGAAAGGCAGATAACCAGTTTTGCTGGAGTTAAGTTTCAGTTGATTGGCACCCATCCAAGCAGCAATTTCGTCGATGCATGATGACACCCTTTCTTGCAGGTCTGCCTCATGACTTTAAATCTGGGTGTCATCAGCATTCTGATGAAAAGCGAGCTCATGTCTAGCCTTTTCTTTATTCCATCTTCTGACACCAGACTTATTATTTGTTTTATACACTCGTCATTTTCTGCACAATGCATTTATTTAAACGGAATGACTTTGAGTCAAATGGAGTTTAAAGTGGACTGCCAAAATGATCGGCCGGTTTATACAGTCGATCACATATGCGTACACAGTCGATCAGTGAGTCGAACAGCAAGTCCACCAATTTTAAGTTTGCCAAGCATCAAATTAAATATTCATAAGAATTAAAAAACTCATAAAAATTAATTTTAACTAAATATTCTTTCCAGTGATGCAAACAAGAGAGGGTTCAAGCACCAACTCAAAGTTTTTTGAAAAGCAGTTTTTGTTGTTTATTTGGGAGGGGGGGGGGTAATGAATTTTTCAATATGCCATAAGACAATGATTTTTTCTCTGGATGGCCATCGGGCCTTCATCTCATCTCACAAAACATTTAATATATCAAAACAGAACATAGAGATCCCACCAAAATAACACTAACATGTCACAAATTCTGAAAAAAAATAGATCACCGCTAGATCTATAAAAAACGTCAACACAAGGGAGGGAGGGTGTTTAAACTAAAGTGGATATCCACATCGCAGTGTATTTTGAGCGCAGTAGTTTTTCATAAATTTACTGCAAAATACTTCTAGTTTAATGACAAAAGAGTTAAGAAGCAAAACAAACAAGTTATATTTAGAAACGTCAGGATCAATAAAAATTAATACGTTTGAATATTATTTTTATATGTTGTTAAAATTTGATTTGTAAAATACAATAAAATCTCAAATAGAAATTCTGAAAAGGTGATAATTTGTTCATTACATTTTTCTTACACTGATTTACTAAAATGATTTTAAACAGTTATTATTTCATTAAGAATTTTTTCTGAAAATAATTGGAGTTCCTAAACAAATATTTATAAACACATACTGTATCTGCTTGTCGTTTGCAAAGCTTGTTTGAGATACTCTGCTACCAAAACAGCTACTGAACTTCTTCCCGTGAATACCATGGTGAAAAGATTTTTTGATCAAAAAATTATATTGTGACTGAGAACATCTAAATTTAGTTTAAACTATATTTTTTTTAACTGTTTAGGATCTCATATCAAACTTATTATTTTATTTTTTACCTTAGCTTAAAAAATGATGTCGTAACTCATGAAATACTATGAAACTTTGTTTGTCGTTTTTTTCGTATCATTAATGAAATTTAAAAAAGTTAACATAAATTTCACATTTAGACTTTTGTTATAATATTAATTCAAGCAAAATTGAAAACAATTATTTCATAAGTTTTAAGAGTGCAAAATGTTGCGAAAATGCAATTTGACATACTTCTGTGCCATACAAAAATAAAACAAAATTAACTTAAATTATAACTTTAAATACTATTATATTTTTTTCAATAAATACATTTAAACATCTTAATCATCTCGATCATCATGTTGATTTGTACTATCTTGTGTTTCAGGGTATTAGCAATAGTAATACAAATTTCCTTTAACGTTTTTTTTGAGAGATGCTGTTCTGAAAGGCGCATTTATAAGGGCGATGAGGTCGTGCAATGAAATAAAGCGACGTTTTAGTGTTGATGGCGTTATAAAAACTCTATGTTTGCGCCTAATAATTTAGTAGAAATATTATGATAGATGAACCGGTGAACTGTATTGAGCTTTTGTCCATTGACCGTGTTGTTAGGCTCAACGTAGGGCTTTCCGGGTGCTGGCTGATGAAGGACTTCAGTCGTTTTTGTGCTGGTCGTCAGACCAAAGTTTGTAGGATCGTCCAGTGCTTTGATAGTGGGCACTTGGGAAAAACGAATAATGGCTTTGACGTTGATTTTAGAAGGGCGATTATCTCTTTGTCTGTGAGGAAAGTGTAAATGTCTGCGCTGAGACATAAATCTTAAATCAAATTGACTCAAAATAATTAATTTTATCAGGTTTAGTAATAAGTTTTTGTTATTTTTCATATTGAAAATTGAAAAGTGACAAAATCGTCAACGCCATCGTAATTTGGAATGAGACACTCACAAAACCCTTTATTCAGCAATGGCAACCCTGGACATGCTTCCTAGCACCTAGTTCGTTCTCCGAGCTGCGACCACTGAAAACGTATTTACGATCGACAATGGGACAGGAAAGACTAAATTCAATCATGATAACAACTTTAATGATCACACGGAGTTTTCAAGCCAAAACCCAAAGAAAAAAATAGTCTTGTCTGAGAAGTTTCAAAACCTCCCTAGTTATTCTGGTGATGTTTTCTTGCTTGTATGTGCACTTGGTGTCAAAAGCAGAACTTTTTTTAGATTTATTTGAAAGTTTTTTGCTACAATAATTTATTTTCGTTAAACTCAAGTTTTCAAAGTTGTATCAGATTAAATTTTATCAGGTTTAGTAATAAGTTTTTGTTATTTTTTATATTGAAAATTGAAAAGTGACAAAATCGTCAACGCCATCGTAATTTGGAATGTGACACTCACAAAACCCTTTATTCAGCAATGGCAACCCTGGACATGCTTCCTAGCACCTAGTTCGTTCTCCGGGCTGCGACCACTGAAAACGTATTTACGATCGACAATGGGACAGGAAAGACTGAATTCAATCATGATAACAACTTTAATGATCACACGGAGTTTTCAAGCCAAAGCCCAAAAAAAAAAAAGCCTTGTCTGAGAAGTTTCAAAACCTCCCTAGTTATTCTGGTGATGTTTTCTTGCTTATATGTGCACTTGGTGTCAAAAGCAGAACTTTTTTTTAGATTTATTTGATAGTTTTTTGCTACAATAATTTATTTTCGTTAAACTCAAGTTTTCAAAGTTGTATCAGATTAAATTTTATCAGGTTTAGTAATAAGTTTTTGTTATTTTTCATATTGAAAATTGAAAAGTGACAAAATCGTCAACGCCATCGTAATTTGGATTTCAAAAGATGGCAGACCCGTTAACATTGGTAATATATGAAAATACTTTAGTAATATATCTTCTTTAAGACATTCTTCTAGTAAATTTTATTCAATTGAATAATTAGTTATGATTCCAATTGTTAACTCTTTTTTTTATTAAGGATGTGCCAACTCATTTATTGCGAAGTTAGCTACATTGTCAGCAACAAGTAAACAATTTACTTTCAACTGAAGAATAGGTAAAATTGCATTTCATTAAAAACTTCTCAATACTTTACTTGCAATTTTATACGAAAACTATGCAGTTCGAAAATTGATTTAAGTTATGAGTTTTTTTTATAATAATAATAATGACAACTGTCGTTTTTGTATAGCGTACGGGCAAGCAAATGAAGCGCTCTCACCATGTCGTAATGCTATAAAGAAATAAAAAGTATTATAATAGTAATATAAAAATGATATCAAAGAGTAGCATGGAGTAATTTTGACTGATAAGCTAAGTTAAAATTCTGAGTTTTAAATTTGGCTTTGAAAGTCGAAAATTGGTTGATGTTGCGAAGTGCAAGTGGAAGGGCATTCAAAGTTGTTGGAGCTGCGTGACGGAATACTCTCTTTAAGATGTAGTGGATTCTTGGTTGAGAAGAAAAGATGAAGATTAACGCAGTTGTTTGTTTGATGTTTTGTTAGTTATGAGTTTGCTGAGATATGACGGTATTGAAGTTTGAAATGTAGTGATAGCCTGGTTAGTCACAATGAGTGTGATTCTTGCAACCTTGTTTAAAAATGACTTTTGATTGCTGATATTATATAAAAGCGAGTTACTAAGTATTAGGCATCGGGAAAGTGAAGCGGAGAGATCAGTAGTAATGAAAGGATGTATTTGTTTGAATGCTTTAAGATGATATTGTGATGATTGGATGATAGATGTGATGTGGTTTTTGAAGTGAGTTTGCTATCAAGGGTGACTCCGAGTATTTTAAGAGTGTTATTGATTTGGATGTTATTTGAGTTGATGTCGACAGATGGTATTTGAATTGGTTGACTATATTTGAGATAGGTGAGATAAGTGAAAAGAAGCGGTCAGAACACAGAGCTTTGAAAAACCATATGTTGTAAATCGGTTTGTGATGTTTACCTAAATTAACTAGATAATGTCTCTTTTTTAAATATATTGACAGCCAGTTCCATCAACTTCAAATTCTTTATATATTCTGTCGATAAAGATGGATGGCTGATAGTGTCGAAGGCTGCTGATAGGTCGCATCCATTGAAAATGTGGTCAGTTAGATGGAGTAGGGCTGTTTCTGTCGTAAGATATGTAACTTGGGGTAGTTAAGATTGGATATGGTGGACAGGTAGAAAATTTGCTAGATAGATTGTCGAGGTTTGATTTTTTTCTAATATTGGTGTAATTTGGACTGCTTTGAAAGTAGATGATATAAAAGCATTCCAGCGTTCTCACCATTACGAGGTTTTAGATCAGCTGGCGTCTTGACGACTGATCTTTAAAACCAGCCAGAGCGCTAGAACAGTTGCTTCAATCAGCTTCGGTGGGCCCGCAGATATACGAAAACCTGCTGGAAGAAGTCGTTTGTCTCACATCTCAACCACATCAATCTCAAAAGTGAACTCACTCTTCTGTCACATAACAACATCGCAGAAAAAATTCTGGTGATTATTGCCGTTTAACGATACCGATGTGACACTCACGAAACCCTTTATTCAGCAATGGCAACCCTGGACATGCTTCCTAGCACCTAGTTCGTTCTCCGGGCTGCGACCACTGAAAACGTATTTACGATCGACAATGGGACAGGAAAGACTAAATTCAATCATGATATCAAATGTGCACCTTGATTGTGTCAGATTTACGTTAAAAACTCAATGAACATTTTTTGTCATTTCTGATTTTTCAAATGCAATGTCTGAGAGTGACTATTTCAAAATTTATGTAAATCTATTTACTCACATAAACTGTTGCCCGTTGATTTCAAAATTGGAAAACTGAAAGGCAAGGCTATTAATCAACCAAATTTTTACTAGCGACTTGCCATAAGAGGTCGGACCGGATACCCGCGGGAATGAAAATTAATTTCGGGACGAGAAAAGTCGGAAACCGGGTTAAGGTTTTCGAGATGGGAACGGGAACGGGATTCAACATTCAAATCGGGAACGGGAAAAGACGGGAACGGGAATCAACTTTTAAATCGGGAACGGGAAAAACGGGAATAACAGTTATTGGGATTGGATTCTTTAACAATGATTTTTCAGCAAACTTCTAAGTATGGAAATCTTTATTTCATCGATACTCCGTACTTAAAATAAGTAATAAATGCAATGGAAATGTATAACGAAGCCACCATTGCCAATATCAAAATTTCCAACACTACATTTGAAGTTGTTATGATGAGTCCAAAGATTAGGGAGATTAGAACAAATGGGTGATGATGAAAACTTTTCAGATGAAATCAAACTGGTCAGTTATATAATTTTAATTTTATAAAATAATACTTTGAATTATAATGATTAATTTCCAAATGATTGCTCAGTTGATCATTTCGACAAAAGAAAAGATGCCATTGATCTTATTCATATGGCAGCATGTCTGTTGCATCCCCAGTATGAAAGAATAATAGGAAAAAAGTTTGGGATAGAAAAGAAATAAATACCAAGACTTTCATTAGAGAAAATTTAATTCTATTTTGTACAGCCAGACCAAGCTGCAGTGCCTTTGAGAAAAAAACAAATGATGGTTATTTAGACCTATTATGTTTGTTTTTATAATGTAAAAATTATAATAAAATTATTATACTATCAAATTATACGAATGATTTTATCTTTGCAGTTGTGGAGAATAAGAATGTTGTTAAAAAACATATTTCTAACATTATTGAAGAATTAGTAAAAATGAACAAAGAAAAAAATTCAGAAGAGGATGAATTGAACAAATATTCACAATTACGTCCCAAAAGAAATTGAAAATTATGAAGATGTTTTGTTTTATTGGAGTAAAATGAGCAATTTTGAAATAGTACAAGAAGTAGCCAAAATTTTGTTTAGTATATCTGCATGTTATATTCGCTGTGAACAGAAATTTTCGGTCGTTTAACTTCAGACCCAAAATCATCTCATTTGAAAGCTGAAACTCTTAACGGTTTAACCCGTGTGAAAAGCAATAAAGACTTGATTGAATTACTCAAAAAAAAACTTTCATTTCAATAAATTTAAATCGTGTTTTTTTATTTCATTAAAAGAAATATTCTATGACTTTCAAATAATAAATTGTAAAAATTTTTAGAACTAGCAAGTTTGGGACCAGTGAAAACGGCAGCGAAAATGAATAAAAAAACAAAAAATTTTCGGGAACGGGACGGGACGGGAATCAAAATTCTGATGTCCCATCGGGAACAAGACGGGACGGGAAAAAAATTTCGGGAACGGGACGGGACGGGAATCAAAATTCTGATGTCCCATCGGGAACGGGACGGGACGGGAAAACAAATTTCGGGAACGGGACGGGACCGGGAATGAAAAATCGTCCATGTCCGACCTCTATTTGCCATGTTGGCCCACCCAATATTTTACTCGTGGCACCCTCTATGAATACAATACAATACAACGACGAGTGTTAATAACGTGGCTTCAAGACCATTTGGTTATGAAAAATTGGATAATGATATTTATATTGATAGATGAATAAATGGTAAGTATAGTTTAAATAAATTATTGAAATTTAACCATATAATCATTTATATATATAAATATATATTTTTTTACTAGACAAAACATTTTTTTAAGATTGAAACTGAAATAATAATAACAATAAATTCAAGATGAAAGTATAAATCTATATTGTATTATTATTATGATTTTTAATTTTTTTAAATTTATTTATTAAATAAAAAAAGGATGAAATTAAAAGCAAGAAAGTGATTAATATAAAGTGAGCAGTAAATTTGTAAGTTATTGTGATCGGTCGAACATTTACGTTTTCAGGGAATGGCTGAATGTCGCGGTCGAGCTCGGGGATTTGAGTTTATTGAGAAGACAATTCCAAAGAGTCGGCAACAAAAAAGCTTCTTGCACCTGCATACTTGAGTTTGTAGCTCTGTGGAACTACATCTTTTGACCTGACAGATCTGAGTCTTACCCTCTGGGGAAGACTTGCTCTCATGACAATACTACTCGACAATTAATCTGGTCACGCATTAGACAGACAGATGTTTTTGTATTCAATTCTGTTTTCAACACGAAGCCAGTGAAGCTCCTTGAGAACAGGTCTGATGCAGTGTTGTTCCTGTAACTGTAACTAAAATTGTAAATTAACTAAAAAATCTGATTCAGTTAACTGTAACTATAAATCAATGCATAAATGTAACTGAAATAGAAACTGAAAAACAAGAATACCAACCGTATAGTAACTGGAAAAAAAGTAATATTTAAAAAAAAGAGAAGCGCTACAAGATAAAACATTCGCGTCGCAATAATATTTTTAAAATATTTTATTCCGATTATATTAATTTCAGTGTTAAACATAGTTTATTTTTTTTGGACAATTTGAATTGTACAATTTTGAACAAAAATGTTCAAAGTTAAGAATTGCAGAAAAAAAGAGAATGCCGTATGGGCGTATTTTATTTACGAAGCTTCATGCGACAAAAGCGAATGTCAAGAGGATGATAATGGTAATGATAAGAAGAGTTTAAAAAATGCACTCAAAGACTTTCTAGAAAAAATGCAACAAATTTAATCAATCACTAAAAATGAAAATATCAGCGTGTTGGAATGCATTGAACTCATCGCAACATGAACTCGTCGAAAAAAAATTTTTTGTTGTTAATTTTAATTTTGTGAAAAAATATGATTATAAAAACTTATTAATAGTGAAATTAAAAACTTCTCGTCGAAACAAGCTAAATGTAGGCTAACGTACGAAACAGGCTGATGTAGACTAAAAACTTATTTTTAATTTCACTATTAATAAGTATTTATAATCATATTTATTCGCAAAATTATATTTGTTTGAAAAAAACAAAAAAAAATTTGTTTCGACGAGTTTTTTAGCCTACATTTAGCCTGTTTCGACCGTATACCCGATCCGACCGGGCACCCGCGGGTACCTGCGGGACTCCCACGGGAACGGGAATGAAAATAAATTTCTGGACGGAAAAAGTCGGGAACCGGGAATAGGTTTTCGGGACGAGAACGGGAATCAATATTCAAATCGGGAACGGGAAAAACGAGAATAAAAGTTAATGGGAGTGGATTCTTCAACAATTATACTTCAGCAAACTGTGAGGAACTCTCTATTTCATCGATACTCCGTACTTGAAATAAGTATTAAATCCAATGGAAATGTATAACGAAGCCACCATTGCGTTGTCAATGTCAAAATCTCCAACATTACATTTAAAGTTGTTATGGCAAGTCAGTTATATTATTTTTATTTTATAAATTCATACAGTGAATTTGAATTATTAATTTCCAATTGAATGCTCAGTTGATCATTTTGACAAAAAAAAGATGCCCATTAATAATAATAAAATTAGTGGACTTTTCGTTAACAGTTTTTTAATGGTGAAGTTATTCTACTGTAATTTCATGACTTTTTTTCTTTTTTAATGACAATCTAACGCATTTTCAGATGTAAAATACTATTTATAATTTTAGTTTTATAGCACTTTCATATTTGGACAGGTCAATTGAATTTAAGGTGGAAAAATGAATTTTGTTTTCAAAAAAAATAATTTCAATAATATAAAAACAAAATAACAATTTTAAAATATTATCCACAGTTTGGGCTACAGCATATTAAGATTTTCATGTTGCTTTCTCAAAAAAGAGAGTATAAAAATAAATTAAACATTTTTGAAAACTTCTTCAAAAGTTCTATAAAATATGTCAAAGAATATTAAATTTGATGAGCAGGAAATGAATTATATTGTTTTTAGACAAGGATGAAATGTTTTTATCAAAACTCTAAAATCATTCAGAAGTAATTATCTCATTCTGACAAATGCGAACTCGATCTTTGGGAGTGAGAGCAGAGTTTCAACGGGATAAGAGCCAGATAACTTCAGTTTTGCTGGAGTTAAGTTTCAGTTGATTGGCACCCATCCAAGCAGCAATTTCATCGATGCATGATGACACCCTTTCTTGCAGGTCAGCTTGATGACCTTTAATGCAATGAGCGTAAATATGGGTGTCATCAGCATACTGATGAAACGCAAGCTCATGTCTAGCTGCTATTCTTTCTAAATCTCCAATGTACAACGAGAACAGTTAAGGACCAAGGACTGAACCTTGGTGTACTCCTACAGCGGAAACCGACATTGTCGATTTTGTTCCACTACAGCGGATGTCAAAACATTAGGATTAAGATTTCATACGATTTTTTGTTTTTATTTTTGCTTTTTTTATGTGAAAAATAAAATGCCCAAAATGTTTTTAATATCTTAAATAGAATTTTAAAAATTGAAATCATTCAGAATCTTAAGTCTAAATAAAATTACATTTAATTAATTATAATGTTTTTTGTGCGAATGTTGGTTGTTTTGAATCTGTCAAGGAATGGGTGCAGCAGACCAAGATGGCCGCAGGGAATCAAGTGCGCTGCGACATAAAGGAGAAAACCTTCTATAGCAGCAGCAGTTTCGCTGTTGGCAAGAACTTCTTCTTCACCCTCTATCGCAGCCTCGGCACCAGTGGCAAGACAGAAAATTAAGAAGAATGATGATTGTGTTTTGTTGTTTTGAGGATGATGTGGTGATGATTGTTGTGTGGTATGAGTGTTGGTACTGTGGTGATGACTGAATTTTTTATTGGTGGAAAAAGGGATTTTTTGTCAAGGATTGTCATGGTGGTGTGGGTGAAGTTGGATTATTGAAGTTGATTGTTTGTTTTTTATATGTATTTAAATTGATATATACTCATATATTTTAACAAATTTATTTGTAAGCGCTTTTGAATAAGATAACAAGCGCCATATAAATTCCTGTGATTGATTGATTGATCATACTGGCGTCATGAACAAGATCCAAAAGCACTATAAAGTTACCTTTACATTTAAGTTGTCAAAATAAGCTTTTAATTTGAGTTTTTAATTTGAATTTTCATTCATAAAAAAAGTTTCATCAATATATGAGAGATATTGAAAAAGTATAGTGATAAATTTAGACTCTTAAAGCCTGGTCCATGAAACGCATATTTATTCAAGCCAAACAGCGCTGTACGTAATTCTCCTAAAAGTTCAATTTATTCGAGTATAAAAGGTGAATAACTTTTGAACCGATTGGAATATTGAAAAAATAAAAACAGACTTACAATCTGCAAATCAAAATCTATTAAATTTATATTAATTTTTTTATATTGACAATTTCGAAAAATCCGTTGTGGTTGCTAACTATACTAGTCTATATGAATGTAACGAGAAAAAAGTTTTTATTAGATGATTTCAACGAATCCACCGAAGAAAAAAGTATTTAATCAGCTCGTTTATGTTTTTATAAAAATTCAAAATCTTGAAGTTTTAAAAACAAAATCTTGAAGTTTTAAAAACAAAATCTTGAAGTTTTAAAAACAAAATCTTGAAGTTTTAAAAACAAAATCTTGAAGTTTTAAAAACAAAATCTTTAAAATTAATACCAAAGTAGTTTATAAATTGTTTAAACACTGGTTTAAACGCCAGAAAGAATCATGATAAGATATCCCAGATATATGACAACTACCAAATAAAACGGAGTCAATTGTATACAGATCTGGATGATTGAGGAGCGGGGATGGCTTAGATGGTAGACGTCGGATTTGCCATTTAAAGGTCGCAAGTTCAAATCCTTTACAAGCAACCGTGAACTATCATATACCTAGTGTATATGATGCGGTGTCTGCGACATATGCATTGAGAGATGTGTACGTCGTGTGGAGTGGCGTCTCGGCACATAAGAACCATGGTTCTCAGAACCATTGTCACATGGCATGCGTCTGTCAGTATAGACCAAAAAAAATCTGGATGATGAAGTTTATTATACAAATGTAATGTTAAAATGATATTGAAAATTTTATTTAATACAAAAGACTTTTTTTGTATATGATAATTTATTTGGGTCAGATCCGCCAAAGTGGTGAAGAATTCAACTAGCTCCACCTACATTTACAAAGCTGGCAAATGTTGGAACACATTCGCACAACTGTGTATATTCTGTGTGACCCCTGTAATTGACCCCTCGAACTACTACTACTACTACTACTACTACTACTACTACTACTACTACTACTACTACTACTACTACTACTACTACTACTACTACTACTACTACTACTACTACTACTACTACTACTACTACTACTACTACTACTACTACTACTACTACTACTACTACTACTACTACTACTACTACTACTACTACTACTACTACTACTACTACTACTACTACTACTACTACTACTACTACTACTACTACTACTACTACTACTACTACTACTACTACTACTACTACTACTACTACTACTACTACTACTACTACTACTACTACTACTACTACTACTACTACTACTACTACTACTACTACTACTACTACTACTACTACTACTACTACTACTACTACTACTACTACTACTACTACTACTACTACTACTACTACTACTACTACTACTACTACTACTACAACTACTACTACTACTACCTTTACCACTACCACTACCACTACCACTACCACTACCACTACCACTACCACTACCACTACCACTATTACAACTACTACTTATACTACTACCTTCACGAATGACGTCATAACTTTCTTGTACTTGTGTATATGTTTGCATTGACACCCTGAGACATTACCAAATTCAAGTGATATGAAAGAATCATTTTTATCACCACCACAGCCATCGTTATCAGCATCATCATCACTAAAATTGTTTTAGGAAAAAAATTCTAAATCAATAAAAATTAGAAATCAGTATCTTGATATTTATATTGTTTAAAAAGCCTTGGAAAATTTAGAGTGATCATTTAAAAAATATATTCTAATCAAGAATTCAAATAAAAAATGAGATCAAGCGTTTAATTTACACACTAAGTAATTTTGACATTAGATAACAAATGGCTGGTGCAATATATAAGTATTGAATACATTGATTACAACTTGTGGGGTTTCAAAAAGTTTGTTGAACTATTGAATAATTATTTGCATAATTTTACATTTTAAAATATTGATATTTAATAATGAGAAATCTTTTTAAAACCTTTAATAATAAACCAGACTGACTTTTATATACAAATACTTTTTAAATAATTACAACAGGCGATAAAATTTCTAAAATAAAAGAGATAATAAATTGAAAGGACTAAAATAACAAAATAATAAATATTTCACCAAAACCATGGCCAAATGTTACACTAATTCAAAGCCCATTAAGCCCACATAGGACCTATAAAGGACCCACATAGGCTTTCCTTGAAAACACTTAAACTTTTTTTATTATTCAAAGCCCATTTAGCCCACATAGGACCCATATAGGACCCACATAGGCTTTCTATAAAAACACTTTAATTTTTTTCATGATTCAAAGCCCATTTAGCCCATATCTTTGGTTAGCGGCTGCCATTTTGGCAGCCGCTCAAATAAATTTGTGGAATAAACGGTTTTGGGTATAATATATTAAAATTTTAGAATCTAAAGTCTAAATAAAAATTAAATTTAATTAATTAGAATGTTTTTAATGCAAATGTTGGTTGTTTTGAATCTGTCGAGAATGGCCGCAGCAGACCAAGATGGCCGCAGGGAATCAAAGCGCTCAAGGAGAAAGGATAAAGGAGAAAGCTTTCCATAGCAGCAGCAGTACCAGCGTTGGCAAAGACTTCTCCTTCACCCTCTTTCGCAGCCTCGGCACCAGTGGCAAGACAGAAAATTGAGAAGAATGATGATTGTGTTTTGAGGATGATGTGGTAATGATTGTGCTGTGGTATGAGTGTTGGTATTATGGTGATGAAAGAATTTTTTATTTATGGTGATAGTGATTTTTTGGCGTGATTGTCATGGTGGGGTGGGTGAGGTTGGATTATTGAGGTTGATCGTGTGTTTATATATATATTTTAATTTATATATATACATATATTGGTAATGGTCTAAAAACCGTTTTATTTAACAAATTTATTTGAAGAGCGCCTTTGTTCACTTAGTAAAGGGCGCTATACAAATCATTAGTGATTGATTGATTGATTGATATAGGACCCATATAGGACCCACATAGGCTTTCCATAAAAACACTTAAACTTTTTTCATTATTCAAAGCCCATTTAGCCCATATAGGACCCATATAGGACCCACATAGGCTTTCCATAAAAACACTTAAACTTTTTTCATTATTCCAAGCCCATTTAGCCCACATAGGACCCATATAGGACCCACATAGGCTTTCCATAAAAACACTTTAACTTTTTTCATTATTCAAAGCCCATTTAGCCCATATAGGACCCATATAGGACCCACATAGGCTTTCCATAAAAACACTTTAATTTTTTTCATTATTCAAAGCCCATTTAGCCCATATAGGACCCATATAGGACCCACATAGGCTTTCCATAAAAACACTTAAACTTTTTTCATTATTCCAAACCCATTTAGCCCACATAGGACCCATATAGGACCCACATAGGCTTTCTATAAAAACACATCAACTTTTTTTATTATTCACAGCCTATTTAGCCCATATAGGACCCATAAAGGACCCACATAGGTTTTTCTTTAAAAACACGTTAAATTTTATTCTTTTTTAAAGCCCATTTAGCCCATATAGGACCAATATAGGACCCATATAGATAATCTCTAGCCCACGAAGCCCATATAGGACCCATATAGGACCCATATTGATTACCCTTAGCCCATTTAGCCCAAATGGGACCCATATAGACCCATATAGAATATTCACAGGGTTCTTAGTCACCAAGACAACGAATACAAAAAGGTATGTAAGTTGATGACTATCACAATCAATCAAACAATTTATCTTGTGTTAAATAATTCGTATTGAATTTAATAATTCATTAAATTTGACAATTTAAAGTTCGTTTTAATGATGTAAATTAAGAAAATTTAGTCCGTTTTATTTATTCAAAATTGTGAAACGAATCTATAAAAAAAATTAAGTCCGTTATAGTTATAATTTTAGTTCGCTTTAATAATGTAATTTTTAAAAAATATAGTTCTTTTCATTTATTTAAAATTTTTAAACGAATCTATAAAAAAAATCCGTATTTTATATAAAAAGTCCGTTTTATTTATTTGAAATTGTTAAACGAATATATAAAAAATTCCGTTTTATTTATACTAAAATATTAACAAGGAGACTTTATCTCCGAGAGGTTTTTTTCCAGGAGGCTTTTTCTAGAAGGTATTTTATCCAAAGGCTTTTTCTCCGAGAGGCTTTTTCTCATACATTCGAGACGGCCATAAGGTTTTTGCAGAGACACGGAGTGTTACATAGAGTTCGATTATGCAAAATAATCATCAAATTAATCTAACACAAAAAAGGTGGAGCTTAAGTAAAGCTCAGTGCAGACAAAAATTTCCCTCCGCAAAGGTACTTGGTTGGAGAACTCCAACTTGGAATTTTGAAAAATTATATTACTTTTTTATAGTTGAGCAACAAACAAACGTACCATAAAGTTTTGCCTTAATGAGATAGGCATTAGTCGCAAGACGTCTGTGGACTGGAAGAACTTAATCCGTGAAGTCTGCGTCTGGAGGATGGTGAAGACTCGAACAATAATAGGGGGACCAGGTCTACACGTCGAGATTGACGAGACCCTCATCTCTCGTCGCAAGCACCACAAAGGCAGAATCCTTCCTCAGCAATGGGTCTTTGGAGGGATATGCAGAGAGACTAAAGAAGTGTTTCTCTATGCAGTGCCGGATCGGACAATAGGAATTGAATAGCCGATTAATTAAAATGTTATGTTTTAAAATCAGTTAAATAAATTGTTATGTTTTAAAATCAGTTAAATAAATTGTTATGTTTTAAAATCAGTTAAATAAATTGTTATGTTTTAAATCAGTTAAATAAATTGTTATGTTTTAAAATCAGTTAAATAAATTGTTATGTTTTGAAATCAGTTAAATAAATTGTTATGTTTTAAAATCAGTTAAATAAATTGTTATGTTTTAAAATCAGTTAAATAAATTGTTATGTTTTAGAATCAGTTAAATAAATTGTTATGTTTTAAAATCAGTTAAATAAATTGTTATGTTTTAGAATCAGTTAAATAAATTGTTATGTTTTAAAATCAGTTAAATAAATTGTTATGTTTTAAAATCAGTTAAATAAATTGTTATGTTTTAAAATCAGTTAAATAAATTGTTATGTTTTAAAATCAGTTAAATAAATTGTTATGTTTTAAAATCAGTTAAATAAATGGTTGTGTTTTAAAATCAGTTTAATAAATTGTTATGTTTTAAAATCAGTTTAATAAATTGTTATGTTTTAGAATCAGTTTAATAAATAGTTATGTTTTAAAATCAGTTAAATAAATTTTTGTTTTAACTATTTTGTCCATTTTTCAAAATTTGTATACATTTTTAAAATAATGTTAGAATAAAAATTTTTTTATAGGTTTCTGCAAATGATTAAATAAATTTTAATATTTTACTTTTTTCAAATCTTTCTGCTGCTTACCCCATCAATCCGCAGAATATAACGCGCAAAATAAAATGTGCATTTACCACATGCAGCGCGCTTTCTTTGGTGTGCATTTCCCCTATAACCCAATAAAACAGGTTATAGGTGAACTGCACGCAAAAGAAAGCACAGTGCATGTGTTAAATGCACATTTGATTTTGCACATTTCTTCTTTAAATGCAATTTTTCTGAAAACCCTAACCATAACCCTAATCCTAACCCTAACATTAACCCTAAATAAACGTTTTTTCTGTAAAAAAGAATAAATGTGCAAAATCAAATGTGCATTTAACACATGCACTGTGCTTTCTTTTGCGTGCAGTTAACCTATAACCTGTTTTATTGGGTTATAGGGGAAATGCACACCAAAGAAAGCGCGCTGCATGTGGTAAATGCACATTTTCTTTTGCACATGATCTGCGTTTTATCCATTTTATTTTTACCTTTTAAAAATTGATATTTTATTTTATTGATATTGATTTTCTTAAATTAGTTAAATAAATTGTTATGTTTTAAAATCAGTTTAAAAAATTGTTGTGTTTTAAAATCAGTTAAATAAATTGTTGTTTTAACTTTTTTTTCCATTTTTCAAAATGTATACACATTTTTTTATAATTTTAGAATAAATTTTTTTTTTATAGGTTTCTGCAAATAATTAAATAAATTGTAATATTTTTTGTGTGAAATCTTTCTGCTTTTTACCCCATCAATCCGCAGAATATAACGCGCAAAATCAAATGTGCATTTACCACATGCAGCGCGCTTTCTTTGGTGTGCATTTCCCCTATAACCACACAACATGTGAATGTCAGCGAAAATATTCTTGAACTCTACCAAAAACTGTAAATATAAACGTGAAATGCCTAAAGACTAAATTTCCTCATCCCATTATCGATAGAATTAAAATTGAATTTAATAGCCATACATTTTAAGAATATTTTGTCTTTAATTTGTTTCAATAATTCTTTTATTGTTTTGAAAGCATTCTTTTTTTTAAAAAATGACTATTAAATAAAATTAGTTTCATGCAATCTATGGGATGATATTGTTAACCATTACGACGATATGCCGAACCTTAAACGACGATTTGAACTTTTAAAATTTATTAGTTGATCATTTTATATTAGAGCTGTTCTTTAATCTAAGTTAAATTTCGATTATTGCGTTAATCAATTAACATCTGTTAAAAATTGTAACGCCGTTAAATATTTAAATTTTTTAAAAACAAATTAACGCATTCCAAAATTGTAATGCATTTAAATTTATCAATTTTAAACTGATTTTGCTGTGTTGGCTACATTGACAGCAAGTGAACACAAACACTCTCTTAATTTACGGTTAAAAAACGAATGGAAAAGGTGCATTTCATCAAATTTGTAAAAAATTCTTTTTAGATTTGCAACAGATCTTATAGACGGGGAAAAATACGTAACATGCTCAATAGTGTTACTTGGCAATTTGACACTTGACACAAGAAATATGCGCTTCATAAGATGATCCAGCTTATGACATTCGTTTCGAAAAAACAATTTTTTTCAAACTGGAGCAGAAAAAGATTAATCAGAATATCAAATGGTAAAGAATTGCCCCATCATTAGACCCGCGAATAAAAATCATAAAGCGTCTTTAAAAGGATGAAAATGAAGCAACTTGGAAAGAGTTGGAGAAACTATTAGAAGATAATGAAACTTTCAAAACTATACAGCCTTCACCAAATAAAAGACTACGAACATATGTAACTTCAGCATCTGAAGATGAAGATACCTCAATGATGACAAAGTCAATCATCAAAAGTTATAGAACAGAATCTGAAGTAGGCTTAGAGAGTTATTCTCTCGTTTGGTGCAAAAAACACGGAAAAGCATTTCCGGCTCTTGCGAAACTGGCAAGAAAGTACTTGTCATCTCCTGCAAGTACAGTTCCATGTGAACGTCTATATAGATTTTTTGGACACATAGAAAAAAACCTCTTTAGATCCAACTAATGTTGAAAATTTTATTTGCTCTGGCTCAACAATTGCATTTTTTGCCTGGGTCAAGTAGTCGAAAGTCTATAAGAGTCTGTGCAGACGTAAGCGAGACCAGTTCTGGAACTTGAAGCTTTTTCAGTCCAAAGGGAAGTCAGCTTGAAACTCATCAATAGCATCGCGGGCAGAAGTAAGACGTCGTCAGTCTCAGGCATCAGTGCTGATGACTATCACGCACATCTCACAGAGAAAGTTGCGTCGGCAAGAAGGTCAATCAATGCCCAAGATGACCCAACATTTTCATTTTGCGAGCACGGGCTCAGTTTGAATGGGTTCGGCATAGTCGACGAAGAAGAAGTAGTTAGGGCTATTTAAGGGCTTCCGAATAACCAGTGCTCGAATGACCCGGTTTCTACATGGCTGTTGAAGTAGATATCTTGAATAATTGCTCCTTTTTTAGTGAGCTTATTCCACAGGTCTTTCAAGTCGGCCTACATCACGCCACTGCTTAAGAAGCCGAATATTAAACTCACTGAAGCTTCGTCTCACAAGCCTATTTCAAATTTGAGAGTGTTGTTCAAACTCATGGAAAGAATAGTTCTCTACAGAGTAGTCAACAACCTCGCAGAATTTCATCTTTTCCTCCCTTGCAGTCAGCCTACCGTCGTCATCATTCGACAGAAACTGCCATAACCAAAGTCTTTTCAGACATCGTTAGGGCAGCAGATGACGGTAAGCTTACATTGTTAGTTTTGCTTGATCTATCGGCAGCTTTCGATCTGGTAGATCACGCAACACTGCTCCGAAGACTGCAAATCTCCTTTGACTCTGCGTTAGAATGGTTTAAGAACAACTTAAGTGACAGATGTTTTGACATCCGCTGTAGTGGTATAAAATTGACAATGTCGGTTTCCGCTGTAGGAGTCCCCCAAGGTTCAGTCCTTGGTCCTTAACTGTTCTCGTTGTACATTGGAGAATTGGAAAGAATAGCAGCTAGACATGAGCTTGCTTTTCATCAGTATGCTAATGACACCCAGATTTACAGTCATTGCATTAAAGGTCTGCAAGAAAGGGTGTCATCATGCATCGACGAAATTGCTGCTTGGATGGGTGCCAATCAACTGAAACTTAACTCCAGCCAAACAGAAGTTATCTGACTTTCATCCCGTCGAAACTCTGTTCACATTACCAAAGATCCAGTTCGCATTTGTCAGAATGAGATAATGCCTACTGAAAGTGTCACAAACCTAGGAGTTTATCTCGACAAAGACCTCACCATGACGACACACATCAACAAGATGACTCACACCTGCTTTGCTTTTCTACGCCAAATACGATCCATAAGATGGTTATTGACCAAGGACTCACTGAGAACATTGGCTTCTGATTAGGTTCTCAGTCGAATTGACTATGGCAATATCATTCTTACTGGGTTGCCAATGACGCAGCTGCAGAAAATTCAGCCTATAATTCACACCACAGCTAGGCTCATAACAGGTGCTAGAAAGTATGATCACATCATCCCTGTTCTCAAGGAGCTCCACTGGCTTCGTGTTGAAAAAAGACTTGAATACAAAAACATCTTGTTAATGCACAAGTGTCTGTTCAATGAGTGTCCAGATTATTTGTCGAGTAGCATTGTCATGAGAGCAAGTCTTCCCCAGAGGGAAAGACTCAGGTCTGCTAGGTCAAGAGATGAAGTTGCACAGAGCTACAAACTCAAGTATGCAGGCGCAAGAAGCATTTTTGTTGCAGCGCCGACCTTTTGAAATAGTCTTCCCAATAGACTCAAATCCCCGAGCTCGACCGTGACATTCAGCCGTTCCCTGAAAACGTACTTGTTTGGAAGATCACAATAACCCACAAATCTACTGCTCATCTCTTCCATTCATCAATTTCTTGCTTTCTAATTTTATCTTCATTTTATTTATTCATTTTCTATTTATTAATGGTTAATAACAATTTAAAAATAATAATTATTATTAATATCATTATTTACTTTTCCATTGAAGCTCGTCTGGATTAACGCCACTCGTCGTTGTATTGTATTTTTATAATTTATGGATTTCATTTTTTTTCTTTGAAAGTGGATTACTTTTATAAATAAATTCTGGTGAAATTTCTAAGAGACTTTTTAAATTAATTTTTATTTATATTTATTTCAAATATGCTAAAAACATTGCGTTAAAATACGATTAACGAACGATTAAAAGTGTTAATCGAACGATTAAAAGTGTTAATCGAACGATTAACGGCGATTAAAAATTTTAATCGTGGAACAACTCTATTTTATATATAAAATTAAATTAATAAATTAAGTTTATAAGATAATAAATATTGATTGGACGTTTAAAATCTATCGTCCAGATTGCTAGCCTTAACGATGATTTGCCAACCTAAAGCCGATTGCTGGCGCGACGTCACGTGCTATGTGGGCTACTGTATAGTGTTGGAGGTTTTATTTTCTTTAAATAATTTCTCCAAATCTTTCCATTTTAGTTTTCTTTCATTTGTAAAATAATATTTCAATTTTTTTCAATCGGAAATCTTTCGATGTGCCAAATCTTAACCATCGGATATTCTGATTTATTTTTTCTCTGTTCAAGTACGAAAATGAAATTTGTGTGTAAGATGACAAATTGCAAGTAACACTATCGAACATGTTACAATTTTTCCACAAAATCTACAAGAAATGAATTTTTTTAATGAATTCAACTTTTAAAACGATGTACTTTTTCAACGAAATGTATTCAACTATTTTCTGTAACGCAAAACAGTTTAAACATTTTTTGTAATTCCAAAAATGTGGTCAACTGCGTTACATTTTTTAACGGCGTTAATCGAAAGTTAACTTAGATTAAAGCCTTAGCTATTATTATACTGCAAAATAAAATCTTGAGTAAGGATTGTGTAACTGACGTGATGGTAGTGCTTAGAATTACGAGAGAAGTGAAGAGCACTTTTAAGATCACAATCATAACTGTTATTTCTTTGACTCTCGTATTCCCCCTCATCAATAAAAACATCCCCTCACACTTTTTCCATCACTCCATGCAGCCATTTATTTGTTTTTAAATGAAAATTAAACAGTGAGCCCTGGCGAATAAATGGGAATTAAGAATTTTGAAAAAAAAGCAAAAAGGAAAATATATTGAGTAAATAGGCAACTCAGATTTATTATTATTATTATGAGAATAGACTACCCTTCTTATGATAAAACTAGTTCAAATTAACGAAATGAATGTCAGTAAGGAGGTAAAAAACGTACTAAAGGGGCCATCCATAAAAGACGTCCACATAAAAAGGGGAAGGAGGGTTCAGCAAAAAGAAAACTAAAGTGGACAAGGGAGGGAGGGTGTTTAAGACAAAGTGGATATCCACATCATAGTGTATTTTGAGTGCAGAAGTTTTGTGCAAATTTACTGCAAATACTTCTAATGACAAGAGTTGGGGTGCAAACCCAAACAATCTTTCACAAACAGGTTATATTTAGAAACGATAGGTTCAATAATAATTAATACGCTTGAATATTATTTTGTAAATCTCAAATAGCATTTTTTTTAAATCAGAATTTTCTGCTGATTGAACGATGGTGGATAATTTGTTTATTACATTTTTATTACACTGATTTACTAAAATTCTTTTGAACAGTTATTATTTCATTAAGAATTTTTCTTGAAAATAATTGGAATTTCTAAATAAATATTTGTAAACACATACTCTTTATATTGTTGTAAATTTCCCCAAAATATTCATTGATTTAAGTTCGGTAAATTATGTTTTGGACGTTCACAACTAGGGGGGGGGGGTAAGAAAAGCAAAAAATTTGTGTACGTCTTTTATGGATGGCCCCAAAGAATTGAAATGTCAGGTTAAGTGCATGATGGAACAGCAAATGAACCAGGAAAGATAATGTTCGTGATGATGATGATGGTGATTCTGATAAAGATGATGATGATGGGGATTCTAATGATGATAATGACAAAGAGTGACATAAAAACTCCAATGGCAACGAAGATTATTCAACCATCATTCTTACTTGGTATTCATTCATTCATAAATAAATATATTCATCAAATCATAAATTTATTAATTATTTCAAGCATAAGCGCACTTCCTTCAACTCCACCCTTCCCCCCCCAATTCCACTATTCTCCTCTCCCCTTCCCCTCAACTCCACCTTTTTCTCTCCCCTCCCTCCAACTCCACCCTCCCCTTCCCTCAACTCCACCCTTTCTTCACCTTACCCATTCCTCCTCTCCACCCCTCAACTTCACCTTCTAACTTTCCTACAAATCCACCCTCCCCTTCCCTTCAACTCAAACCTTCTCCCACCCTCCCCTTACCTCAACTCCACCCTTCTCCCACCCTCCCCTTACCTCAACTCCACCCTCCCCTTCCTTTCAACTCCACCCTCCCCTTCCCTTCAACTCCACCCTCCCCTCCCTTTCAACTCCACCCTCCCCTTCCTTTCAACTCCACTCTCCCCTTCCTTTCAACTCCACCCTCCCCTTCCCTCAACTCCACCCTCCCCTTCCTTTCAACTCCACCCTCCCCTCCCCTCAACTCCACCCTCCCCTTCCCTCAACTCCACCCTCCCCTTCCTTTCAACTCCACCCTCCCCTTCCTTTCAACTCCACTCTCCCCTTCCCCTCAACTCCACCCTCCCCTTCCCTCAACTCCACCCTCCCCTTCCTTTCAACTCCACTCTCCCCTTCCCTCAACTCCACCCTCCCCTTCCTTTCAACTCCACCCTCCCCTTCCTTTCAACTCCACTCTCCCCTCCCCTCCCCTCAACTCCACCCTCCCCTTCCCTCAACTCCACCCTCCCCTTCCTTTCAACTCCACTCTCCCCTTCCCCTCAACTCCACCCTCCCCTTCCTTTCAACTCCACCCTCCCCTTCCTTTCAACTCCACTCTCCCCTCCCCTCAACTCCACCCTCCCCTTCCTTTCAACTCCACCCTTCCCTTCCTTTCAACTCCACCCTCCCCTTCCTTTCAACTCCACTCTCCCCTTCCCTCAACTCCACCCTCCCCTTCCTTTCAACTCCACCCTCCCCTTCCTTTCAACTCCACTCTCCCCTCCCCTCAACTCCACCCTCCCCTTCCTTTCAACTCCACCCTCCCCTTCCTTTCAACTCCACTCTCCCCTTCCCTCAACTCCACCCTCCCCTTCCTTTCAACTCCACCCTCCCCTTCCTTTCAACTCCACTCTCCCCTCCCCTCAACTCCACCCTCCCCTTCCTTTCAACTCCACCCTCCCCTCCCCTCAACTCCACCCTCCCCTTCCTTTCAACTCCACCCTCCCCTTCCTTTCAACTCCACCCTCCCCTTCCTTTCAACTCCACCCTCCCCTTCCTTTCAACTCCACCCTCCCCTTCCTTTCAACTCCACCCTCCCCTTCCCTCAACTCCACCTTCCCCTTCCTTTCAACTCCACCCTCCCCTTCCTTTCAACTCCACCCTCCCCTTCCCTCAACTCCACCCTCCCCTTCCCTCAACTCCACCCTCCCCTTCCTTTCAACTCCACCCTCCCCTTCCCTCAACTCCACCCTCCCCTTCCTTTCAACTCCACCCTCCCCTTCCTTTCAACTCCACCCTCCCCTTCCTTTCAACTCCACCCTCCCCTTCCTTTCAACTCCACCCTCCCCTTCCTTTCAACTCCACCTTTCCCTTCCTTTCAACTCCACCCTCCCCTCCCCTCAACTCCACCCTCCCCTCCCCTCAACTCCACCCTCCCCTTCCCTTCTCCTCAACTCCACACGTCACAGGAGTAGCGGCCAGCAGACCTCATTTTCGAGAAGTAGTCGTTGCAGGCGGCTGTGGTGCTGAGAGCGCCATGCAGGCGTCCTATCGCGTGCAGTGTTTTGTCAACGTCTGTCGCCATCTTCCTGGCGTCGCTGTGCCGAATGAAGGAAGGGTGGATGGAGTGATGAAAATAAAAAAAGGGTTAATGCCATAACTCAATGAAAACAACAACATCGGCATCCCTCCTCTCTTCATCTCCTACATCAAAGGATGGTTTGTCAACCGTCGAGCCAGGGCAAAGTACAATGGAACCATCAGCGACCCAAGAGTATTCAGGACTGGACTACCTCAAGGAGCAGTACTGTCGCCCATACTCTTCGGCATCTACATAAACGACCCCCTCGGCAAGTTTATGGAAGATTCGATGGTGTGTGCCTTTGCTGACGATTTAGCAATTGCACGCACGGGTAACGACAAGCTGAAGATCCAGGCAGAACTCCAAATCGAAATCCACAAAGTTCAGGATTGGAGTTCTGTAAACCGCCTCGCCCTAAACTACAACAAGTGCTCGAGCAGCTTCTTCTCCACAGCAGTCTCCGAACACAATAGGCAACCGTCGCTCACCATCAACAACATTCCACTCCCGTTCGAACCAAACCCGACCTTCCTTGGAGTCAAATACGACAGACTCTTGCACTTTGGCAAGCACACAGACATGATAGTGGACAAGGTAAGGAAACGGGACAGCATCTTCCGCAATCTCGCGGGCACTTAGTGGGGATGGAAGAGAGCTGAAGCAAGAAGGGTCTACTGTGCACTGCAAAGAAGCACCCTAGAGCATGCCAGTCCTGCGTGCACACCTTGCAGCACCCACAACGGCCTCTGAGCAGTGCTCATCGAGGCAGACCTCTCGAACACGCTGTCGAGGTTTGCTGAAGCCTCCCTCGAGAGGGCTGGCAAGTGGCTAAGCTACGAGCAAGAGGATTGGAGGAAAGCACTAGTGGGGACGCAAGTCACCAAGAAGCTGAGACAACACAACTGGAGAGTCAATTTCCTCCACCAAGCAAAGGCACTTCTCCCAGAAGACCCTCTGCATGAAGCAGAATACGAGCCCAAGCGCCTTGCTTCAAATTCCCTATCAACATCAGCTACTCAAACACAGCAAGCAAGACTCTGATCTTACTTAATTGGAAGCAGCCAGAGATGCCATCTTTCCGCATGGTGACGCTGACTACCATCTGCACAGATGGCTCGGTGAAAGGTGTAGCAAAGCATGGTGGTGGTGTACCAAAGGAACCAAAAAGTTACAACCTGGAGCAAGTACACAGGACCCAGTAGTAACTCATTGGATACTGAAAGACTGGCGGTTGAGGAGGCTCTGAATTGGTTGAGTGAGAGAGAGGATTGGAGCATGGCAAAGATCGTGTGTGACTGCAAGCTGATTCTTTCGCTAATGGCATCGAACTCTCTCTCCTCCCATCAAATCTAAGAGCTAACCAGAACAAAAAGGTCCTCTTCCTCTGGGTAGCAAGTCACTGCACGTTGAGTGGAAACGACGAGGTCGATGCGGAAGCAGCTACAGGAAGGAAGTCATAGGGAATTCCTACCAATCAAGATCTGGAATCTTCCAAGAAGTCATAAGTCACAGACCTCAAGAATACCATTTCAGTAACGACAGACTGAATGGCATCTACAAAGGCAGGCTCAAAAAAGCTGAAGAGGAGCTCTCCAAACTTGCTCGCACTAATCTGAGCAGGTTCTGTACTGGGCACCACCCGGCGATCAGAGCCTACCAATGCAGAATAGGTCTGAGCCAAGAGGACTCTGCAAGGTGGCCCAAAAAACGAAAACACATCTCTAGACAGACTGCCAAATCTTGGATTCAAAAAAGGCATTACACGGGCTGGGTCTGAACAATAGAATTGACGCAAGAGCCTGGCAGGGCAGCGCAGCTGGCCAAGACATACTCAGCAGACTGCGCAACAACTGATCAAACTACAAGAACAACAAGAAGATGAGAATGGAAGAGAACAGGACTCACCCGCAGACGTAGATGTGTCCCTTGAGTGAAAGCACCTTCCAGACCTCCTCACCATGCTGCTCCATCAAGTGTTGCACGTACACCTGTGAGGTGGTTGTTGTTGTGGAGGATGGGTGGTTGTTGTTGTAGAGGAAGGGTGGTTGTTGTTGTTATCGCTTTTAGTTCTTTGTTCCTATCCCGCATGACCGAACCATTCCGGTCTCATGCGGAGAAGGTAGGTGAACACCTCCCCCTCTCTCTCAGAGCCTCATCGCATTGATCGGTGTAGATGAGCTCCTCTCTCTCTTTCCTGCTGCTCTTGCAGTCCCAGAAGTGGCCTGGGTTGGTCTCCACTTCACCACACAACTCACAGGTGGCGTCTTCATTCAATCAACCAATCAAATAGATTTCTATAGCGCTCTTTCTTAAAATTCATTCAGGATGTTCCGTCGGTAGAATGCTTTGGCTGGACAGTGGCCGCTGCGTAGCTGGGCCAGAAGTGTCTCTGCTCGCCTACCAGTGCCATCTTCTCTTTTCAGTGGGGCACAGTAGATTCGTTTTCGTCTGGGATGCGACAGCTCAAGAAGTTTCATACTTTTTTTAAGGATGCTCTTGATTGCCGACCACGTAACTGTGGTTGCTCGCCTTGGCTTGGCTTTGTCTGCCTCCTCTTTACCTTGAACACCAGTGTGTCCAAGAATCTACTGAACTGTCAACTCATTGCTTCGGCTGGCTCTCAAGAGATCCTACTTTGTCCTACTGAGCTGCGGATCGTCGAATCTTGCTGTGTTCTGTAGGCTTCCGACATTTCCTTTAGTGTCGGTGAAGATGGTCGCTCTGCCTGGCTGGTGCTTAACGATCCACTTCGCTGCTAAGCTGATGGCTCGGAGTTCAGCATCATGGGCTGCACAGAGTACCCCTGCTGCTTCCAACCAGACGTCACTAACCACCTCAACCTCCATAACCACCACTGCACTTCCACCATTCTTGTTGTTGCCATCTACAGACCCATCAGTGTAAATGACCACTCCCCCTTCCTGCTTACGTAGCATCATTGTTTTCTCAACATCAGCCTGGAGCACTTCTTTTGCAGACTTTTTGTTGGCTTCACCTGAGAGTTCACTGCACAGCTGAAGTGCAGGTGCCTCCTCCCATGGTTTAGGTCTGATGCGAGTGAAGGGTTCTCAAATGGCCTCATTGCCTGTGATCTGGGCCAATGCACTTCTGGAATCCTCTTGCCAGTTTTTTTTCGTTTGTGGTGCTTCGGAACATGCTTGTCCGCTATCACACGTAGTGGGTGGTGTTCATCCAGCTTCAGTGTTCTCTCATAGGCTCTCAGAGTCAGCATACAACCCTTTATCCTTGCCGGCACAATGTTCGCCACACTGCTTCATCGAGGCATGTCCTGGTTAGCCCAGCGATGATTTTTGCCGCTCTCTTCTGTTCCCTTTCCAGAAGATCAAAGTTGGAAGCACTTATCCATGGCATCCAGCTGGCGGCAGCATACCAGAGTACCGACTCCACCGTGGCGTTGTAAACCTTCTTCAGCGTCGCAAATTCACATCCCCAGTCCTTACCAGTGAGTGCTGCGATCATCTTAGTTCTTTCACGCATGGAAGCTACCAGTGTTATTTTCGTTTCATAAAATAACTATAGTTTTTATTTCAGTTTCGTTTTGGAATTAATTATAGTTTTTATTTTCGTTTTCGTTTTAAAAATAATTAAAGTTTTTATTTTCGTTTTCGTTTTGAAAATAATTATAGTTTTTATTTTCGTTTCAGTTTTGAAAATAATTATAGTTTATATTTTCATTTTAGTTTAGAAAATATATTAATTTACAACTTTAAACACTATTTTTTTATATCTAAAAAAATTAATTGATCATAAAATGAAACGGTAAAATAGATCAGTATATTAACAACAAATAAGTTTAAAAAATTAACAGTCAATTAAATATTATAAGAATTGATTACGTAAATTATCGATTACTAACAAATTTGAAGTATAACAACAAATCTATGATTAAAATAAGTGATAATTTAATGCACAAAACGAAGCGGTAATAAAATAACGTTTTATAAACGGCGCTACTTTCATAAAGCTCAAAGATAATGTTTATAACAAAGACATATATTTTTTATAAAAGTTATTCATTTGCATATTATGGCATATAAATTTTTTTTTTTAATTTCCGTTTTGGAAATAATTATAGTTTTTATTTCAGTTTCGTTTTGGAAATAATTATAGTTTTTATTTTCGTTTTCGTTTTGAAAATAAATTTAGTTTTTATTTTCGTTTTCGTGGAACGATTATTCAGAATTGTCGTTTTCGTTACGAAAATAACACTGCACACCACCATTTGGACGTGCTTACAAAAATTGAGACCATTGTCGATTGTCACACCAAGGAACCTACAGTGGCTACTGAAACGCAGTTGCTTGTGACAAACCACCACCGAAGGAGTGACTTTCCAGTCCTTGTTGTAGCTGCTACATACAATTCCTTCTGATTTGTCAGCATTCAGTTCCACCTTGTTGGCTTTGGCCCAAGCTTCAACACTCTTGATCACAGACTGCACCCTGGATGCTGCTTCATTGATCGTCTTGCTCGTGGCCCAGACTGCGATGTCATCTGCGTAGCCACTGATCTGCACTTCCTCAGTGTCTTCCCTGAGCAGGTCACTGGTGTAGAAAAAGAAAAGAATCGGAGACAACACAGCTCCCTGGGGCAGACCCTGCGTCATCTTTTTCCACTTGCTCTCACCGTCACCAAGACGAACCTTTACTTTGCGGTCTTCCAAGAAGCATTTGACCCATTCAAGCATCCTCAGCGGTATCTTGAGGTCGTTCAGCTTCATTAGCAGTCTTTCCCGCCATACACGGTCATAGGCTTTGCTGCAATCAAGTAATGCTGCGGCGGTTCTTTTTGTCGGTGTGGATTGGAAGCCATCGTAGATGTCCTGTGACAGGCGCATGCAGTGTTGCTCCGTTGATTTCAGACGTTTGAAACCAAGTTGCCACGGCTGTATGACGGAGTTTGCTTCCAGCCAGTAACCCAACCTGTTGGAAAGCATTCTTTCCATGGCTTTGCATAGGACTGAAGTGAGGCTTGTGACTCCACGCAGTCTGCCGACTTCCCTGTCTTTAGAAGGGGAATAATCACTGCTTGCTTCCACTTTCCCGGGAGTGTTCCCTGCAGATCTTTAGCAGGATCATGAGCATGTTTCGTGGCAAGTGGCCCAACATTGGCGGTTCGATCTTGTCGTTACCACCCTTTTTGGTATCGTCTTGTTGAGCGATCGCTGTTTGAAACTCTGAAGTCAGAATATCGTGGCATACCATATCAAACTGATGTAAGGTGGTTGAGACAAGGAAAAGTTCTAACTAGGTTTGTTGAGTTACAAAAGGAAATCTGTGAATTCCTTGTTACCAAAAGCAAAGACACAGCTGTTTTTACAGACAAACAGTGGTTGGCAGACTTAGCATTTTTGACAGACATAACAGAACACTTAAATAAATGGAATCTGCGTCTTCAAGGCGAAGATCACTACATCTTTGATATGTACCAAGAGCTGCTGTCATTCACCTTGAAGCTACGGCTGTTTTGTTCGAATCTGCAATCTGGTAATTTATGTCATTTTCCTATTTGTTCAGCTTTTCAGAAGGAATACCAGTGTGACTTCAATAAATATCACGACAGTTGTGAAGCGGTACTAAAGGAATTTAATGAACGTTTTGATGCATTCAGGGAGCATAAGGATTTATTCAATTTCATTCGTGACCCTTTCTCTTGTGCTGTAGAATCCGTACCTGAGCAATGTCAGTTAGAAGTCATTGATCTTCAATGTTCACCAAAATTAAAGTTTGCGTTCCAGCATAACTCCATTTTAACTTTTTATGGAAGTCTTAGTTCAGTTAAATATGGAGCGGTCAAAGATTTGGTTTGCCGAATCTTGTCTGAATTTGGCAGCACATAAGTGTGTGAACAAACGTTTTCAGTCATGAACACAAATCAAAATAAACTGAGATCATCTTTGACTGATTATAATCTTTGTTCGATTTTGAGACTTGCAACAACAGAACTCGAACCCAATATTGGCAATGTTGTTGCAACCATTCAGGCTCAACCTTCTTATTAATATAATAACATTTAGTTATTCATACATTTTTAAATAACGTTATTTTTTTAAAATGACATTTATTAAAAACTTGCATTCTTAGAGTTTTTTTTTACATTTAGTTATTCATACATGTTTAAATAACGTTATTTTTTTATGACATTCATTAAAAATTTGCATTCTTTGAGTTGTTTTATTGTGTCATCTATGTGCACGCTGATGCGGCCCTTGGCGCCCAGGGACTCAGTAATTTTGGCCCTCAGGCTGAAAAAGGTTGTGCACCCCTGTTGTAGAGGATGGGTGGTTGTTGTTGTTGTGGAAGATGGGTGGTTGTTGTTGTTGTTGTTGAGGAAGGATTGTTGTTGTTGTTGTTGTTGTGAAGGATGGGTGGTTGTTGCTGTTGTGGAGAATGGGTGGTTGTTGTTGTGGAGGATGGGTGGTTGTTGTTGTTGTGAAAGATGGGTGGTTGTTATGGAGGATGGGTGGTTGTTATGGAGGATGGGTGGTTGTTGTTTTTGTGGAGAAAAGGTGGTTGTCGTTGTTGTGGAGAAAGAAGGTGGTGTTGTGAAGGGAGGTTGTTGTTGTGGAGGGAGGTGGTTGTTTTGGAAAGTGGTTATTGTGGAAGGGGAAGAGATGGTTAATGTCTTACTGACCATATGCGACAAGATCTGGCAGACAGGGGTTTGGCCAACGCCATGGACACAACTTCTCATCATCACACTTCCTAAAAAAGGCAACCCAAAAATGTGCCAAAACTATAGAACCATCAGGAATATTAGTCACCCGAGTAAAGTGATGCTCACAATTCTGTTGAAGAGACTAAACCACATGCAGATGAGATCATCGCCGAAGAGCAGGCAGACTCCAGGCGAGGACGCAGTACAAAGGAACAGATCTGCAGCCTCAAACTTTCTGTGCAAAAAATACCAACAGCACCAACAAAACCTCTACCATGAATTCATCGGTTTCACAAATGCAATCAACAGAGAATGGCACTAAGCATTGGGGCTACAGAAGAATGTAAAACTTCAATTCCAATCTCACCCGAATCATCAAACACCTCTAGGATGAAGCCACCAGTGCCGTCATTTCAAAAAAAGCATCCGAGACTGGTTCAGAACCACGGTAGGAGTGAAACAGGCTTGTTTACTTTCTTCCACTCTACTCAACATCTTCCTGGAAAGAATCATGACTGAAGCTCTAAAAACCACAAAGAAACAGTTAGCCTTTGCGGAAGAAAAATCACAACACTACGATTTGCCGATGACAGAGATAGTATGGCGGAAAGTGAAGAAGAGCTAAAGAGCCTTGTTGAGCAATTGGGAAATACCACTTTATCCTATGATATGCAGATCAGTACAGAAAAGACCGAACTGATAACCAACTTCAAGTCATTCGGGATTGTGTTGTGATTGGCTCTCTGTGTGTGCGCAGATAGCTGATGAGGCCGATCCTGGCACGGAAGGTTCGGGAATATGAGGGACATGGGATGAGTGGGACGTGTCCAGGAGGGTTGACAGTGCGGGCTTTTCGGACTTGCCTCTTCTTTTCTGCGGCGTTGATCCTGTTTGCCTCGCAGGTCATGGCACCTTTGTGAATGGAAGAGCGCCAGGTGGAACGATTTGTTGCAGCTTGTTCCCACGTTTCTACGTTGATGGAAAACGCTTTAAGTGAGGCTTTCAGAGTGTCTTCAAAGCGTTTTTTTTGCCCACCCTGAGACTGCTGTGCATGCAGAAGTTCACCATAGAAGAGTCTTTTTGGCAGTCTCTCATCTGGCATTCGGACTACGTGCCCTGCCCAGAGAAGCTGAGATTCCATTAGAAGGGTGAAGATGCTAAGGAGACCTACTATTGACAGTACCACTGTGTCTGGAATTTAGTCCTGCCATTTTATGCCGAGGATCTTCCTGAGGCTTGTTATGTGAAAGTGGTTCAACTTCCTAGCATGGCGTTGATATATAGTCCACGTTTCACATGCATATAGCAGTGTGGGGAACACCACAGCCCTGTATACTTTCATCTTTGTCTTGGTGGTGATGCCTTTTCTGTTTCAGACGTTGGGGTACAGCCTGCCAAAGGTGGAACTGGCTCTAGCAATCCTGACATTCACCTCGTCATTGATAGTGACACTTTGGGATAGTGTACTGCCTAGGTATAATAGGTCCACTGTGTTGAGCCTTTGGCCATTGACCGTGCTTTCCAGGTGCTAGCTGATGAAGGACTTCAACTTTCCAATGCTGATCGTCAGACCAAAGTTTGCGCAGGCGCTGAAGAAAATTGTCATTTTCATACATCCTTAGAGCAGCGGATGACGGTAAGCTTACATTGTTAGTTTTGCTTGATCTATTGGCAGCTTTTGACCTGGTAGATCACGCAACACTGCTCCGAAGACTGCACATCTCCTTTGACTCTGCGTTAGAATGGTTTAAGGACTACTTAAGTGACAGATGTTTTGACATCCGCTGTAGTGGTATAAAATCGACCACGTCGGTTTCCGCTGTAGGAGTCCCCCAAGGTTCAGTCCTTGGTCCTTAACTGTTCTCGTTGTACATTGGAGAATTGGAAAAAATAGCAGCTAGACATGAGCTTGCTTTTCATCAGTATGCTGATGACACCCATATTTACGGTAATTGCATTAAAGGTCATCAAGCTGACCTGCAAGCAAGGGTGTCATCATGCATCGATGGAATTGCTGCTTGGATGGGTGCCAATCAACTGAAACTTAACTCCAGCAAAACTAAAGTTATCTGGCTCTCATCCCGTCGAAACTCTGCTCACACTCCCAAAGATCCAGTTCGCATTTGTCAGAATGAGATAATGCCTTCTGAAAATGTCAGAAACCTAGGAGTTTATCTCGACAAAGATCTCACCATGACGACACACACCAACAAGATGACTCAAACCTGCTTTGTTTCTCTAAGCCAAATACGATCCTTAAGATGGTTATTGACCAAGGACTCACTGAAAACATTAGCTTCTGCTTTGGTTTTCAGTCGAATTGACTATGTCAATATCATTCTTACTAGGTTGCCAATGACACAGCTGCAGAAAATTCAGTCTATAATCAACACCACAGCTAGGCTCATAACAAGTGCCAGAAAGTATGATCACATCAGCCTTGTTCTCAAGGAGCTCCACTGGCTTAGTGTTGAAAACAGACTTAAATACAAAAACATCTTGTTTATGCACAAGTCCAATGAGTGTCCAGATTATTTGTCGAGTAGCATTGTCATGAGAGCAAGTCTTCCCCAGAAGGAAAGACTCAGGTCTTCCAGGTCAAGAGATGTAGTTTCACAGAGCTACAAACTCAAGTATGCAGGTGCAAGAAGCTTTTTTGTTGCAGCGCTGACTCTTTGGAATAGTCTTCCCAATAGACTCAAATCCCCGAGTTCGACCGTGACATTCAAGGCGTTTTAGAATTTCTTGTAGTCATGCCTGTCTGCATAGGCCTGGATCTCGTCGGCTTGTTGCTGAACCAATCATCTTGCAACTTATGAAGTTTGAGCTGCACTGTTTTGCGTATGTTGATGAACGCATCTCTCCTTGTCGTGGACTTGGGGTCGGCGAGATAATCTTGGTGGAGATGGTGTTGTTATCCAAAAACTGCTTGATGACTCCGCAGTTCCGTCAAACCAGTCTTTGTGCTTCTTGATCTGGGATCCCAGAGTCTCTGAAGCTGCGGTGGAAATTAGCTCTCTAAGTGACGCCCAATCTTCCTCTACATTCTGGTTATTCGGAGAGGTGGATTCCAAACGATCTTCCAAAGCGTCCACAAAAGACTGCTTGCAGCTGGCACAATTGAGCTTGGCGATATTCAGCCGTTTGAGAACCTTTTTGCCTTGTGGGCGTCATTTCAGCTGAATGCGGATGTTGGGCTTGGTGATAATGAGGCGGTGGTCTGTCCAGCATTCAGCGCAGCACACTGATTTGGTCACTCGTACATCTTGCCTCACAATGACGAAGTCGATAAGATGCCAATGCTTTGAGCGAGGGTGCCTCCATGACGTCCGATTACGAGTAGGAAGGCGAAAGATCGTGTTTGTAAACAGAAGCTCAGGTTATCCTTGCCAATTCTTGCGTTGAAGTCACCTAGAAAGACAATTTTGTCTTTCTTTGGAACGTCAGCAATGACAGTGTGAAGTTCTTCATAGAACTTTGCTTTTACTTCATCTGGGTAGGTCATGGTTGGGGCGTATGCGCTGATGACGGTAAGATGCTTCCTTCCACCCATCAGTGGGAGTTTCATGGTCATGAGCCTGTCGTTCACTCCTTTAGGAATTCCTGCCAGTTTCTCGACAAGAGTTGTCTTAACTGCAAAGCCAACACCTGCTTCACGTCGCTCTTCGCTGGGTCTGCCACTCCAGAAGAATGTGTAGCCAGAGGCTCTTTCGCAGAGCCTGGTCTCGCTCAAGGCTGCGATGTCAATGCCGTATTTGGCGAGTTCTTGACCTATCGGAGCTGTTCTCCTCTGGGGTCTGTTCACATAATCTCTTCTCAGGATAGTCAGAACATTCGATATGCCCAGTCTTAGAGGAATAATTTGTATAGTTTTTGAGCGTTTTTTTGTAGGGTCCCCACAAACCACGGTGAGCTGGCTAAGGAAGTTTTGAATATGCAATTTTTTGGGCACCTTTTCTAGCCTCTTTCTCATACCAGGAGGTGAACAGTGCATTCCTGAAAAGAGCTGCTCAGTCGCCTAGGGGGCTGCCGGACTCCACCGCTGTTCCATATCGGCGAAGAACGACCCAATGTCCTGAGCCGCCTGTGTGCAGGGTCACGACTACGACTCCCAGTGTACCCACACCTGCCGCTTCGTCGCTTGCGTGTCGCCACAGGACTTGTCGAATGCGATGAATGAATGACTAAAAGTGACTTGCGCGATGAATTGGATTAAAGTGAGAAAGAGTTGCGCAGTTCGTCGATCTCACTCTCTCGCCCGAGACCATCTTGATCCAGTAGCAAGACGTCTGGAGATGGAAACGGGTGCAGTGGATGGCCATGATATTCTTCGTGTCTTGTAGAACCTTAAACGTTCCACAACGCTTTGCTGAGAATCGCCTTCTTGACCATTGACCATCTATTGGTTTCTCCGCTCCGTCCGCCGATTCCAGTCTTCACGTCATAAATAGACATACCTAGACCACTGCGCAAGCTACAGTTTCTATCTTCGTTCCAGGCCCTGGAACAAGGAGTCAGGGTGGTTATAGCGCCAACGACCCGCTTTCGCCCTTTCAGCATTTAGCATTTTCCATGAAGTGCCACGAGAAAGACTTTGGAACAGAGCCTGCAACGCAGGTCAACATTTTCTCAGTTTTTCTTGGGGAACCCGGACCAGAAGGGAACCCACTGAGAGTCTTGCTCCACTTACTTCACAACAACATTAACGGCACCAACACTGACATAATGTCCGTGGCGAGAAGTTAGAAAGCGTCAAAAGCTTCAAATACCTAGGTGCAATTGTCCCTGATGCCGCTTCAAATCAGAAATAGTTTCCAGAATCGCACAAACAACAGCAGTCTTCACAACACTGAAACCACTCTGAAAAGATAAAAACCTAACCTTTTGCTCAAAAAGAATGTCCATATTCCTATACGCCTGCGAATCATGGACATTATGAATGGACTTATGAAGAATAAAAGAAGCCGTGAAAATGAGATGCTTCCGAAGAGTTCTTGAAAATTCTTGCAAAGATAGAATCCCCAAGAGAGTTAAATTGGGCCCCATGAAGACTTACTGACCACAGTGTGAAGAAGGAAGCTGAGATGGTATGATCATGTTTCTAGCTTCTCAGGGCTGGCCATAACAGTTCTTCAAGGCACTGTTCAGGGGGACGAAAAAAAGTCAGACAGAGGAAAAGATGGGAAGACAATGAAGCGGAGTGGACAGGGTTGGAGCTGAACGACGGTCTGAGACTGTCAGAAAACCGAAATGAATGAAAAACATTGGTTTCAAGTTTTACTGTGGTGTCCCAACGGTCTTCAAGACTATGGGAGAGTGACTGGCGGACTTTTTGAAGGGTTAAATTTGTTAAGGGTTGTTGTGGAGGGAAGTTGTTGTGGAGGGAAGTTGTTGTTGTGGAGGGAAGTTGTTGTTGTGGAAGGAACCAAATGAAAAACACAAAAGACACAAACAACCCCGCAGCATGAAAACAGATGAAACTTCACAACACCTTCTTTTCCTGTTCTCTAGAGAAAGCGACATACAGCTTCGTGAGCACTCCGGCTGCCATGAAGGCGTTCAGCTCCTGCTCGTATATGAAGTCTTCATCAGCTCTGCGACATCCGAAGTATAAGAAGGCTTCCCCCAGGGGTTTGCCTGAAGGGTCGAGGGTGAATGAGTGTGTTTCTTTGTATGTTTGCAAAAATGGTGAAAGGTAGTTTACTTAATATAAAAAGAAATGAGAGCCCATTAAATGGGTTGAAAATTGCTTCTCAAACGATCCTTCCTTCCCAAAATGGCCATTGCACACACCCTCCTTCTTCATCACCATCCTCTCTTGCAGGAAGCCCATGAAAGGCGCAATCCCAGTCCCCGGCCCCACCATCAAGATGGGGGTGGTGGGCCGAGGCGGCAGACGAAACTGAGACCTGTGATAGGTGGATAAATATCACCATCAACATTATCATCATCCTTATCATTATAATTATCATCCTTATCATTATAATAATCATCCTTATCATAACCGTAATTATCATCATCATCACAATCAACAGTGTCTTCATCATCTTCATCATGATCAAGCTTGCAGAGCCGCCTATTTTATCCCAGGCTCAGCTCCGGATCCCGGAAATTTTACGGCTCCAGCTTTCTATAGAGGGGCTCACACGAGACAAATTTGTGCAAACTTTTGACTGAAGTTTTTTTCCTTCATAAAATGAAGCACAATTTATGATAAGCAGTTCCTTCTGTTAAGTCATTTTGTTCTTGTTTAAAATTGTTCTCTAGTTAAAGATAGAAATACTGTTATAGCCTATAACTGTTAACAGTATTCTATCATTAACAAGAGAAAAATTTTATAGGCAGGTTTGCAGAGCCCTAATATTTTTTCTCGACTCGGCTCTGGCTCCGGTTCGGCTCCAGCTGCCTATAAAGGTGTCACACTTGCGCAAACTTTTGATTGGAACATTGTCTCGAAATAAGAATACGCCATTTATGATGAACAGTTTGCTTAATAAAAAAAATTAATCATTTTTTAATATTTTTCTTTAGTTAAAGATTTTATAGGAATGAAATTGTTGTTTCGCATTCTAGATGTTTAGTTCTAATTAGTTTAGGCATTATTATTTATTTTAAAAACTATAATTATAAATTTTCTTAAAATCATATCTATTATCTCTGTGTTACATAAATAAGAAATATTTTTGAGCGTTGTCAAACAAATTTTTGAATTTATATTAGCATTAAAGAAACATGATATTCTACTATAGTTTCTGTTTATAAATATTATATGTCAAAAATCTTAAAAAAAAGTTTTAAAAATTACAAATTTTGTTTGTTCATTGAAATTAAAAAAATAATGTTATTAATTTTTTTAATGTAATTTTAAATTCTATTTAAGAAATAAAATAAATTAAAGCCCGAAAATTGTTTTTGGTTACATAGTTTTTATATAGAACTCTTTTTTGTGTTACATTGTGAATGTAAGAAAAAAGTCTGCTTTAATAAAAGAAAGAAAGGGCCGGAGCCGCCAGATTTTTCGGGTTTGCTACGGATCTGGCTCCAGCTCTTGCTAAAATTAGTGCATCATCAGCTCCACGGCTCCGGCTCTACAAGCCTGGTTATAGCCTATATAACAAACCAAAAAATTTCATTCCTATAACTTATAGGAATGACATTTTTTTCCATCCTAGACTTTTAGTTCTTATTGATTGAAGCATTATTATTTATCTATAAAACTAGGAGTATAATTATTCTTAAAATTATGTGTATTATTTCTGTGCTGCATAAAAAAAATAATTTTAAAGTATTATTTGAATGTTGAACTATTCTGTGTCAACAAATTTTGGAATTAATAAAAGCAAAAAATTGAAAAAATATTATTTCAAGTATCTCTTTGTTGAGCCACGTATACGAAGGCCAATCTTGAAGCGCATTTTTTATCACAACTTTCTTTTTGAGAGCCGAGGCCACCAGTTTTTTCCGACGCTGACTCCGGTTCCCGCAAAAAGTAGCGGCTCCTCGGCTCAGCTCTGCAAGCCTGATCATCATCAGTATCCGCTTAAAGTATCATTCAAAGCTTACTTTCTAATGTAGATGGGAAGGTGAGAGGACAACATCAGTGACAAGGGAGACTCAGATGGCAATGATAGTGATGCTAATGATGATGATGATTCTGGTTTTGATGATAATGATGATAGTAGCATGTTTGCCATGAGCCCTGTAGCGACTCCTAGCATATGATGGTTGGTGGGCGTGATGTAGTCGACCTTGACAGCTGTGATTGACAGCTGAGTGGGATCAAGCTGGAAAGAAAATGTAAATTATCAATTTTTGAAAGATTTTAAATTCAAGCAACTGGAACTCAACATGAACCAATAAACACCCTCCAAAAATTCATTAAAATTCCTCCCGTCGAATCCATTACAAACACTCCTAACTCCCCCACAAATTCATTATAACCCCCCTCCCTCACAAAGAAAATTCAGACTTAACATATGAGAAAAAAAGGTATATGATAAGTTTGCATAGTGTCTCCTTTTGTGCCGTTTAGTTTTGCGAACAGCTCAGAAAAATCTCTGGCCTCTGAATCAATGTTTAGTGACAAGTCAAGTGCGTTAAAGGTTTAAGATAATAGTATTTGTTATCAAAATCTTATTTTTCATTAACCTTTATTTTACCGAAACGTTTTTAAAAGCAAAAATCTTTAAACTTTAAAATATCTTTTATTTATAGCCCAAGTAGCCAATATATACAATAAAATTGAAAAGTCAAAATTTTATATAAATATGACTATGCTACCAGGTGGAAGTGTATGTAGGTGCCGCTACATTAAAAAATGACATGAATACACTAGGTATATGATAGTTCACGGTTACTCGTCACGGATTCGAACAGGCAACCTTTTAGTTGCAAGTCCGACGACTACCATCTAAGCCATCCCCCCTCCCCTAAATATATTAAATATTGTTTAAAAAAACGAATAAAAATGGTTAATTCGATAATAAGGTGCATGAAACAAATGGATTAAATAGTTACAACTTCATAAAAAAATTGTATTTTTTAAAATTACATTTTCAGCATTTATAACTAGCATTCATTTTAAAAAATTCACTGTCCTTAGCTAGTGACAACTTTTTGATGACCAAACCCATCAAATCTTACTGAGTTTGGCAGATCGGCTGTTGCGCTTCAACCAGCTTGTTTCCTTTATTTTTCGGCTTCATCATACTTTAATAATGACATTGCTATGGCTCTTCTAAAAGACAAATGGTCGAGTTTCTTCTTTGATAAGTTACAGTGGACTTTCCATGCTGCCACAACACTGACATTTAATGAGTTTATAAATAACGGTCACCACCATTTTTTTCTCGGATCATAGGTATAGAAGAACAAGGTGTGGTCAGCTACAACGAGAAAACCTCAGAACCCTTCACAATCAAGAGTCGGGTCAAACAGGGTTGTGTCCTAGCGCCTACATTATTCGGTATCTTCTTCTCGATGCTGCTAAACTTTGCATTTAAAGAGTCTGCCGAAGGTGTCCATTTACACACCAGAAGTGACGGGAAACTGCTGAACATGGCACGCCTAAGAGCAAAGACAAAAATTCGCATTGTCCTCATCAGAGACATGCTGTTCGCTGATGATGCGGCCCTGGTGTCACACACGGAAGAACACTTCAGCAGCTGATGAATCGCTTTGCTAAGTTTTGCAGGAAATTCGGTCTGACCATCAGTATCAAGAAAATCAACATTATGGGTCAAGACATCCCTGCTCCACCCTCAATCACAATCGACAATCAGGTGCTGCAGGCCCCTGACAAGTTTGAATATAGCCCCATCTATCCAACCCTAACCCGAACCCAGTGTATGTCCTGAATACTTTGAACTACAGATGTGGATTTTCTTTAATGGCACTAAGAAAAAACAAAACATGTTTGAAGGCCTTAGTTCCTGGCAAATTGATTTGACTGACATCAAACTTAGAATTAATTTGCTCATTAGTTCTTATTCACAAACTCATACGTCTCCTTAATTATCACTATTTCTTAATTAATTTCGAATTTAATAAAGATATTGCTTTCTCGTTTTCATGCTTGGTGTTAGTGGGTCGTGAAGACTATAAAAAATTGCCAAGTGGTCCGTTCCTTCAACAAGTTCAAAAAGCTCTGATTCTTCAGTTACTGTTCTGCCACTTCGAAACTAACGAGAACTGATTGATGAAATTTGTGGATTGATTGTGAAGTACCACATACTTGCTTTGATGTTTGGTTCGGTGACCTTTTTAGGAAAAAAAATAACGAAAAAAAATACAGCAATTTAAACCCAAAATAACATTTGTGCGGAAAAAGCGATTAAAATCGTAAAAGAAATAAAGTGTAAATGTGCTGAAAAATCAATGTAAAGTATATTTTATAAAATAAATGGTTTATATTATTTAATTAATATCTTGGAATTATATTTCATATAATATTTAAGTCAAAATTAAAAAATATTCGAATTTTAATATGTCGCCATATTTCCAAAACAGTATTGTGAATTTGTTTAAATAGTTTTTGGAATAAAATCCTAAATGACTCTTCATTTTAGTGTTTTCACATCAAAACTCATAAGAGCCCAGTGATCCAAATTCGGATATTAATTAAGTAATCATATAAAATAATTTGTGTGTGTCTTTTAGGTATTATAGATGCCTTAGCTACATTTGAGAATAATATTTATTTAAACTGGTGCTGTAGTTTATTTACAGTCAATTTTTAAAATAATGCGAAATCAACATTTTTTGTTTTACTTGTTTGACCCAATAGAAAATAATACGACGCAGTAATTATGATTTTATTTTTTTTCAGTATATACTTTTAACCGTAAATAACACAATAGAAAAAGTTACTTGTTTATAATTTACCCAGAATAGTTACAAATTCCATATAAATTAGTATGTCCGATATCGGATCAGTGGGCTCTTACCCAGTCAATCAATCAATCAAATAAATTTCTGTAGCGTTCTTTCATCAAATTCAAGAGCGCTCGTAAATGAATTTGTTAAACAGATATGTCTTCAGATCCTTACGAAAAGTAAATAATGAATTAGAAGTAGATAAATAAGAAGGTAATGAGTTCCAAATATATAAACCTGCATAATGGAAAGAACGTTTAGCAAAAGAGTTATTAATGGAAGGGATGAAATAATGATTTTGAGTGGATGATCTTAAATTCCTTCTATGAGGGTGAGTTATTAATGATTTAGGGTATATTGGGGATACTGGGGAGTTTTTTAATTTAAACATAAAAACACAGATTTTAAATATAATCCTAAATTTGATGGGGAGCCGATGTTATAAGATGAGAGAGAGTGTAATGTGGTGATAAATAGGAGTACGGCTAACGACTCTAGCTGCATAATTAAATACTTTATTTAATGGTTTTAAAGTACTTTCAGATAAATTATAATAGAGTGAAATACAATAGTCAATTCGAGATAAAACAAGTGCAGAAACTAACATCTTTAAAGAAGGGTCATCTAAGGTAATAATTTTCTGACACGTCTGAGATAAAAATAGAAAGAATTAGTAACTGATAGAATTTGGTTTGATAAGGTCAATTTTGAGTCAAAAATAAATCCTAAGCTACGAATATGATTAGATGGAGCAATAGTATGAGTGGAAAAATTACATGGACCATTAATTAGTTTAACATTTTTATCAAAAAATATAAGTTCAAATTTTATAGGATTCAATTTTAAAGACATTGAGCTAGACCAGTTTTCAATCGATAATAAACATGAAGATATAGATGACATAACAGTATTATAAGATGATATCGAAGCTGACATATAACTGCGAATCGTCAGCATAGGATAGGGAGTTGAGAGAATGAGAGGAAATGATAGAAGATAATTCAGAGACGTATAGAATAAAGAACAAAGGACCAAAAATAGAACCTTGAGGAACACCATACGAGTAAGTAGATGGGGTAGAGGTACAGTGATTTAAAGAAACATAAACAGATCTATTAGATAAATATGACTTATTGCTTCTATATTCATACAGAACTCTGGGTTACTATTGGGCTTAAATTTTGATTTTGGATTACTGTGTGAATAATACTGAAAAAAACTACTTTGTTTTTGAGAAAAAAAATTCTGGGCATTTTGAGTGATCAGAATGTTCACGCAATAGGAATTGCAAGCGTATATCGCCCCAATTGGCTGATTATAAGCCTAAATTATTGCTTTAGAATTTTTTTGCCTTATTTTTCAGGAAAGTCTGTCAGGCACTATTGTTTTCAACACAAAGAAAACAAACGAAACCTTGTTTTTGACATTTGTAATAATAATTTTACCTAATATGTTTATATAGTCATTATAAACTTAGAATTGATTACTCGATATTAAGACAATACAAATAAATTTTTCATAATTTTAATTTACTTATGTACTTATGTCTGTATTTTAGCATAAATATTTGTTCACAGTTAATAAATAATCAAACCATGTTAGCAATTTTGTTTTGACAAAAAAGTTAGTCAAGAGCCCAATGATCCATATTTGGACACATCCCAAAAACATCGAAATATTTGAAATTTTAAGTTATGATTTATGTTTCGATAGTAAAGCCCCAAACTAATATGGAATTATGAATTACAATTTTTCCATAGTATGGATCATGGGGCGGGCTCTTAAGAGTTAAGAAATAGACGCATGAGGTTGCAAAAACGTCATAGGCCTAATGTGCACAGCTTGACTTGATGTGGTATTAGTTATACTCATATAATATCTATTTTGTAAGCAACATAAAACATTAAAAAAAGCCAATTTAAATCACAAACGTTCTGAACACTGATTGACGAAAATAGTTAATAACCGGAAAATATGTATTAATCAGAGAATTTGACCTCATTGAGAGGTCACTTGTCCTTGAGATAAAGACCAGGGCTCGCGCTGTCGAGGGCCACCGGAACCAATGACCCCACTTTTTCAAAATTGGCCCGAAAGACTCCTGATTGGCCCCAATAAATTTTTACATTTTTTTATCCAAATTTTATTTTCGCTTTTTTTTATTGTGACATTTTTTTATATGTTTCTTTGTCTAAAAGAATGTCGCGGGAAGAAGTTGTTATTGAAAAGTTGAGCCAATCAAAATTAGCCTCGTGTTTTAATCCGGTCATTCGCGTGCAGACTATATCAATCTATATAAGCCTCTGTCAATATATATAATACTTGTGTTGTATAGCATACTTTGTAATACCGTTAGGTCATTAAAGTCGCCTGAAATTAAAGAGATATTAAAAAAGCTATTACTAAGAAATCTGTCAAATGTCTTCCTCAAGTGGTTCTCAGGATGGAAAAGAGTCAAGCCAAAAAGAAAAAAACAGAGCATTCCAACAGACATGGAAAATTAATAACAATTGGCTCCGCTTTGACAATATAAAAATGTAATGTACTGTGATCTATGTATGAAGGTGCAAAATAAAAACTCTTTTACTTTTGGATGCAGTAATATTAATAAAAACTCAGTGTTGAGACATGCGAGTTCTAAAGGTAACTGTTAATAAAATTGCATAATTTAGCTCAATTATTTCTTCATTATAAGTATTTTTAAATAAAAATTACATGCGTTCACATTTTTTATAATCCTAGATGACACTAATGTTGTCGGCGCCAGCAAGCAATCAGTGTTCATGGTTTCTGCCTATGAAGTAGCCTTTGGCAAGAATGAAGCAGCGATAACTGCAACACTCAAAAATGTATACTTTGCTGCTAAGCAGAATCTCGCTAGTTCTGTGATTCCTGCTTTAAATGCTCATTGCATAAAACAGGGTGGCACAGCACTAGCAGGTCTAAGGGTTGACGCTCATACGTCCTATTTGCACCACCAGTCAATCAGTGGCTTCCAGGAAAGCATTGCTGACTGGTTGTATTCAGAGCTTATACAAAAACTAACACATTTTTCTAAATTCAGTTTTATGTTAGACGAATCTACAGATGTTTCGGTGTCAAAAAATTTAATAATTTATAAAAAATTTTTAGAAAGTAATTGTTTTGGTACAGTTTCACCTGTAACACACTTTTTGGACATATCAAGTTTAGATGGCGCAAATGCTCAATCTATTCATTCTAAAGTGTGTGAGGTTCTTTTAAGAAAAAATATAGATATTAGTCATTTATGCGGTGTAAGTACTGACGGGGCATCGGTCATGGGGGGACACAAGTCAGTGGTCGTAGCAAGATTGAAACAGCATATGCCTGGTCTCCTTGCTACACACTGCATTGCTCACAGATTAGCTTTGAGCTGTAGCAGCAGTGCTGATTCAATCCCTTATTTGGTTAAATTGCAAGGTATTTTAAATTATATTTTTCCCTACTTTAGAAACTCTCCTAAAAACATGTCTAAACTAACTGCAATGCATTATATTTTTATCTCACGATCCCTACGGTTCAAAGAAGTCTACCACACGCGTTGGTTGAGCTTTGAAGGTTCTGTAGATGCAATGGTCAAAAACTTTCATATTCCTGTTTCTTTATTCTTGGAAGAAAAGTCAGGAAAATCTTTAAGTCTTTATAAACCAATAACAACCTTCAAGTTTTTGTACATTGCTCACTTTTTGTGTGATGTGCTTAAGCCTATTTTTATATTGTCCAAAATGTACCAAAAGAAGGACTTAGCTTATTCTAAGATTGCACCCCCTTTAACAGCAACTATTCAGACTTTGGAGTACATGTTGTAAACTAAGTCAGACCCCATGATGCAGAAGTTTTTAAAGCTTTTACCTGAAATTCCAAAGTCTGATGAATTTAGTCTGTGTATTTTTGATTATGAAGGTCATACTATTCGAGACAGTGTGAAACAGAGAACTGAAGCTGAGTCTGTATGCGAACAGTTTGTTGAAAGCATGATAAAAAGCCTCAATAGTAGGTTTTCAGACAACGAGGATGGGTCTGTATTAACAGCAATGAACAATTTTTTTTTATCCAAGTATTTCAGTTTCCGTAAATACACTCAGACATAGAAAGAGTATCTGAGTACCTAGAGGCTGTGGGTATCGAGAGCTCACAACCTGAACTACTCAGCTTCGCCAACTTCACTCGAGCCAGCCATAGCTCTGGTAATAAATCATTCACTGACATTGAATCTACAACTAATTTGGCCATTAAAAACTCTAATCCAGCATCAGCGGAAGCTGCCAAACGATTGTTACTATCGCCAGTGTCAACTGTAGAGTGTGAAAGAGGATTCAGCAGACAAAACTTAATAAAATCTGACTTAAGAAATAGTATAAATATAAAAAATTTAGAAAATTTAATGAATATCTCTATTGAAGGTAGAAAAGTTAAAGAAATGGACTTTAAATGTATTTACAAACTTTGGGCGAATAAGAAACAACGCAGACTAATGAATTAACAATTATATCAGTTTGAATATGCGTAAACAAGTTTTTCTAACATTAAACTTCTATTTGTCTAAAAGATTCTCTATAAATTATAGCTATAATTATAGCTAATAAATCAATTTAATGTTTTTTTTCATTGTCTTGAAAAAAGATTTAACGCTCACTTTATAAAAATAAAACTAAAAGTTAGAATAATTATAAAACGAAAAAAACACTTTCTATGCGGGGGTTTTATTGATTTGAAGCCGACTAGGAGCTTATTGAGGGTGAGTTTAAAAATAAATAAGCGCGCATTATACATAGGACTTTAAAAAAAATTGGCGCAAGCCCTGAAGCCCCCAATTTTTAACATTTGGATTGTTCAGTAAATGGCACATTTGGACTAGAGGTCGGACATGGACGATTTTTCATTCCCGGTCCCGTCCCGTTCCCGAAATTTCTCTTCCTGTCCCGTCACGTTCCCGATGGACCATGTGAATTTTAATTCCCGGTCCCGACCCTTTCCCGAAACTTTTTGACCCGGTCCCGACCCATTCCCCAAAAAATTTGTTTATTTATCTATTTTTGCTGCCGTTTTCGCAGGTCCCAAACTTGCTAGTCCTAACATTTCTCAACATTTATTATTTGAAAGTCAGAAAATATATCTTTTAAAAAAATACAAAAACACGATTTAAATATTAAATATATATTGAAATGAAAGTATTGAGGTTAGTCATTGTTTTTAAGTCATTCAATCAAGTCTTTATTGCTTTTCACACGGGTTAAACCGTCAAAAGTTTTAGCTTTCAAATTAGGTGATCTCAACTTCAACATGAAATTTCAACATGTTTAAAAATTCCGTTCACATGGAATAGTTTGCAGGTATAATAAAAAAAAATTTGGCTTCTTCTAGTAGTCTTTGAAAATATCTCATTATACTCCAATAAATCTTTATAATCTTCAATTTTGGTGGGACGTAATTGTGATGGGGAGCGGGGATGGCTTAGATGGTAGGCGTCGGACTTGCAACTTGAAGGTTGCCTGTTCGAATACCTGCCAAGCAACCGTGAACTATCATATACCTAGTGTAAATGATGCGGTGTTTTCGACGTATGCATTGAAAGATGTGTACGTCGTGTGGAGTGGTGTCTTGGCGCATAAGACCATGGTTCTCAAAACCATTGTAACATGGCATGCGTCTGTCAGGCTGTGAACAGTATAGACAATTTAAAAAAAATTGTGAATATTTGTACAATTCATCCTCTTCTGAATTTATTCCCTCGTTCATTATTATTAATTCCACAATAATGTTAGAAATATGTTTTTTGACAACATTCCTATTCTCCACAACTTGGCAAATATAAAATCATTCGTATAATTTGATAGTATAAAAATTGTATTATAATTTTTAAATGATAAAAACTAAGATAATAGGTCTAAATAAACATCATTTGTTTTTTTTCTAAACGGCACTGCATCTTGATCTGGCTGTACAAAATGGAATTAAATTTTCTCTAATGTGCAACAGACACGCTGCCACATCAATAAGATCAATGGGCATCTTTTCTTTTGTTGAAATGCTCAACTGAGAAACCAACTAGAAATTAATTATTCAAATTCAAAGTATGAATTTATAAAATAAAAATAATATAACTGACCAGTTTGATTTCATCTGAAAAGTTTTCATCATCACCAATTTGTTCTAATCTCTCTAATATTTGGACTCGCCATAACACTTCAAATGTAATGTTGGAGATTTTTACATTGACAACGCAATGGTGGCTTCGTTATACATCTCTAATGCATTTAATACCTATTTTAATTACTTAATTACAGAGTATCGATAAAATAGAGATTTCCATACTTTGCTGAAGTATAATTATTAAAGAATCCAATCCCAATAAATTGTATTCCCGTTCCCGATTTAAAAGTTGATTCCCTTTCCCGTCCCGAAAACCTATTCCCGGTTCCCGACTTTTCCCGTTCAGAAATTAATTTTCATTCCCGTTCCCGCGGGAGTCCCGCAGGTACACGCGGGTACCCGGTCCGACCTCTAATTTGGACACTCTATACATTGAGTTAAGTGAGAAATTGATTTCTGAACACTGCCCTCTTGACAAAGTAACTACCTTTGGGGACGAAGAGATGGAGTAATACCTGCATTGGAGGCGAGGCAGCATTTCGATGAAGTGGTCGATGGGCGGGTGCACCGAGGGCAGGTGCTCCAAGACATGCAGAGTGGTGCGGTGTTTGGCCACTATCCAATCCAGGTATAACTCCTTGGAGGCAATGGTGGTGCTTTTGTGGCGGTGCTATTGTGGCGGGTGTGGTTTTGTGATGGTTGTGACGGTAATATTATATAGGGTTAAAATAAATATATATATAAATAAATATATAAAGACCAAACAGATGCTTCTTAACCAACCGAGCCCCTCTGTCTCGCCACCGCTGCAAAGCTCCTCATCGATGGCCAATCGTGAAATACATTGGGTCGTATGTTGGGTCCACAGATCACGATGTAAGAATCCGAATCGGCCTTGGATGGGCATCACTCACGAAGCTACAAAAGTTTCTTTGCTCACCCAAGCTGAAAACAGATCTCAAGATTCGCATCTTTCAAGACGCTTGCATCTGAATTATGCTCTACGGCTGGGAATCATGGATACTCACTGCAGCATTATAAACAGATATTATCATCAATTTTTTTCCTGTGTTTTTTTCTGGTTCACATGATCTACCCCTTAGAGGAACAAAAATAGATAACGAAGTGTTCGAAGATTTATGCCGCCTATAAAAATTGAAGATCATATAATTTCCAAACTTAAACAATCTTGTAGTCTTTTGGAAAAAGACACCGCAGTAAATTCAGGAAAGAGCAGTTAAGCATTGATATGAGTATGGAAGAAAAATAATTTCTAGCTTTTTAGAACTCAAAAAACTTAGTGAAACTGATATAACTGACCCAATTTACATCTCCCCCCCCCCCCACCCCACCAGAGCCTCATCTTCTATCCACCTTGGCCTCATCTCCCACCCACCCCACCAGAGCCTAATCTCCCACCCACCCCACCAGAGCCTCATCTCCCACCCACCCCACCAGAGCCTCATCTCCCACCCACCCCACCAGAGCCTCATCTCCCACCCACCCCACCAGAGCCACATCTCCCACCCACCCCACCAGAGCCTCATCTCCCACCCACCCCACCAGAGCCTCATCTCCCACCCACCCCACCAGAGCCTCTTCTCCCACCCACCTCACCTTGGCCTCATCTCCCACCCACCCCACCAGAGCCTCATCTCCCACCCACCCCACCAGAGCCTCATCTCCCACCCACCCCACCAGAGCCTCATCTCCCACCCACCCCACCAGAGCCTCATCTCCCACCCACCCCACCAGAGCCTCATCTCCCACCCACCCCACCAGAGCCTCTTCTCCCACCCACCTCACCTTGGCCTCATCTCCCACCCATCCCACCAGAACCTCATCTCCCACCCACCCCACCAGAGCTTCATCTCCCACCCACCCCACCAGAGCCTCATCTCCCACCCACCCCACCAGAGCCTCATCTCCCACCCACCCCACCAGAGCCTCATCTCCCACCCACCCCACCAGAGCCTCATCTCCCACCCACCCCACCAGAGCCTCTTCTCCCACCCACCTCACCTTGGCCTCATCTCCCACCCATCCCACCAGAACCTCATCTCCCACCCACCCCACCAGAGCTTCATCTCCCACCCACCCCACCAGAGCCTCATCTCCCACCCACCCCACCAGAGCCTCATCTCCCACCCACCCCACCAGAGCCTCATCTCCCACCCACCCCACCAGAGCCTCATCTCCCACCCACCTCACCAGAGCCTCATCTCCCACCCACCCCACCAGAGCCTCATCTCCCACCCACCCCACCAGAGCCTCATCTCCCACCCACCCCACCAGAGCCTCATCTCCCACCCACCCCACCAGAGCCTCATCTCCCACCCACCCCACCAGAGCCTCATCTCCCACCCACCCCACCAGAGCCTCTTCTCCCACCCACCTCACTTTGGCCTCATCTCCCACCCACCCCACCAGAACCTCATCTCCCACCCACCCCACCAGAGCTTCATCTCCCACCCACCCCACCAGAGCCTCATCTCCCACCCACCCCACCAGAACCTCATCTCCCACCCACCTCACCAGAGCCTCATCTCCCACCCACCTCACCAGAGCCTCATCTCCCACCCACCTCACCTTGGCCTCATCTCCCACCCACCCCACCAGAGCCTCATCTCCCACCCACCCCACCAGAGCCTCTTCTCCCACCCACCCCACCAGAGCCTCATCTCCCACCCACCCCACCAGAGCCTCATCTCCCACCCACCCCACCAAAGCCTCATCTCCCACCCACCCCACCAAAGCCTCATCTCCCACCCACCCCACCAGAGCCTCATCTCCCACCCACCCCACCAAAGCCTCATCTCCCACCCACCCCACCAGAGCCTCATCTCCCACCCACCCCACCAGAGCCTCATCTCCCACCCACCTCACCAGAGCCTCTTCTCCCACCCACCTCACCTTGGCCTCATCTCCCACCCACCCCACCAGAGCCTCATCTCCCACCCACCCCACCAGAGCCTCATCTCCCACCCACCCCACCAGAACCTCATCTCCCACCCACCTCACCAGAGCCTCATCTCCCACCCACCTCACCAGAGCCTCATCTCCCACCCACCCCACCAGAGCCTCATCTCCCACCCACCTCACCTTGGCCTCATCTCCCACCCACCCCACCAGAGCCTCATCTCCCACCCACCTCACCAGAGCCTCATCTCCCACCCACCTCACCAGAGCCTCATCTCCCACCCACCCCACCAGAGCCTCATCTCCCACCCACCTCACCAGAGCCTCATCTCCCACCCACCCCACCAGAGCCTCATCTCCCACCCACCTCACCAGAGCCTCATCTCCCACCCACCTCACCAGAGCCTCATCTCCCACCCACCCCACCAGAGCCTCATCTCCCACCCACCCCACCAGAGCCTCATCTCCCACCCACCTCACCAGAGCCTCATCTCCCACCCACCCCACCAGAGCCTCATCTCCCACCCACCTCACCAGAGCCTCATCTCCTACCCACCTCACCAGAGCCTCATCTCCCACCCACCCCACCAGAACCTCATCTCCCACCCACCCCACCAGAGCCTCATCTCCCACCCACCCCACCAGAGCCTCATCTCCCACCCACCTCACCAGAGCCTCATCTCCCCCCCACCCCACCTTGGCCTCATCTCCCACCCACCCCACCAGAGCCTCATCTCCCACCCACCCCACCAGAGCCTCATCTCCCACCCACCCCACCAGAGCCTCATCTCCCCCCCACCCCACCTTGGCCTCATCTCCCACCCACCCCACCAGAGCCTCATCTCCCACCCACCTCACCAGAGCCTCATCTCCCACCCACCCCACCAGAGCCTCATCTCCCACCCACCCCACCAGAGCCTCATCTCCCCCCCACCCCACCTTGGCCTCATCTCCCACCCACCCCACCAGAGCCTCATCTCCCACCCACCCCACCAGAGCCTCATCTCCCACCCACCCCACCAGAGCCTCATCTCCCCCCCACCCCACCTTGGCCTCATCTCCCACCCACCCCACCAGAGCCTCATCTCCCACCCACCCCACCAGAGCCTCATCTCCCACCCACCTCACCTTGGCCTCCCTGGAGACACTCGTCATCGAGAGCAGAAAGGCGCGCTCAGTCTCGTGCGTGGCATACTCCGCCAGATACTTGAGGACGTTCGTGCGAGGAGGCGAAGTGAGGTCGAGGTAGCAGGTGAGCGCAGTGCGGTAGGTGGTGGGACAGGGGAAGGGGTGTTTCTTGGTGGCTTCCTCTGTTGCAGGTTGGAGTGGTTGAAGAAGTGGTTGGTGAAGTGGGTGATGGAGTGGTTGATGGAGTGGTTGATGGAGTGGTTGATGGAGTGGTTGATGGAGTGGTTGATGGAGTGGTTGATGGAGTGGTTGATGGAGTGGTTGATGGAGTGGTTGATGGAGTGGGTGATGGAGTGGTTGATGGAGTGGTTGATGGAGTGGTTGATGGAGTGGTTGATGGAATGGTTGGTGAAGTGGTTGAAAGAGTGGTTCAAGGAGAGGTTGATGGAACGGTTGATGGAGAGGTTGATGGAACGGTTGGTGAGGAGATTAATGGAGTGGTTGATGGAGTGGTTGGAAAAGTGGTTGATGAAATGGTTGGTGGAACGGTTGATGGAGTGGATGATGGAGTGGTTGATGGAGTGGTTGATGGAGTGGTTGATGGAGAGGTTAATGGAATGGTTGGTGAAGTGGTTGATGGAGAGATTAATGGAGTGGTTGAAAGAGTGGTTGATGTTGTGGTTGATGGAGTGGATGATGGAGTGGTTGATGGAATGGTTAACGGAGTGGTTGGAGAAGTGGTTGATGTTGTGGTTGATGGAGTGGATGATGGAGTGGTTGATGGAGTGGATGATGGAGAGGTTAATGGAATGGTTGGTGAAGTGGTTGATGGAATAGTTGATGGAGTGGTTGAAGGAGTGGTTGATCGAGTGGATGATGGAGTGGATGATGGAGTGGATGATGGAGTGGATGATGGAGTGGATGATGGAGTGGATGATGGAGTGGATGATGGAGTGGATGATGGAGTGGATGATGGAGTGGATGATGGAGTGGATGATGGAGTGGATGATGGAGTGGATGATGGAGTGGATGATGGAGTGGATGATGGAGTGGATGATGGAGTGGATGATGGAGTGGATGATGGAGTGGATGATGGAGTGGATGATGGAGTGGATGATGGAGTGGATGATGGAGTGGATGATGGAGTGGATGATGGAGTGGATGATGGAGTGGATGATGGAGTGGATGATGGAGTGGTTGATGTGCAATTGATGGAATGGTTGATGGGACAGTCACTATGGTTCCTAACAAGATGTTTGACAGCAAAAAAGTTTAATTAAAGTGATAAAAAGAGCTGAACAACGATAATCTCAACTCAATCAAGCGACATAAAGACCCACCATCAGTATTAGTGAGGGTGATCTGTGTATCCAAATCGACGCCGCCCAGCCTTGCTGCCACCCACTGCACCAACGAGGCATCATTGCGGGGCAGCACTGCAACGTGGTCACCCGCTTGGTAACGCAGTCTCGAGCCAGTCAAGTCCAAATCAAGGTGCATGCACGACCTTTCGGACGATTCGTTGTAAAGCTCTCGCCTCAGCTTGACCCTCGATAAGAAAGGGTTCTTGGCATCGTGTGGTCTGTGTGGTGGTTGCATGCTTAATATTCGCTCATCCAGCCATTCATCCATTCATTCATCCATCCCTCAATCTTTCTATTCCTGCTTCTTCAATCTTGTCATGCAAGCATCTAACGGCTTCTGCACTCTGAAGGAGGCAAGCTTGGCTGGCTCGCCAATGAAGAGGTCGTCGTCCGAGAGGTCCTCGTGCACTGCCAGTGAGTATTGTCGCGAGCTGCTGTGGTGCAGGTGAGGTGCAAAAGTATGACGACGTAAACTTTTAAGAAACTGATCGAAGAAAGAAATTTTCCAATTTTTCACCCATTCCCTCACATTTCATTTTTACTCCTTCCTTCGTCCACCAACCCACCCACACACACACCTCACATCCACCAACACACCCACACATCTCACATCCACCAACTCACACACACATCTCACATCCACCAACTCACACACACATCTCACATCCACCAACCCACCCACACACCTCACATCCACCAACTCACCCACACACCTCACATCCACCAACCCACCCACACACCTCACATCCACCAAACCACCCACACACCTCACATCCACCAACTCACACACACACCTCACATCCACCAACCCACACACACACCTCACATCCACCAACTCACACACACACCTCACATCCACCAACCCACCCACACACCTCAAATCCACCAACTCACACACACACACCTCACATCCACCAACCCACCCACACACACACCTCACATCCACCAACTCACACACACACCTCACATCCACCAACCCACCCACACACACACCTCACATCCACCAACCCACCCACCCACACACCTCACATCCACCAACCCACCCACACACACACACCTCACATCCACCAACCCACACACACACCTCACATTCACCAACCCACACACACACCTCACATCCTCTGACATCTCGAAGACTCCAAAGAACTCACACACAGTGGGCCAGAACTGCTCCTTCCAGCTTATGAAGTCCTCCTCGATACTGACCAAGTATCGCAACTTTCAATACTTTGCCAGTATTTAAAAACTAATAACTACCAGTCCTCCATAGCAACCTCTACAACAAGCAGCATGGCAAGCAGCATGACAAGCAGCATGACAAGCAGCATGACAAGCAGCATGACAAGCAGCATGACAAGCAGCATGACAAGCAGCATGACAAGCAGCAGGACAAGCAGCATGACAAGCAGCATGACAAGCAGCAGGACAAGCAGCATGACAAGCAGTGCAACAAGCAGCATGACAAGCAGCATGACAAGCAGCATGACAAGCAGCATGACAAGCAGCATGACAAGCAGCATAACAAGCAGCATGACAAGCAGCACAACAAGCAGCCTGCCTACTTGGCGTCATCATCTCCGAGACCCAAGGGCACCACCCTCTGCGCCCCCAACTCCTCGAGTCGGGCATCGACGTACTTGGCCACCTTGTTGTAGTGCTCGTACGTCTTGTTCCCCAGACCAAACACCTGCATTGTCATTGTCGTTGTGGCGTGGGATGCGGGTTGGGATGGAGTTGGGATGGGGCTGGGATGGGGCTGGGATGGGGCTGGGATAGGGTAGAGTGGTGGAGTGAAGTGGAGGTTTTATGTGGTTTTCAATAGTGGTGATGTGGTGCTGGGTTGGGAGTATTGGTTGTAGTGTGGTGATATTGGATGGAGTGAAAGTGTCAGCAGGGCGGTCGTCTCCCAAGTTTCCTCACAGCACTGTTTCCAGAACTAGAAAAGTTGAAGCACCCACGCCATATCTGAGTCCAGAAAGATCGGTGTTTCCCTCCTGAAGCCACTCGACGAACTCTGCACAGTTGTCAGTCGGGTCGCCCTCGCCGTACGTGGCCAGCATGAAGACCGCCATGGAGTTCTCGATCTCCTTGAGGCGGGTGAGGTCCTGCTGCCAGTGTGAGTGAGTGCTATGTGCGCCAATGAGAAAGGAAGAAGCAGGCATGTAGAGCCAGAGCCGTAAAAACTGGAGGCTCTGGCTCTCAAAATGAAAGTTTTAATAAAAAATTGTACTTCAAGATTTGCTTTCGTTTATGTAGGTTCATTATGTAGATATTTTTTTCTTTTAAGATTTTAAATATTTTGAAACAGAATAACAAGTATGATGAAGTAAGTGAGTGAATGATTGAGTGAGTGAGTGGGATGATGAAGTAAGTGAGTAAGTGAGTGAGTGAGTGAGTGAGTGAGTGAGTGAGTGAGTGAGTGAGTGAGTGAGTGAGTGAGTGAGTAAGTGAGTGAGTGGGATGATGGAGTAAGTGAGTAAGTGATGAGTGATGAATGAGTGAAGGAGTGGGATGATGAAGTAAGTGATTGAGTAGGATGATAATAATAATAATGTCGTTTTTGTATAGCATCTGGGCATGCAAATGATGAAGAAAATTGATAGAGAAGTTCAAGCAATAATGGGTGAAAGAAGATGATAATGATGATGATGGTAAAAATTATGAGAGTACCATTTCACACTCCTCTGGATCGGCAGCGAGGGCCTTGAGGGCAAACCTTTTTGACTCAAACGCCAATCGTATGGAAAACTCTTCAGCTGTGCCTGTCTGAGATCCATGGAAGACCACCATAGAACGACTCTGGAAAGATAGAATAGTTGAGAGAGGGGAAAGTTTTGAAAAATTATTACCAAAAATAATTTTTTTAAAATGTTATGCTTACTCCACTCTTCATTCTCTCAATGAAACTTTGATTTCGTTGGCTGTTATTTGCGGCAGCACTAAAAAAATAATATTAATTTTTTTTGAGATACATGGAATCTGTCATAGATAAGTTGAATGAACCATCAGGACAAAAACTCATCTAGCCTGGTAACAAGTTTTTTGATTGATGAATCAGTTTTTTTTTTGTAGAAGAAGTAGTATGTAGTAGCAATGACGCCAGCAATAACAACCAGATCTATTATATTGAAAGCAGACATCTTCGTTTCAGTGTCTGGCATTTTCAAGTAATTGAAGTTTCATGATTTTTAAAAGCAAAATCTCAAGATATAAATTTATAAATATTGTTAACCTAATTTTAAAACTATCATAAACAATGTTTAGACACTACTCTTAGAGAAGCCGATCTATATTATTCATGTTCATTTAACTCCTCCTATTTTTTATGATTGACACTTGTAAACAAGTCTTATTAAGCGCTTAATTGAAAATACTTTTTTTTAATTATATAAGCGCATTTTTGAAAATTATTATTTAAAATGCAGTTTTTTATATTGAATACTTCATATTTGCGAAGGCAATTTAACTATTTTAAGTATTTCACTATCGTATCCTTCAAATATAAAACCATATTTCGAGTCATTATTTATTGAAAATAGAACTTGAATGTCTATGAAAAATAATGACTCGAAATATGGCTTTATAATTGGAAGATACGATAGTGAAATACTTAAAATAGTTAAATTGCCTTCGCAAATATGAAGTGTTCAATATATAAAAAACTGCATTTTAAATTAAGCGCTTAATTGAGAATTGATTACAAGTGTCAACCATAAAAAGTGGGAGGAGTTAAATGAACATGAATAATATAGATCGGCTTCTCTAAGAGTAGTGCCCAATGTTTATGTAAATTAAATTAAATGAATAAATATAAAGATGAAATTGTATCTCCTACCTTTTTAGCTACATGACTCTTCCGGTGTTCATCTTATATTGCGCAAGCTATAGGCTAAAATGAAAATAAATTAAGATAATGATGTTATGTTATTATAATTCATAAATAAAAAGATTAAAAAGTAAAAAAGATTATTTTTTTTAAACAAATGAATTATTATTTTAAAATAAAAAAAGTAGGAAAAAAATTCTTTTTCTTTCACTGACAGGGTCTGAAGCAGTAATTAACCGTTTAACCTTTTAACCGAATCACCCCATAACCGATTCACCCCTTAAAATAGTTAAAAACGGACTTTATTTTTTATAGGTATTTTGCTATAAAATAAATAATAATAAAAATGTTAAATAAAGAAAAAAATGAAAAACTATAGTTTTTTAAAATAAACAAAAAACTATGAAAAAATTATAAAATGAATAAATAATTTTTTTTAAAGAAAAAATAAATGTTAAATTATTTTTTACAATTATAAAATATCTCTTAAGACAATTAGTTAAAAACTCTTAATATTATAGTTTTCATTATTATTTCCCATGTTCCCTTCATCCGCATAAGTTTTCTTTTGCACATCGCCATAGATTTATTTTTATTTAGTTTTAATAAAAACAAAAAATGTTTTCTTTCTCCTTACTAGAAACTATTTTAGTAATAGTAACAGGTGTCACATCTGCATGGTAAACGGATAAAAAGTCTTCGGGATAAAAATCTTCAAGAAGATATAATTTGATTAATTTTAATTCATTTAAAATATATAATTGATAAAAAAAATTGATAGTTTATTAATGATACAAAAAAACTAAAGTGCATAGTATTCTTAGAGTTACGTCATCATTTTTATAAGATCTAGAAAACAAGAAGTGGGAGACAAAGAATTAATTACATTTGTAAGATAGTCCAATGTGATAGGAGAGTAGGATGACAAAGATTCAGAAGTAAACTTAGTAAAAGATGGTGTAGGCCTATTATTAGACAAAGATCTAATATTAGATATTTTATTAGTTAGAAATTCAAGAGAGTCATCAGGAGAGAAAGATGGAAGAGAGTTTTTATGTAAAAGTTTAGATAAAGAAGACCACCTATTTAACTAAGTTAAAAAGTAAAAAAACACGTTTGATATGAGATCCTAAACAGTCTATAATTTTTTGTAAACATATAGTTAGCAACCGCCACGAACGATATGCAAATGAGCTAAAAGTGGCGAATTTCGTTAATATGTGCAATCAGCACAATAAAGTGCTTTTATAAAAGGTTCTAACTTTTAAATAAAATTCAAATTGTAATTAAATGAAAGTTCAACTAGATTTTGATTTTAAATAAATGAAGAGTAAAATTTTATTAACTAAGCTTAAAAAACCAATATTTAAAACTGAATATCATATCAAGTCAACTTTACGCTGTGTCATCTGGACTTTTTGAATCGACACCTACTTGTTCATTTTTAAAATTCGTAAATCAAAATATAATGTATACAAATGAATGATATATCATTAAAATCGTATTTGAATTTCCTACTTCCAACCGAATGCTAGAAAAATTTTTTATCTTTTAAAGATTTATTTATTTTGGCAAAAAATAAGCGGTTTAAAATCTTTTATTTTATTATAAATTATTTTTTTTTAAATACTACTTTCTTTTTTTTTAATCCATGATCTTGTCAAATTTCAACATTAAATGACACTCATCAAAAAGGTTATAAATGAAATAACGTCGCGACGTCGTCCCGTCAAACTCTTAGGTATTTTTTTGGCTTAAGCGTTGAAAATAATTCGCCAAAACGCTCACTTTACGGGAGTTTAAAAATTGGAGAACTGTTGAACCATTTGAGATATTTGGAAATCGTAAACTGATTTGAAATCTGCACTTCAAAATCTATCATAGGAATATTATATTTTTTAAATAAATTTTGAAAATTTCGTGGCGGTTGCTACATATAGTTCAAACTAAATTTAGATGTGTTCTCAGTAAAAAAATAATTTTTCGAACAGTTTGTGAAAATCTTTTCACTATTTCATTTACTGGAAGAAGTGCAGTAGCTGTTTTGGTAGCAGATATTCTCAAACAAGCTTTGCAAACGACGAGCAAATACAGTCGTCCTAAGACGAATTTTAAGAAGCCGAAGTTCAGAAAAGGCTCTTTCTTCATCTGATGAAGTAACTGGCAGAGTCAGAGCAACATCGAACCTATAATGCATCTCGGGCTTAAAGCTTGTGGCTCAAAAGAGTGGGCGCATTGTTTAATTCTTCTTAAATCTTACATCTTAAATCTCTGGTGCATCTATCGGATTGATAGTTTTAAGAAGAAATAAACAACGCCATTTTAGAAAATGTCGGATGTAAACAAAGTTGTTTTAAACTGTTTATCAAATATAGTTGTAGAGGAAATTTCGGGGTTAAATAATAATTTTGAAGCGATCGTTAATGAATTTTTTCAACAACAACAACAACAACAATTTGATACGAATAAAGTTGTTTTCAATCTTGGCTTGAATCTATTGTCCGAGGAATCTACCGAGAAATCTACTTCTAATGAGTTTGATTCAAGTTTATGAGTAAATTAGAAAATGTATTTGAAAAGTATAAAAAAACATTATAAAGATTCACTTCAACTTACTTGAGTCAACATAAATTGGTCTTATTTTAGGATCTCCCATTATCAAAATCGTCTTATTTAATCATGAACTAAAACCAAAAGAAAATGGGTTACAACTTATTTAAAATAAACTAAATAAAATAATATAATTATCATCAATCAATCAATCACTAAGAATTTGTATAGCGCCCTTTACTAAGCGAACAAAAGCGCTCAGCCATCACGTCCCAAACAAGTACGTCTTCAGGCCTCGACGGAAAGTTATGAGTGACTTAGTTGAAGTTAAAGAAGAAGGTAAAGAATTCCATAAAAGAGGACCACAGTAAGAAAAAGAACGTTTAGCAAAAGAGTGTTTAACTTTAAAACGAAAAGAACGATTAAAGGTAGATGATCTTAGACCAGATTTAGGAGGTTGTTTAATTAGATTTTTAAGATAAATTGGAGCATTACAGTTATGAATTTTAAACATATTTTAAAAGTCACTCTAGATCTCAAAGGTAATCAATGGAACAAACGAAGATAAGGAGAAATGTGAGAAAACTTAGGAGCACGAGCAACAAGACGAACAGCACAATTAAAGGTTTTATTAAGAGGAGCTAAAGTAGTATCAGGGAGACCATAGTAAAGAGAGTTGCATAGTAATTACTTTATATAATTATAATAAGTAACTACTAAAACCCATTTTTACTTACTACTTTTGATAGCTAACCCACATAATAACCTAAGTAGTTTTGATTGGATGTAGTTCTATTTATACATCAATAAATCGTATCAATCTGTCTTTGTTCATGATTGATGAGATGTAAATCGAATTATGCAGTGAGGAATTAAACAACGTCTTTCACGACACACCCGGATGAATTAAACAACGTTCAAAACGCATTGGATGTACCGATTGTTTACATCGAATGAATTAAACAATGCGCCCAGTTCTTGCAGTTTGATACATGCAATGAGATCTGACTGATCCACACGTAAACTTGTTGATGTGATTTTGAGCTGTCTCTGCACAGTTTCAGCATCCTTTCTATGAAGGTTGGATAATTCTGAAAGCTCGGGAGTTATTTTTTCTATCTGCGTTGTTCTATATATACTGTGTCATGGCTGGAAAAATTTACATATAATAAAGTGATCACTGTATGGTGGCGGTAAAGATGAAGTGGCACAAAATAGAGATCAAAGAAAAAGAAAGAAGAAAAAGATCATTAATGTGGAGAATTTAGAACTCTGGGGTGGAGAGGTTGAACCTTAATCTATTCAGAAATATAGAAAATCCGTTTTGGAGTTACTATTATTAGTTTTAAGATAAACATATACAGATATGTAATCATAAACAATAACAATCGAGTCTTATTTAAATGTAAACCTTTTTCATAAAGTTTTCAAAAAGTTATATCATAACATTATTATGTTAATTTGTTTTAATTTTTGCCTATAAATATTTATATAATAGTTATATAATAGTTATAATATCATAACATCATTATGTTAATTCTTTTCATTTTAGCCTATAGCTTGCGCAAATATAAGATGAACACCTAGGATTCAGTTGTTTAAAGTTATAGATTCAATCTAATAACTAAATTTCATAGAAATAATGTATTGAAAAGTGCATTTAACTTTCAAACATAAATTGAAATAATTGATTTTTTAAACAAATGTGAAAAAATTTAATAAACTTTTTTCAAATAAAAAATTACATTCTGACAGTTCTTTTTATTTACTAAAAATTCAAGTGCTAAAAAGTAAAAATTTCAAATTTAGCTACAAAATCATTATTATTTGTGCTCAGCGACCCACAAATCCGGGTCCGTACTAGCGTCATCCAATGCGTAATGTAAAAATGCAAAGGCCTATATATATATAGGTATAGTTAGACCCCATCTAGAATACCTTAGCAGTGTATGGAGTCCTTCATTGATAAATCAAATTGATTGCATAGAAAATGTACAAAGAAGGGCTACAAAAATGCTACCTTATCTAAAAGACAAGACTTACAACGATAGACATAAAGTAATTAAGTTACCAACATTAAAATACCGAAGACTTCGAGGGGACATGATCGAACCTATAAAATACTTAATAATAAATATGATAGTAAAATAACGGAAGATATTTTCACACTTAATACAAGGCAATCAAGAGGAAATTCACTAAAATTATTCAAAAAACAGTGCCAAAAGAATACAAGAAAATTTTTTTTATACACATAGAGTGGTAACAGTTTGGAATAGCTTGCCTGATGAGATCGTAAAAGCTGAAAATACAGATAAATTTAAAATAAAATTAGATAAATACTGGGAAAACCATCCCATGATGTACAACTATAAGTGCGACCCTGACATAATAGTGAAAAATAATTTATATACATAAACATAAATATATATATTTTTTACATAATAATTATTATTAGATATATATGTTTTGTTTTTGTTTTGATTTGTTTTTTTTTTGTTTTTGTTTTTTTTGTTAATTTTTTTTTATATATAACCATTATAGAGGTCAAAAGATCTGCGTGTTTTTAACTCCCTAAACTTAAACTTATACTATATATGGGTTAATCCAGATTCGACAACAGACTTTGTGTCTTTTCATAATTAAATGTGTAATAAAAAAATTTAAATCTTAAACATGCCCATAGATGTATTGTACATGATGAAAATATTTTTAAGCACAAGACTTGAATTAATCTTTTTTAAATAGTTGAACAGTTTTTCAAATTATGGGAATCGGGACACTGACACAAAGTAGTACTTTTATTCTATAGGTATTGGGAGATCAGCAATTAAATCTCATCTGAAGAACGGTATAAAATGTTGTGTAGTTGTCTTTATTTTAATATTGCATAATCGTTTCTAGAAACAAAAATGACGAGAATTTTTTTAGTTTAAAATGGATAATGAAAGTAAGTATCAGATTTTGTCGAAGTCTGCTTTCTTCGATTACGAGAGTTTTTAGAAGCACTGCATGTAGGAGACAGTGATTTCGGCTCCATCTTCACTGACACATGAGGTCTGTCAAAGGAAGCAGTTGTCATCACTGCCGAATCAGGTTTTGAAGTGGATATCAAATGCCACTGCTTAGCATAAAAGCAGGTGCAGTCTTTTTCACAGCTGCAGGCAAGCTCTCTGTAGATAATGGGCGCCTCAAAATTTCTTTTCCTGACGTGATGCGCCAATCCGAGGCCTGCCATAGTTGGTAGAGTTGGGCGGGCTGCTTCCATCAGAGCCACGCACTCTTTGACATCGTCAGAGGTTATCTGTGGATAAAATGATACATGTAAAAAATATTTTTTGCTATTATGAATAGCCTATATCATTGAGCAAGGTTGAGAATCAAAGTCTTCACCAAAAAAAATTAATATACAGTTTCAGAGTATAAAAACCTCGTGTAGAAGAACTTGTAGCTCACGAATCCGACTACCGTTCACGATTCCTTGGAGGTCAGCGAGGTTGTTGACAGACATGCCCATTGCTATGGTGCTGTCGCAGCTGCGCTTGAGGGCTGCCTCGACGCCGTCAGGAGCTTCTTTGCCGTAGCCGGCTTTTGTAAAAAGCCATTGCCATGAGCTGATTCCTAGTCTTGCCAACTCGCTTTGGAACAAAAACATGGTGCTTCGGTTTCGGTACTGTGACGATGGGAAGTCAAATACGATCGTCACAGACTCGAGGCCCGGTATCATGGCCTGGCAGTGGTCCAGAATGGGCCGGAGATGCGCCAAAATACCGGCCGATGTTTTGATTTTTTCCAATGACAACGTGGCAAATGCTGTGGGCTCAGAGTTCTTTAAAAATATGTTAACAGCAGTTATAATTTGACGTTAGGTTACAGAGTGAACATTTAATTTTTGCTCATTTACACTCAACGCAATGTAAAAAGTGCTTTGGTGAATAACCATCTCTGTATAGAACCCCCAGTGGGCAGATTGCGACTCTGCGTTATACTTTCCAACATAATTTTCGCTTGTATTGTCGCATGATATCGAACGTAATATCAGCGGCATCGTATTTACGCGTTGCTCTCGTGTGCGGCGTAGTTGTAGCAGATGCTTCTTGCTTGCTTCGCGACAGACCACTCGCATTGCCAGGGCCGAGGAAGCAGCTTCAGCTTTCTTCTTCTGCACGATTAAAATTAAAGGTATAAGTTTACAAAAAAAATTAATAACCTAATTTAATATAATATTTTAGGAAAACTTACCATACGATATATTCCTTTTCGTAGGCGCCAATGGCGCCATAGCTCTCGCTGCATATTTTTAATCTTGCGCTGCATGCGCATCCGGGCGCATCTCGCTTTGCGCTTCTCCCGATCGCGAGCGGCGGTGCTCCGATTTTTAGTTGTTCCAGAACTTGATGTGCTGGTCGCAGAAACAGTAGTCAGTAATCTGGACACTTGAGGGCAGAGGCGGCGATCTGCGGAAAATTTTGGGGGGGGGGGGGGTCCTCCCCAGGGTTGGAATCAAAGAACCGGTATCGACCAATACAGTAAAAGCAATACTATTTAGTATTGTTTACTGTAGTGAAAATTATTTTTGAATTAACTATTAGTATTTGTATCACCAAACATATAAAAAAAGTTTGATACTCAATACAAATATTTTTCTATTGCCAGTATGGGCGATTTGAAGAAAAAAAAAGTGATTTTAGTACCTTTTATTATTTGTCTTCTATATAAATTCAATTAAAACTAGCCATCAACGATCAAATAAATTTTATAACATCTTGTTTTCCATTCATTTCTGAGTACAATAGTTTAAAAAAATTACAAATAAATTTAAATTTGCCAAAGTTATAAACAAACATACATTGGGAGATTTTTTTTGGCCCACAGTGTATATTCAGATTCTAAATATACACTCTGGGCCATTTAGATAACATAAAATACCTTCTCTGCCTGTCCTCCTGCCCTCTCCTCACAGCTCGTTTACTCCAATTTCCAAAAAGACCCTTTCGATTGTCTGACCGACTAGCAAATTCTTCTGCTAGTCTTTTCAAATCCAGACTGTCAAGTATATCCTGATGTGCATGACAAACGGCCAGTGAATTCAAGCGAGGCTGTGTCATAGGTGCACGCAACCAAGTCTTAAGACGCCTCAAATCACTTAAAGATCCTTCTGCAGGACATGACGTTGTGGAGACGCAAACATCAACCTGATCAATCTTTCAATCTAAGGAAACAGATGTCTGGCTTTCTGGATCATAGCTTGCATTATTTTTTGCGTTTGTGCTAAAGTTCTGTATTCATTCTGGTCTTTAAACATAGTTAATGGTGAACAAAGAACAGTTTCATTTAACTGACGATACTGCTTGTAAATATCATGGTTCACTTCACCAGTTAGCAACATTGTCTCCAGCTGCAAGTGTAAACGCAAACTAGGAGAATCTCGATTGAACCTTTCTGTGAGTTGCATGTTTGCAATGTCTATGACAGCGTAATAGGCTGCTCGATAATGTTCCTCTGGTGTTGTTGCTACATAAGTTGGGCCCAACCCACAATACTTTTGTGGCGGCTTTCGCACCCGAGGTACAGCAATCGGCTCGAGATCATATGCCAAAACCATACTGTTGACATCTCTGAAAATGGCGTTAAACTGCTCATCTGATCGTAGGCGACGCAGTTCTTGCACAACTGAATCAGTCGCTGCAACCATTCCACTGACCTTGGCACTTGCTGATCGCAACGACTTGTTCAACTGTTCCAGAAGTGAAAACACCAAAACAACTACCTTGAGGGCCAGTGCAGTAGTGCCCTGTTGAAAAAAGGCCTCAAGCCTTTCAGCTGTTTCATCAGCAGTACCAAAGGAAGCAAATTATTCCAAGCTTACAAGTACCACTTCATAATGTTCAAGCACAGAAGACACTGTAGAAACTCTGGTCAGTCATCTTGTAGGACAAATAAGTTTTATACTACACTTTTTATTCAGTGGCTCATCAGGAAAGGCAATTATAAGAGACACTAAAGCATCACTAAACTGGTTCTTGACCTTCTCTGAACGATTGTAAAAAGCACCTAACTCTTGGAAAAACTGAAGTGAATTGCTCACAAAGAAATTTGCGGCAACTGTGTGCTAGGCAACAAGATTTGCACAGTGTGCAGAACAGTGGAAAAACAATGCAAGCGGATGCTCACTGCTGATAATAGCCTCACAACCATTATATTGGCCGTTCATGTTAGCAGCGCCGTCATAAGTCTTAGCTCTTAGTTTTTCTATAGGTAGCATAATTCTGATCAGAAAATCTTTTACTACAGCAGATAATGTTTTTCCGATCGTATTTGATGGGCTGAATAAACCAATAAACTGTTCATTAACATTCAGAGCTTCATCAACAAAACGAATGCATATCGATTTCTGCTCTAACCCATTGCAATCTTGTGTGCCTTCAATCACAACACCAAACTGGCTTAATTTGGCATTACCATTGCACACTGTGTTTCTAACGATAGAATGAGCTAAAAGCCTCAGCATTTCTTTTTGCCAGTTATGCGATATGAAACTTGTAGTTTGATTTAACCACAACTTTAGTTAATGTTTGAAGCCTTTTAAAACACCTTAACTTTGATTCATCTAAAAAATAGAAAGGGTCGATATTGAAGTGGACCTCAGAATCCTCCTATGAATATCGTCCATGCAAATTAAGTAGCAAAATATGAATGATTTTTTAATAAAAATGTAAATCTGTCTGTTTGCAAAAAGTGAACTGATTTTTTTGAAAAGCATTCTGAATGTCTGCTTGCGAAAATTGAAATATTAAATTACTGAATAAACATTCTGTTTCATTCTATGGTTGACGATTATGCTTGTATTAAGATAGGAGTTGAGAAATTATTGTATTTGTAAAACTGAGGAGGTTCCATGTTAAAATGGACCCTAGAACCCCCCTAGCATCGCTGCCCATACATACTCACAATGTATTAGCATTTTTTTATCCCATGGTTGACGAATAGGCTCGAATTAATATTAGAGTTGAGAAATGTGAATTTTTAAAAGAGTGAGGGGGTTCTTGTAGAGGTGGACCTCAGACCCCCTCAGGATTCCCGCCTACGCCATAATGATAAAAAAAACTAGGTGAAAGAGTAGTAGTAGTAGTAGTAGTATTTATAGTGCCTTTGTCTCGACACTTCAAATCTTTTTCTTCATCTTCCCTTTTCTCTCCTCTCCCTCTGTCTCCAGATTGCTCCCACACTTCTCAGCACCACTTCTTCCATCCTCCGATCCTCTTCCTGGTAACCAAGGACCCCTTCCATCGGGTCCTGTTTTCCACGCTCCCTTCTCCAAACCGTCAGCCATTCTTCTCTCCACTCTTCATACAACCCACACTCCAGCAAAACGTGCCTCTCATTCTCTTCCTTCCCACAAACACACTTCCTATCCTCCTTCTCATACTTCCAGCGCACAATTTCATTATTCCTTACCGTCAAGCTATCCCCCCTACACATCATCCTAACTTTCGCTCCATCTGAACCATCTACATATTTTTCCAACTTCCTGCTTTCTGACCTCTCCTCACGGTATCTTCTCAATCTTTCACTTTCCTGTATTTTATTTCCCCATTCCTCCCTTCCTTTTTGTTGGATTCTCTTCACCAGCTCCCTTTCCCCCATCCCTCCGACCTCTCTTTCTGAAACGCCCATCATAAACACTCTTGCTCGTGCGCCTTTTCCTCCACGTACCATTCTGCTCATAACCTCCACATCCAATTTTTTTCCTAAGTTGGCTACACCTCTCCACCATTTAGATTTCTTACCTATCTCCTCTACACATGCTCTACCTACTCTTCCTACTATATCTTTCCCCTCTAATGTCCTAATCATAAAGTCTGTCATGACCTTAGCCTCTCTTTCCCAGAATGTACTCCAGGCTGTTTCACCATGTACTACGACATTTCTTACGCTAGTCTCTACCCCCCATATCCATCTCCCAAACTTAGTCTGCAAAACCTCTAACTTCTTTCTTTCCTTAGCTGACCAACCAACTGCTGCAACCCCATACATTATCTTTCCTACAACCAAGCTTTTCCATGCCTCCCTGCCCATGATAAAACGACTTCCCGATCTTTTTGCTCCATATTTTACCATGCCGGTTAGGCTTCCAACGTTTCTCATCATTTCACCAAATTGATAAATCCCTCCTTTTTTTCCCCCTTTAAGCTTTAATCCTAAATACCTTACCTCATCACATTTTCTTATGGTCCTACCTCTAATTACCCATTCTTGACATCCTTCTATACTTGTATTACCAACCAGTTCCACAACTTTAGATTTCTCTTCATTCAGTTTCATTCCATATTCCTCTAACACCTTCAGTACATCCTCTAACACTATTTTCATATTATCTTCGTTTTCCGCCGTCACTAGGATGTCGTCAGCATAAAGCATTCCTCCAAACCTCCACTCTTTCTTACTATCTTCCCTACCCATTTGATTGTGTACTTTCATCACTACCCCGGCTCGATGGTTATCCAGAACCGCTGCCACATCCCTACTGTATAGATTGAAGAGGATTGGAGATAAAGGACAACCCTGTCTAACTCCACTTGTGCACGTAACCCATTCTGTCTCCAAGTCCCCCAACACAAATCTCACTTTGTTATTTTCATACACCTCCCTCAACACCCTTAAAACTCTTCCACCCATTCCCATTTTCTCTAACACTTCAAACAATTTACCTCTGTTCACCCTATCATATGCCTTTTCTAAGTCTAAGCCCGCTACCAATAGTCTTTCACCTCTTGCCTTTGCAATTTCAACAACCCGCCCTAACATATAGAGGTTATCATCCCCACGCCTCCCTCTTCTAAACCCTCCCTGTGTTTCATTAACTATACAATTACTTTCTGCCCATCTCTCCACTCGTTCTCCCAAAATAATCATCATTAGCTTATATAAAAGGCTGCTAATTGCTACCGGTCGATAATTCTTAATTTTCCGTCTCTTCCCTCCTTTATGAATTAGGACGACCCGACTATACCTCCAACTTTTTGGTACCTCACCTCCTTCTAATATTTTATTAAACCAATTTCTCACCTCTTCTCTTCCTCTACATTTCAACGACTTCAACAACTCCCCAGTTACCCCCTCTTCATCCGCTGCTTTTCCTAGTTTAAGTTTTTTCAGTGCCCGTTCAAATTCATTCTTACTGATGCTTCCTTCATCCTCCATTTGGATACTTTCTTTTTCGATGTTCATCGTGGCTTCTCCCTCCGTATTTAGAAACTTTCCCCATGTGTTGAGTATGCATTCTCCCATCTCCTCTTTTCCTTTCCAAACACCACCCTCTTCATCCACCAGATCCTCAACCTCCATTAATTTTTTCCCTTTCCCCATAAACTTATTCAACTCTCTGAACATATTTCTCTTTTTTTCATTCCCTCTTCCCATGCATTCCATTCTTCTTCTATTCCACTCTGTTATTTTCTTCGAAACCATTTCACTCGCTATCTGTTTTCGAAAGAGGTATTGTTCCCAAGCTTCTTTCGTCTTTGCTGCTCCTCTTCCAAGTTGCTTTTCTCTTCGCCTATGCTCCCTACTCCATTCTTTCCTTCTCTTCACGGCTTCTTCCACCTCCACATCCCACCAATCTATGTGATGGTGTCTTGGTTTCTCCACTTCGAATCTTCTTGCTACTCTTCTAATCAACTCTTCTATATTCTCCCCTTTGTTTTTATTTATTTCTGTTTCAACCTCCTCACCCCAGAGTTCTAAACTCTCCTCCTTAATGATCTTTTTCTTCTTTCTTTTTCTTTGATCTTTATTCTTGTGCCACTTCATCTTTACCGCCACCATACAATGATCACTTTCCACTACATCCCCAAGCTCACCAACCCACCCTTCTACCACTTCTTCCTTTCCTTTATCGTTTGTTAGTACCAAGTCTAACCCAAACTCTTTCTTGCCACATTTCCAAGTGGGAATGTTCATCCCTGGCCACTCACAATTCAAAATGCTCAGCTCTTCTTCTTCGACCATTTTCTTAACCATCAAACCGTTTGTGTTATCAACCACATCCAATTCCATAAGATGTCCATTGAAATCCCCTCCTACCACCAGTCTATCTCCTGTCTTTTTTGCTTCCCTTGCCAACCTAGCTATGCACGAAATTCTTCTTTTATTTGCAGCCTTATCTACCCCCTCGCATCTTTGATACACCACACACACCACCAGACCTGTTTCTCCGTTCATCCTCAATACCAGCAAATCTTCTTCTTGGTATTTGTTCACTACCTCTGCTTTCAATTCCTTCTTCACTAAAAACCCCACACCACCACATTTCTCTTCTTCCATTTTCCTCCCCACACCAAACCATTCTAAAAAGCCTTGTCCATCCACCATCTGATCCTCGTTTAGGTTTGTCTCGCATAGTCCACAGATATCTATATCATTATTTCTTATGAATTCAACTGCTTCTCGTTGTTTCCCTATATTTCTCAGTTTCCTTGCATTCTTGAAGACCACTTTGATTTCTCCTCTCCCTTCTCTACCTCCCCTTATGGAACTTAATTCTTTTCTTTCACCTCCACTTCGTCTCCCTTTTTTCCATAGTTGTCCTCTTCTACATTCTTTCTTCGGCCCACATTCTTCAACTCTATTGCTCTTTTTTCTATCAACGCTCTCTTCAGTTGTTCTATCTTCTTCTGTCTTTTCTCCCATTGTTTTCTTCTTTCCTCCTCTCTCCCTTCCAAAAGGAGATCCATCTCTAAAAAAACTCTTTTGTATCTCTCATCCTTCTTTAGCAGCATCTTCCTTCCCATTACCCTCCATTTATCTGCCTCTGACCTGAACTCAACTATCACAGGCCTGCACCTACCTTCCATGCCCTCTTTCTCTCTCATTCTCTCCACCAACACTGGCTCTATTGCCTCCTGAGTAATGACTCTGATTATCTCTTTCACCTTGACATCATCCCCTTCTCCTTCTTTCTTCAACCCGAACATAATTATTCTCTTCTTCCTTGTCTCCTCCTTCTGACTTTTCACTACCTCCGTCTTCACCTCTTTCATCAGGTTGCTTCTCAGCTCTTCTTCTACTTGCGATCTTTGTCTCTCATTATCTTTTTTCACTTCTTCCCTCAAATTTTTTTTTCAACACATCTGCATACTTTATTTTTTTTTCTTCTTCATTTTTTTGGTATTCTTTTATTTCCAGCTCCATACTTCTCACCTTGCTTTCCGCCTCTACCGCTCTTTTTTTCAACTTCACATTTTCTTTCTTCACCTCTTCGATCACCTTCACCATACACATTCCACACAGGAAACTTCTTTCATCCTTCGCTCTCTCCTTCCTCACCCTCAGCGCCTGCCATGCCTCACATTCCTCCCCTTCGCATTGGATGAAGATCTTTTCAAACCCCTCCCACTTTTTCTCTTTATCCATTTTTTTTCCTTTACTTCCCATTTTTTTCCAATTACGTTATAAAAATTCACTTTTAACCTCTACAACTTATCCCTCTTGTTAATACAGGTGAAGGTGCAAAGTTCAACCTAATTAACTAAACTTATTATTGAAAATAGTTCACAAACAAAACTTTATTACAAAAGTCTTTATAAAACTGCTTTTATCAAATCAAATTCTGAAACAACCCCTCACAAAACAATCCTTCAAACAACAGAAAAAACTTTTGAAACTTCACGCGCTAGAATGTCTGCCATCTTAAACTATTTAAGTAAGAAAAGAATATTTTTGTTTTAGACAGCTATCACTATAACTACACAATGTGTAGTCTACACATACTCACAATGTATTACTGTATAAAAATTTACTTTTATAACATGGTTGACGATTATGCTCATATCCAAATAGAAATTTTTGAAAACAAAAATGGAATGGATCGCCGCCCATGCTTGAGGGGTACAGGTTCGCTGCAGGATTGCTGGGCTGCTGGTACTGGCAGCTACTGGTAGATCGAGGTTAAGTGGAGAAGATTGAGCCTGCTGCTGCTGCTTCTTTCGTGACCGCTGCAGACGCTTTCTTTCTCTCTTTCGTACTGCTTGCTTTCCGCGTACGGTGCACGAAGCTTTCTTAGATTCTCTGTACTTTTTGGCTGCAGCTCTTTTACGTTCATTGTATATTTCTCTGTTTTCGGTTAACATTTTTTCTCGATAACGTTGAGAAGCCTCTCGGTTTCTTTTTTTTTGGTCAATTGGTGGCATCTAAAAAAGAAAATAGTATTGGAACAAAGCTATATTATCAAGAAGTTCATAATAATGTATTCATGTCCCTATCTCACTATCAGAATCGGGAAAATTATCTTATTTCATTAATTGAAAAGCTTCATCAAAAATATTATTAGACGAAGCTTATATCAAAATAGTTTTCAAAAATTGCCCTATTCAATGAATAATATGAAACAACTTTAAAATATACTGTAAAGTCGTGACACCTAATACTAGTATATTGAGAATCGGGGAATTTTATGCTAACGTCAGGGTATGCATGATAGGATATGTTGATATTGTTCTATAAAAAAGAAACATTGAGAACCCGATATTATAAATTTACCTTCCTATACCCATGAACTGTATTAATAAAAAAATTAGAAATTTAGTACTCACCTGTTTCTAGAATCAAAATTGAGAAATTGTGAAAAATAACAAAATAGCCGAAAGCTGAAATAAAATAATGTTTTTTAAAGTTGAGAGAAGCAAAACTACGTCTTTAAATAAGCCTACGACTGAATAAATCAAACTGGATAGAACTAACTAATATATAAACTTAAATATTTAATATTAAAGATCTGTTAGCAAGTTTAAGACATGCGTTTTTAGTATATTTTAAACTTTTGAATAGCTAGAAAGGATAATATAGTAATATTTATTATAAAAATTTTACATGGATAATATTTGTATATTCATTTTCTTTAACAAAAATGCATCCAGTCTTTGATACGATTTTCCATTCTTTTGAAAAACAAGTAAGACACGGAAAATCATAAGCATGTAATCGATTCTGGATTAACCCATACATATTTATGGGTATATGTTTGTATGAAGGCGGGGGTCTCCAAGCGCGGAGATCCGATTATTTTAGTAAATAAGATCTGATAAAACTTGAATAGCTTCTATTAAATATTTTGAAAAAATTTAAACGGGGGAGGTTGTTCAAGATGAACCGATTCCAAAGATAGAACGGGTTTATTTACAGCTAGGGGCTTTGAAAATTAAATGTTTAATTATTTCATATTTATGCATCATTAGATACACATTTTAATGTTCGTTTCGTTTCGGAAAGTTGTCTCATTTAATAAGAATACTTGAAAAACTGATTTCTAGAAGAATTTTTTAAATATTGGGAGATAAAAATAAGCTTTTTTTTCTCAACTTCCGAAGGTAAATAATTTCAATTTTTATATGTAATTAGATTATGCAATACAGTTTTATTGTGTGTAAGTTGTAAAATAAAAATTGAGTGATTGGCCTGTTCTGACCATGATTATGTTCATGGTCATAGTTAGCTAACATGGACCACAAATAATTTTCTACTATGAATTTTAGAATGAGATTGTAGAAGTTAATAAGTCTATATAGAGTATATATTTGACAAAGACTATATACTATATATAGTATATTTTTTATTTAGACCATAGAGAATATAATTTATATAAAAAATTGAAAATTAGTATAAACCAATTATTTACTTTTTAATGATTAAAAAACCATTAGTATTCATTAGCTTTTACATCGGCTTTATAGCACCTCATAGTCTATGATAATTCATACTATTTTTTATAAAATGTGTTTATTTACAGCTGCCATGAGTTCCTAAAAACGTAAAAGTGATCGTGGAAAATGGGTGTCACAATTCTGACAAGCACACCTTACAAAGACCAACTAATTGTTAACGAGTTGAAAAAAAAGCTATAAAAAGTGAAACAATTTTTGAAGAAATTGAACCTGTAAAGGTTCGAAATGGAAACTAGAAAGCCTAAAGCAAAAAAAGTTAAATTTGCAAAATTAACCTAAAAGCTAAATAGAATTTAATTCAGTCAATTTGATTAAATGACACTTCCCATTAAAATACAAACTGGTGTGTTTCTTTAGATAACTAAATAATTTAGACGATAAATACAACTTTTAAATGACACTTTTTATTAAATCCATTAATTCATCTTAGGAAACAATAACGACGACGAGCATTATTATAGTGGCGTATAACCCGAATGGGCTTCCAGGCCACTTAGGCTGCATATTTTCATTTGCGCCTTTGGGTTACTAGGACATTGGTTGCACTTGAACCTAGGACCTTTCATTATTGGTCAAGCTGAGAGTCGTTGCCGACTCAGCTACCCGTTCACCATCAGAGCATTCCATCTTGAGAACCCAGTTGCTCAAAATGGAATTTTTTGGTGTTCATGTTTGAAGTAAAAATACTTGTGTTTCTTTTTTTATCTAGTTTTGTTTGAGTTCACATAACTAGACAATGTATCAATATATTGACTGGATAAATTTAAATTATTTCTTATGCAATTGAGCTATGAGGCTACGTTTAAAATCGTCCCGATTTGTGCAAACTCCCTCTACTATTTTATACTAATGTCAAAAATGTAAAAAAAACGTTGCGTTAAAACACGATTATTTTTCAATTAAAAATTTTTAATCGTTCGATTAACGACGATTAAAACTTTTAATCGTGGAACAGCTCTAATAAAAATACCAAAAAGTATATTTTAAGGGCTAAGAAATTATTTGAAATGTATTTATATAAAAACGTGTTTACTCTCCAATTAAAAATTTAACAGTATAATAAAAAAAACTCTTTTACTTAAGTGAAAATAACGACATATGAAAAAGTTTTGTTTTAAAAACCGAAAATTTTTTATTTAAAAAATGAGTTAACAGAAAACTCGCTCGTTCTTACTCTACTTAGGCTTGAGAAAGGCATCAGCCGAAACCGGTCGCCACATCTTAGTAGGTAAGAACGAGCATTATTCTACAGCAGACCAGCTCACCAACATCCTTCACCAGCCAACAGATCTTTCCTCCCACACCAAACATCCAACCACGGACTCTATTGGTACTGCGCCATTACTTTAAAACCTCTCGGAAATCATGAGCAATAACAAATAACTAAAAATTCTTTTTTAAAATCTTTAATAGCGATTTTTAAATAGCCTCATATGTGCGGATGCTACCAGCTGGTAGCGTTGGTTGGATAAAGGTTAATGATAGAGCTCATGTAATAAAAATCTGTTTTTTTATTCCAAATTTTAAAATTCAAACAATTAAAATGAGTAAGAAACTAAATTTTAAAATATTTGCAGTGATTTCAAAGATAAAAATAAATTCATCGTTTATTCAAACGTAAAAGAGTTTTCAAGAAATTATAGGAAAAAATAATAGAATGAATTATTTTGGCAATTGATCATCAACATTAAATTTTCAGAATTCTGAGATTTCCTGTTTCTTGGACGTCTCTCAGTAAAAGGGCTGTAGTGAATCGAAGGTAGTTGAATTGCTGCAAAGAAATCTGAAATCAAAAGGTTTTTAGAAATAGTAATAAAATATCACTGATAATTTAATTGAAAAAGAAATGGAACGTTGGAAGGCACATGAGAAAGTTCAACCTGGATGTGCCTACAGGTACCGTCATCACTCTGCACTTTCAACTCCACTCTAGTTGCCATCGCTCTTGCCACCTCACTGAACAGAATGAATTTCAATAAAACATATCAAGCACGCATACAACCTGAAAATGCTCATGTACTGCAAAGTTCATCTTTACTACTGAATGCCCTTCAAGACTAAACGTTGTAATTCATAAACATTAAAAAAATATTTTTTTCTTCGTTTCTAAGCCACAAGTAAAAATATATTTTTATATCGCTTAAAAATTAGTTAGCCAGAGATGGGCAGAAATGTCAATTAAATAACGAAATTAGGTGATTTAAACTACAATTTTAATTTTTAGAGAAATTAAACTTGAAAAATAGTGATTTTTAATTTTTTATTTCACTATTTATGTAATTTCAAATATGAAATAGAACACGCACAATCAAAACACTTGAGGTCAATGCAATTCGTCTGCGAAAGACCACAAAACAATCTGTCGTCCTTTGCCTCAGATCATTTTGACATTTACATTATAAATTACACCCACGACTAATAATATCACTATTACTACTGCTATCACTACTACTACTACTACTACTACTACTACTACTACTACTACTACTACTACTACTACTACTACTACTAATATAATTAATACTACTACTACTACTATTATAATTACTACCACTACTACTACTACTACTAATACTATTATTATAATTACTACTACTACTACTACTACTACTACTACTACTATTACTACTACTAATACTACTACTACTAATACTACTAATACTAATACTACTACTACTACTACACTGTGTATCAGGTCAGGTTCTGTCAAGAACCTGCTACTAGTACCACGTAAACTAGTACAACCTGTGTCGTGGTCAGACGGTCAGCGACTAAACTGACCCCCCACCATCTTGTCACGATGAATCTGACTTTTTGGTGTGGAGGGTATCTGGGTTACTCAACAGCACGAAGATCAAAAACTGTCAGAGGGCAGATGAACACATTTTAGTGTCAACGACCAACCCAGGAGCAGTGAACAGGTGTTTTACCTGTACGGGAAAGTAAGACATCCCCGCTCTACCACTAGTCCGGGGAAGCACCTTAGACAAGTGCTATTACCCCTTCAGTCTCCCAGCCAGGGTTACGGCCCTGACTGCCTTGCAGGTTATGTTTGGGCTAATCAAATCCGGAGTCGGAGTCCCTAAGGCGGTTTTACTTTGCTAACCAAGTCATTCCGGCAACTCCTGCGACGCTGATGATTTCAAGATGTATTGGCTTTGCTTTTCCCTTGGACTCACCACCAAACGTGGAAAGGGGGGGTCTGTTGCACGGGCTTCAACTTACCTTCCTTAGTATTTTGCTAGGGTTACGTCCTGGAAAGGTCACTCCAGTTTCGCTGAAAGCGTTGAAAAAACACGGGAAGTAGCAGTTTACCGGTTATAAGTCATAGGTTTCATACGGCGATAGGGGTTGCTTCCGATGGTGGGAGAGATCACCATGTCTCATTTACAACTACCGCCCGCCTCAAGCTGGGCAGCCCCAGTCAAATAGGTGTTGTTCCATCACAGTTTGCTTGCCCTATTGAGTGCGTATGGGCTCAGAGTGCTGCAACACTCGACAAACAGACTTATTATGTACTTGCAAACAAGAAAAACAAAACAAAAACACCTGCCCTAAAACTGGGCACCTGGAATGTGAGAACACTCACACCAGGGCTATCTCAAGACCTCCAGATGATCAGTGATATCGAAAGACTGCAGTTATCAACGATGAACTCTTGAGACTCCAGGTCGACATTGCCACACTGCAGGAGACTCGGCTAGCTGATTTAGGGAGTCTTAGAGAAAAAGGTTACACATTCTTTTGGCAAGGGAAAAGTGCTGAATACAACAGAGCATACGGCGTTGGTTTTGCAGTCCGGAAACATCTGTTGGGAAGGATAAAGCAAAAAGGAACTGAAAGACTTCTATCACTCCGTCTCCACGCCACTTCTGGGCCAGTCAACCTCATCAGTGCCTATGCACCAACCCTCAACGCATCGAGTGATTCCAAAGACGATTTCTCTGACCAGCTAGATTCGCTCCTCAACAAAATCCCTAAAAAAGAACAACTGATACTGCTGGGTGACTTTAATGCAAGAGTGGGTGATGAGCATTACTCTTGGTCACCATGTCTTGGTAAATTTGGTGTCGGAAAGATGAATGAAAATGGGCAGCGACTCTTGGAGATGTGCTCACATCACAATCTCAACATCACCAACACTTTTTTCATACGAAACCACAGCATAAAGTTTCGTGGAGACACCCACGATCTAAATATCCGGCAATCTTCTTTAAAAAGTGTACTACATACTCGCACCTATCACAGCGCTGATTGTGATACCAATCATTCTCTGGTCTGTTGCAAACTGAAACTTCAGCCTAAGAAAATTCACCGGTCCAGGCCTGAAGGAAAACCCCGAATCAATGCGAGCAAGACAAACCACCCAGACAAAGTGACACAGTTTAACCAAGATCTCTTGGACATGTTCCACCTAAAACCTCCTGATGGAACAGCCAAAGTACGTTGGGACCATATCAGAGGAACGGTTTACAAGGCTGCGTTTAAAGTTTTTGGAAAGAGGCAGAACAAAAACAGCGATTGGTTTGAAGCCCACTCCTTCACACTCACTCAAGCTATAGAAGAACGCCGCAGAACTCATCTGGAGTATAAGTTACATCCCAGCCAAAAAGAGTTTACAGGCGTAGAGATCCTCCAAGAGTGCAGTGCAGAAATTAGCAAGAAAATGCGCTAATGACTACTAGCTTCAGCTATGCAAAAAGATTCAGCAATCATCCGATACTGGAGACATCAAGGGCATGTACAACGTCATTAATAAAGCCACAGGTTGCACTATGAAAACCATAGTCCTACTTAAGTCTGCCACTGGTGTAATCATAGAAGACAAGTGCAGGCAGATGGACCGCTGGGTAGAATACTATATGTTGGCATTCATCCATCTCATGAGATGATGACAGCGCTCTGGTATGTTCTTTGGCGGCAGTTTCTAGAGTGGCTCAGCAGACCGATCCTGGATCGACAGTCTCTGCTGCAGCGGCTGCAGGTGAAGTCGGATGAAGGATCGAGAGCCTGATTCTGCTGCCTCATTTTTCTTCTTTGCCTTCGGGATTCCAGATGTTGCCTGCGTTCTTCCTCACCCTTCTTGATTCCTTTGTGGACAGTCTAGCTCCATCCACTCCAGTCATCGGCTAGCTCTTCCCATCTGCCAGGTTCGATACCCTTAAGTTTGAGGTCGCGTTTGCAGACTTCTTTGAAGCGTAGTTGCGGGCGACCAAATGGACGATGTCCTGTGGCCAGCTCGCCATTTTCGAATGTGATTGAGGGTTGAGCAGGGATGTCTTGACTCATAATGTTGGTTTTCTTGATACTGATGGTCAGACCAAATTCCCTGCAAGCCTGAGAAAAGCGATTCATCAGCTACTGAAAGTGTTCCTCCGTGTGTAACACCAGGGCCGCATCATCAGCGAACAGCATGTCTCTGATGAGAACAGTGCGAATTTTTGTCTCTGCTCTTAGGCGTGCCATGTTCAACAGTTTCCCGTCACTTCTGGTGTGTAAATGGACACCTTCGGCAGACTCCTTAAATGCAAAGTTTAGCAGCATCAAGAAGAAGATGCCGAATAATGTAGGCGCTAGGACACAACCCTGTTTGACCACACTCTTAATTGTGAATAGTTCTGAGGTCTCCCCGTTGTATCTGACCACATCTTGCGTGTTTTCGTGATAAGAAGTTGTAATGTTGAGCAGCCGAGGTGGACATCCAATCTTCTTGAGTAGCCGAAACAGGCCGTTCCTGCTTACAAGGTCGAATGCCTTGGTTAGGTCGATAAAGGTAATATACAAAGGCATCCACTGCTCTGCACTTTTCTTGGACCTGACGCACGGAGAAGATCATGTCGACTGTGGATCATCCTGATCTGAAGCCGCATTACGATTCTCGACTTGCTAGAATTTGGAGATGGTTGAGGACAACGCGGGCGAAAGATTTACCCACAACACTAAGCAGTGAGATGCCCCTGTAGTTGTTGCAGTCGCTGCAGTCACCCTTATACAGAGTGACAATCCTAGCATTGCACATGTCCTGTGGAACTCTACCTTCTCTCCAACATCGGCAAAGGAGCTTGTGAAGTGGCTCTAGTAAAGACGGTTTACCGCATTTGATTATTTCTGGTGGAATGCCATCGTCTCCTGGTGCCTTTCCACTCTTTAAGGCATCGATAGCTTTGCTGAGTTCGTCCATGGAGAAACAGGGATTTGTCGGCTTGCCAGTGAAAAGCGCTCCCGCAGAAAAAAAACACAGCAGCGATCAATAACCAGCAGTGAGCAACAATCTAACAGCGACCAACAGCCATCAGCGACCAATAACTAGCAGCGATCAACAACCAGCAGTGATCAACAACCAGCAGCGACCAACAACCAGCAGTGAGCAACAATCTAACAGCGACCAACAACCAGAAGCGAAAAGTTCTCTCCGGTGCAAAGTCATTGTCTACCTAGACTGAAGGACGCCAACAACTACTACTACAGTAAAACTTATCTTATAAGAACAGTGCTCGGGTCACTATACTTTGTCCTTATCATCATCATCATCATCATCAGGCCCGTGACTGAGTTAGTCGTTGGGGGGGAAATAAGGAAGAAGAGGAAGCAATAGTCCGCCATTCAGTTCTGTTGTTAGCAGCGTTGAAAAGACTGCTCAAGGGAAGAGACGTCCACTCTTTCACATTGTCCATCCAGCACTTTTTCTGACGGCCTTGACTACGACTTCCTTGTAGCGTATCCTGTAGCAACGTCGTGCCTCACGAGGTTGCCAAACCAAGTCAACTTTCGACGTTTGAAAGTTGCTTTAAGAGGTTTTTGTGCTCCAACCAGTGCTGTTGTAATCTGATGGACATAGTTTTTGCTTCTGTGCCCCAAGTAAAAGATGCCGTGGAGTTTACGGAGATATTTAGATTCAAAGACCTGTACTTTGCGTTCTGTTTCCGCGTTAAACGTCCAGGTTTTACATCTGTATAGCAGGATACTGAGCACCAGTGACTTGTAGAATCTGTATCTGACAGAGAAGCTGATAGGATTACTTAACCATAACCGATTAAGTCACGCCACTGCAGCAGTTGCCATTGAGATTCTGGATTTTATTTCTTTGGTGCTTGTTCCATCCTTCGACAGGGTTACTCCTAGGTACTTGAGCAGTGACACTTCTAGCTTTTTTCTATTCATCACATCTCAGTTGAGTTGTTTGTTGTGCTTATCACCATAACCTTAGACTTTTCTGAGCTCACCTCCATCCCGTAAGCAAGTTAAGTTTGTTGGTGAGGTCTTGAAGTTCGCTCCTGGATCCGCCCATCAGATCGATGACGTCAGCAAACCTCAAGTTGGAGATTGAACTCCAACCATTAGAGATGGTACAATGATGATCTTGGAGAGTTTCTTGCATTATTCTTTCTAGGAAATGTTGGAAAGAACAGGGGAAAGCAGACACCCTTGGCGAACTCCCACTGATGTTCTGAAGAATGTTCCTACCTGCCCATTGAGAAGTACTTATAAGAGGACTAATTTCATGAAAAAACATAAAATTGTCTTTTTGAGGGCAACGGACTCTTTTTGTGAACAGTTAAAACGTATTTTAGTTCTTTTTTCCGTATATTTTTTTCATTAAATCTAAAAGCTGGTAATTTATATAAATATATTGTATATTATATAAATAGCCGCTTTTCTTGTCGAGGTTTTTGATTTGATCATTTAATTCATTCTTTTTGAAACGTTGAGGAATTGAAGACATTCCTTCATAATCAGCACCAACTTCATTAGTATCAAAAGCCTCATCAAAAGACAAATGCTCGTCTTCCAATAGTTGGTAGTTAGTGAAATTTTAGTATCGGCATTTCTTCTGAATGAAGAAACAGGCATCTAAGAGATACTAATTCGAGATAAGTCCACTTACTACGGTTATTTCGTTTGATTCCAATAATATTAACAAGAAAAAATTTAAAATAATAAATTGGATTTTAGGTTTTCTCGAAACCATTGGTGTGCCAAATTTAAAACTTTTTCCAGTATTCCACTGTTGTAAATGTTCTTTACACGATTTAAAGATCCATTGTGGTGCTCATGTTTTATCCTAATCATCGAGTTTAATACCAAAGTAACCGAGATACGCTTTATTCATAAAATCACAGTTTTTCGGAGTTTTTTTAAATTTTAATTCTCCACAAATATAGCAAACGAAGTAAATTATGTTTTAATAAATTAAATTTTTTTTCATATGTTTCAAGTTTACTTTTTTTGATACACTCGAAAATAAAATGGATAATTCATCAGTTAAAACCGAAAAACTGTTCAATGACATTATGACATTCTATTCCTGTTGAGTCAATTTTAGAACATACAATTTGCTGGTATGCGGAGACCTCATCCCTGGAGACCTCATCATGTAGAGACCTCATCCTGTGAAGACCTCATCTTGTAGACATTTAACTGTGAAACTTTTAATATCAATCAATGAAATGTTTGATACAAATATTATTATAGCTAATTAAATTATTTCTTTACATTTAAAAATTATTTCTTTACATTTAAAATTATTTCTTTACATTTAAAATTATTTCTTTACATTTAAAAATTATTTCTTTACATTTAAAAATTATTTCTTTACATTTAAAATTATTTCTTTACATTTAAAATTATTTCTTTACATTTAAAAATTATTTCTTTACATTTAAAAATTATTTCTTTACATTTAAAAATTATTATTTTTTAATTTAAAAATTATTTCTTTGAATTAAAAAAAGTTTTCTTTAAATGAAAATTTTTTTCTATAAATTGAAAAATTATTTCTTTGAATTTAAAAATTATTTCTTTAAATTTAAAAATTATTTTTTTAAATTTAAAAATTATTTCTTTAAATTTAAAAATTATTTCTTTGAATTTAAAAATTATTTCTTTAAATTTAAAAATTATTTCTTTAAATTTAAAAATTATTTCTTTAAATTTAAAATTATTTCTTTAAATTTAAAAATTATTTCTTTAAATTTAAAAATTATTTCTTTAAATTTAAAAATTATTTTTTTCTGAAATGATAACTTTAATAGATAAAAAATTATAAACGAATACATTTTTAATTTAACGAAATAATTAAAGTAGCTATATCAATAATTTTATTGAACATTTCATTGATTAATATACAAATTTCACAATTAAATGTCCACAAGATGAGATCTCCACAGGATGAGGTCTCCACAGGATGAGTTCTCCTAGGGTGAGTTTTCCTAGGGTGAGGTCTCTTAGGATTAGGTCTCCAGGATGAGGTTTCCTAGGATAAAGTCTCCGTAAATCAATTTGCTAAAATTTAATATTATAACATTTTAAATAAATGATTCAGTCCGCAAGAGGTCAAGACTTCACCTCCACTATTTAAATTAATCAAAAAGAACATTATTTCATATTTATGAACATAAGTTTATTTGGTAAATAAATTTGATAAATATAAATTTGAAATTATCCTCATATTTATCGTTATAACAATATGATATAGCCTATAATTGAACATAAATTATTATTAAAATTTTCTACGATTAAAAATTTTAATCGCCGTTAATCGAATTTTTAATCAATGTTTTACTATATTTAAAATTAGTAAAAAAACATTTAATTTAAAAATTTCTTTAAAATGTAATAAAAATTTTATCAGAATTTATTTATAAAAGTAATCGACATTTGAAAGAAAAAAGATGAATCCACAAATGATACAAATTGATAAAAATCATTTTTGAGCAGTTACTCAAGCAAACAAGTTTTTCAACATTATTTGGATCTAAAGAGACTCTTTTCTTGCTATGTGTCCTGACAAGCTGAATAGACGTTCAAATGGAACTGTAGTTGCAGGAGAGGACAAGTACTTTCTTGACATTTTTGCAAGAGTCGGATATGCTCCTTCGTGTTGTTGCCACCAATCAAAAGGACAACTCTCAAAGCCTACTTCAGATTCTGTTCTATAACGTTGATTTATTGACTTTTTCATCATGGGTTAGGGTTAGGGTTAGGGTCATCATTGAGGTATCTTCATCTTCAGAATCTGAAGCTACATATGTTCGCAGTCGCTTTTTTGGTCAAGGCTGTATAGTTTTTGAGATTTTTTGTCTTATAGTTTCTCCAACTCTTTACACGTTGCTTCTCTTTCATCCTTACAAATACATTTTAAGTTTTTAAATCGGGGTCTAATGATGTGGCAATTCTAAACCATTTAATATTTTGATTAATCTTTTTTTGCTCCAGTTTGAGAAAACATAAAAAAAAATAACATACGCTGGATCATCTTCTGAAGTACATATTTCTTGTGTAAAGTGACAAATTGCAAGTAACACTATTGAACATGTTACGTATTTTTACCGTCTAGAAGTAATGCTGCAACTCTATAAAGAATGAAAAGTTTTCCATTCGTTTTTTGACCGTAAATTAAGAGTGTTTGTGTTCACTTGCTGTCAATGTAGCCAACACAGCAAAAAACAGTTTAATTTTGATAAATTAAAGTGCATTAAAATTTTAAAATGCGTTAATTTGTTTAAAACTCGTTAAAATGTTTACCGCAGTTGAAATTTTAACGCGCGTTAATTGATTAACGCCTTAATCGAAATTTAACTTAGATTAAAGCACCGCTCTAATTATTATTATACAAATAAATGTATCAATTTTTATTACTATTCTTACTAGTCACCAACTTGTCTGCTATGCCAACTCCAACAAAGTGGTTTATTGACTGGACTCCTTTAATGTAAGAATTATTTATTTTGCGGTTATCAATGGATTTGTTCTTGTCGGTTTGATCATCATCGAACAGCACATTCACTATGCATTCTATCATCTGTTTGTTAAGTCTGAATAGAATTGTAATATATTGATGTAATTAAATATGATATATTAATTATAACATTTTAATAATTATTAATAATGATAAATATCAATGATAATAGTTTTTACCGAAAAATTGTTGAAACAAACATTTGTAAACTTCAAAATATCTTTTATTTATAATCCAAATAGCCAATATGAGCAATAAAATTTTAAATCCTTATGTTTCTGTAGAAATATGACTAGGCTACCAGGTTGTAGCGTTGGTAAGATCCACTACATGAAAAAGGGCATAAAAAAATAAGATGAAGTAATCAAAAGCTAAAAAAATCAAATAAGATTGTATCATGGTACATTTCTAAATATAGTTTCCTTTTATGAGCATGAAGTCTTTAGAGCATTTATATCTAGCATTCATTTTTGAAAATTCACTGTCCTTGGCTAGTGACAACTTTTTGATGACCAAACCCATCAAATCTTACTGAGTTTGGCAGATCGGCTGTTGCGCTTCAACCAGCTTGTTTCCTTTATTTTTCGGCTTCATCATACTTTAATAATGACATTGCTATGGCTCTTCTAAAAGACAAATGGTCGAGTTTCTTCTTTGATAAGTTACAGTGGACTCTCCATGATGCCACAAAACTGACCTTTAATGAGTTTATAAATAACAGTCACCACCTGTGGCGACAGGCAAACGACGAAGCGGCAGGTGTGGGTACACTGGGAGTCGTAGTCGTGACCCTGCACACAAGCGGCTCAGGACATTGGGTCGTTCTTCGCCGATATGGAACAGCGATGGAGTCCGGCAGCCCCCTAGGCGACTGAGCAGCTCTTGCCAGGAATGCACTGTTCACCTCCTGGCATGAGGAAGGGGCTAGAAGAGGTACCCTAAAAATGGCCTGTTCCAAACTTTCCTAGCCAGCTAACCGCGGTTCGTGGGGACCCTACAAAAGCAGTAGAAACAAAACAAAAAAATCAAAATAATTCCTCTTAAACTGGGCACATGGAATGTTCGGACACTCTTGGACAGAGTCGATGTGGACAGCTTGCCAGATACGGCATCGACATCGCATCTTTGAGCGAGACCAGGTTTGCAGAAGAAGGAAAGCTCTGCGAAAGAGGCTCTGGCTACACATTCTTCTGGAGTGGCAGACCCAGCAAAGAGCGACGTGAAGCAGGTGTTGGCTTTGCAGTTAAGACAACTCTTGTCGAGAAACTGGCAGGACTTCCTAAAGGAGTGAACGACAGGCTCATGACCATGAAACTCCCACTGATGGGTAGAAGGAAGCATCTTACCGTTATCAGCGCATACGCCCCAACCATGACCTACTCAGATGTAAAAGCAAAGTTCTATGAAGAACTTCACACTGTCATTGCCGACGTTCCAAAGGGGGACAAACTCGTCTTGCTAGGTGACTTCAACGCAAGAGTTGGCAAGGACAACGCTGCCTGGGAAGGAGTCCTCGGACATCATGGAGTGGGCCACTGCAACAGCAACAGCCTTCTCTTGCTCCAGACTTGCGCTGAACATGATCTTGTGATCACAAACACGATCTTCCGCCTTCCTACTCGTAATCGGATGTCATGGATGCACCCTCGCTCAAAGCACTGGCATCTTATCGACTACGTCATCGTGAGGAAAAAGGACAGGCAAGATGTACGAGTGACCAAGTCAGTCTGTGGTGCTGAATGCTGGACAGACCACCGTCTCATTATCACCAAGCTCAACATCCGCCATCAGCCGAAACGACAGCCGCAAGGCAAAAAAATTCCCAAACGGCTGAATAATGCCAAGCTCAATTGTGCCAGCTGCAAGCAGTCTTTTATGGACGCTTTGGAAGATCGTTTGGAATCCACCTCTCCGAATAACCAGAATGTAGAGGAAGATTGGGCGTCACTTAGAGAGCTAATTTCCACCGCAGCTTCAGAGACTCTGGGACCCCAGATCAAGAAGCACAAGGACTGGTTTGATGAGAACTGCGAAGTCATCAAGCAGTTATTGGATAACAAACACCATCTCCACCAAGCTTATCTCGCCAACCCCAAGTCCACGACAAGGAGAGATGCATACATCAACATACGCAAAACAGTGCAGCCCAAACTTCGTAAGATGCAGGACGATTGTCTGAGTAACAAAACCGCCGAGATCCAGGCTTATGCAGACAAGAAGGACCACAACAAATTTTATAACGCCTTGAAAGACTTTTATGGCCCCACGTCTTCTGGCTCATATCCCCTCTTCAGCGCAGATGGTTACACTATCATTACTGACAAAGAGAAGATCTTGGAGAGATGGGCCGAACACTTTGAAAACGTCCTCAATTGCCCCTCCAACATCAACGTCGAAGCCATCAATCGTCTTCCCCAAGTGCCCACCAACGAAGCACTGTATGATCCTCCAACCTTGCACGAGACCCAGGAAGCAATTCGTCTTCTTTCCAGCGGCAAAGCACCTGGTTCAAACGCTATACCAGCTGAAGTCATCAAGGAGGGGGGATCAGCCCTGACTAAAAGGCTCCACCAGTTGTACCTATTGATGTGGGAGAAAGAGACGATTCCGCAGGAATTTAAAGATGCTTCCATCATACATCTCTACAAGCGGAAGTAGACAAGCCTGCGACAACCACAGAGTCATGTCACTGCTTTCCTTTGCAGGAAAGATATTTGCCAAAATCCTGCTTAACCGCCTCACAGCCCACCTTGACCAAAGTCTCCTGCCTAGAAGTCAGTGTGGTTTTCGTAAAAAACGTGGAACCATCGACATGGTTTTTGCTGCCAGGCAGCTGCAAGAAAAGTTTCAGGAACAAGGCTTTCGACACCGTCAGTAGAGAGGGTCTATGGAAGATCATGGACAAGTACGGTTGTCCAAGGAAATTCATCGTCTTGGTGAAAAAATTCCACGATGAAATGCAATCCAGAGTCCAGGACAGTGGAGAATCACCTGACCCTTTCCCAGTCACAAACGGGGTCAAGCAAGGCTGCGTTCTGGCACCAACTCTGTTTATCCTTATGTTTTCAGTCAGGCTGACCGATGCCCTCAGAGATGAGGTGGTTGGTGTTTATCTGAAGTACCGCACAGATGGCAAACTGCTCAACCTTCGGAGGCTCCAGGTAAAAACCAAAGTTACGACAGACTTCATCAGAGACCTGCTGTTCGCTGATGACTGTGCCATCAACGCTGTCTCAGAAGCCAGCATGCAACGCAGCGTTAACCTGTTCTCCTGCGCCTGAACAAACTTTGGTCTGACGATCAGCACAAAAAAGACTGAAGTCCTTCATCAGCCAGCACCCGGAAAGCTCTACGTTGAGCCTAACATCACGGTCAATGGACAAAAGCTCAACACAGTGGACCGGTTCACCTACCTAGGCAGTACACTATCCCAAAGTGTCACTATCGATGACGAGGTGAATATCAGGATTGCTAGAGCCAGTTCCACCTTTGGCAGGCTGTACCCTAACGTCTGAAACAGAAAAGGCATCACCACCAAGACAAAGCTGAAAGTGTACAGGGCTGTGGTGGTCCCCACACTGCTATATGCATGTGAAACGTGGACTGAATATCAACGCCATGCTAGGAAGTTGAACCACTTTCACACAACAAGCCTCAAGAAAATCCTCGGCATAAAATGGCAGGACAAAATTCCAGACACAGTGGTACTGTCCATAGCAGGACTTCCCAGCATCTTCACCCTGCTAATGCAATCTCAGCTTCGCTGGGTAGGGCACGTAGTCCGAATGCCAGATGAGAGACTGCCAAAAAGACTATTCTATGGTGAACTTCTGCATGCACAGCGGTCTCAGGGTGGGCAAAAGAAACGCTTTAAAGACACTCTGAAAGCTTCACTTAAAGCGTTTTCCATCAACGTAGAAACGTGGGAACAAGCTGCAACAAATCGTTCCACCTGGCGCTCTTCCATTCACAAAGGTGCCGTGACCTGCGAGGCAAACAGGTTCAACGCCGCAGAAAAGAAGAGACAAGTCCGAAAAGCCCGCACTGTCAACCCTCCTGGACACGTCGCACTCATCCCATGTCCCTCATGTTCCCGAACTTTCCGTGCCAGGATCGGCCTCATCAGCCATCTGCGCACACACACCTGAATTACTTTAAAGTGGTCCTCGTCGCTCGACGGACGAACAACAATTAGAGCTGTTCCACGATTATAAATTTCAATCGCCATTAATCGTTCGAAAAGCTGAAAAGACGTTCACATGGAACTGTACTTGCAGGAGATGACAAGTACTTTCTTGCCATTTTTGCAAGAGCCGGAAATGCTCCTCCGTGTTGTTGCCACCAAACGAGAGAATAACTCTCTAAGCCTACTTCAGATTCTGTTCTATAACTTTTGATGATTGACTTTATCATCATTGAGGTATCTTCATCTTCAGATGCTGATGTTACACATGTTCGTAGTCTCTTGTTTTGGTGAAGGCTGTATAGGTTTGGAGGTTTTCTTATCTTCTACTAGTTTTTAGTAGTGGTATGGAGCGGCAAAATATCAACGCGAATAGTCATATTTTATTTTCACTTAATTATTTATTAAATAAAACACTATATGAATTTTTTTTATTCAAAATCAGAATCCAGAATAGAATTCAATTTCATTTTTCTAAAAAATTTTTATTGAAAATTGTTTGACTATGTGCCTATGAACTGTGATGAGACTAGTCTTCCCTCAAATTTGCAAACTTGTTTTCACATTCTCCTAATTAGAAATGCTCCTTTCTTTGGACACATCACGCACTTCGTGAGCAAAGAACCTAAACAATCCGCCAGCTTTATTGACTTATTTCAGAATGTTCTCTTAAATTTCACTGTCATATTTATGAGCTTATTTTGAATCGTCTTTGACTTATTGGTTGTCTTTCTGGGAGCAGGTTTGAAGAAGAGCGGGGATGGCTTAGATGGTAGACGTCGGACTTATGACTTAGTTGCTGTACAAACCGTGAAATATCATATACCTAGTGTATATGATAAGGTGTTTGCAACGTATGCATTGAAAGATGTGTACGTCGTGTGGAGAAACATGGCCTGCGTCTGTCAGGCTGTGATTAATATAACCACATCAATAAGAACTATTTTGAAATACCATGATGGCTTTCGATTCAGAAGTAAAAAAGTGCTTGAAAGTTACTAATATTCCTTTTTTGAGCTAACTTCTGGTTTTTTACCAGAAATCTCTTGTAGAAATTTTGGTTTACGGAGACCTCATTCTAATAGGTTCTCATTTTAGAAGACCTCATCCTGTGGAAACCTAATCCTAAAAGACCTCATCCTAAGAGACCTCATCCCAAGAGACCTCATCCCAAGAGACCTCATCCTAAGAGACCTCATCCTAGGAGAACTTATCATAAAAGAACTCATCCTAGGAGAACTCATTCTCTGGAGATTTCATCTTATAGACATTTAATTGTGAAATTTGTATATTAATCAATGAAATGTTCAATAAAATTATTTCTATAGCTACTTAAATTATTTCGTTAATTTAAAATTTATTTGTTTATTATTCATAATTTATTAAAGTTATCATTTCAGTTTTCAAATTAATCTACTTATTGAATTTAATCAGCATTCCAATCTATTTTTAACTTTCTTAAATCAAAGTAACTACTGTATACTATACAGTTTATACAGAGTATACAATCTATACAAGTGTTCAAAAGATAAATGCTGAATAAGAGAATATAAAAAACAAAAATTGTGAGTATGTACTCAAAAAACATTTTGTAATTTTTTTTATTTATTAAAATGTGTTTCCAGTTAGAAAAGAGGAGAAGCAGGTTCTCCCTTGCTCCCCCCTGGATACCCCCATGAAGACAACACTCAGTCAAGCTGGAAATTAAAGGAACTACAATAGGAACATGAAACGTAATAACAGTTCATGTTTTTGGCAAGATCTAACCTCTAAAGCTTTACCTCAAGATATAAAGTAAAATTCAAGACCTCTGAAACAGACTTGGAAAGAGCCTTAGAATGCGGTATGGATGTCAACACGGGGATTAAAGACAATGTAACCACTAAAAAATCTATATAAACAAAAATTATGTGAGACAGGCTCTAGATGAGGCGGGTTCTAGATGAAGCAGGTTTAAAATGAGGTGTGGGTTGAACCAAGAAATATAAACAATTTTAATTTTAAAAGTTATAAAGCTTTTAACATACAGCCCCAGTCTCTTCTATATAAAATCGACTCACCCAACTTTAATGAGATCTTTGGAGAGTGTCTGAAAGATTATTTATTTAACTAAATACAAGGAAACAGACCTCTATTAACTAAGATCAATGCTTAAACATTTATTTAGAATAATGAAAAAAAATAACAATAACAATGAATATAAATAAAAATGAATACCTCTTCATCATAGCCTCTTTGCAATATTTCTTTCAAAAAATCATAGATGCCACACATCATCTTTACCAACTCATCGTCATTGATATCTGGCCATTGTTTTTTTTGTTCTTTCAAATTAATGACACTTGTCTCCACACCAGTCAAGTTATCGACAATTCCTGTGATGGTTGTGATGATAAATATGGATCATGATCTGGGGTTGCACAAATCACGAAGATTTGATTGGATTTGAGCGAGTTTTTTGGGCAAAATTTGATTTATAGAGATTTAATTGATAAGTTAATCAATTATTTTGAGTCGATTTGATTTAAGACTTATATTAACAATTTTATATGACTTGTTAAAATTTGAAAGTTATATTTCGCATTTTATTTGTCAAGATTTATAATTTCCACTTTAGAAAATGATTTAAGTAATTGGGCTTAGTTTTCAAAAGTAGTTTGAATGGCCCAACGTCTACTCATGAAATGAATTTTATTGGCCACCGATTTGTGTGTGTATGTGTATCTTTAATAATAATAATAATATTATAACAAATTTCTTAGTGATTGATTTATGGCTGGCATAAAGACTAATTGTTCGAAACATCTACTGAAAGGAGTCTGTATCAGTGGTATTTCTGTAACCGAAATTTAAAACTGAAACTAAATTGATTGCATAGAATTTTTTTACAAAGATAAAACTTTTGCAAAAATTTAAGCATTTAAAAAAAAATTGTGAAGCAAAAGCAACCACCACATCTGAGACTTTAACATCCATGCAATCGCATCTCAATCATTATTTAATGAAATTGAAAGAACAACGAACAAACAGTGAAACCTTTAAATATAGGATTAAACATCAGACTAAATATGACACCAACTTCACAGGATATGTGCAGAGGATTTTTTACGCATTGTTTTCTGATTTCGCCTTCTAAATATATGTTCCATCCGTATTCGGTCTCTCGTCCAAACTTTCTTTGCGCATGCGAAATAGGACTATTTTTTTAGCTATTTGTACCAAACTAGAATTTGCGTTTCTATTTGATAAATAAGTTGATATAAGTATTTGTTATTTGATAAAGTGTTAAGAAAGTTGAAATCATTTTTAAAGAATAAGTTTTAAAATAGGTTAAGATAAGATAGTATAGGATGGATAATCAAAGACAAATTTATATAAATTTTAGCCGAGTCAAATATTAAATTTTAATTTTAAGCAATACTAGCAAAGCAATATGTAAAGAAAAAGAAGATGAAAATGAAAGATGTATAAAAAAAGAGAATAAAGTCTCTGGTTATTAATAAATGGGTCAAGAGCCGAGGGTTCCAGCTCATTTCCCTTGCAGCTTTGGGACTTGAGGACGTACTTTGTCTACCCTCGAAATTTCAAGTAAGTAATTGTGATTTTATTACAAAATATAAAAATATAATCTATATTTATAAATATTTTGCAGAATGCCAATGACACAACCATAATCTCTCCCTGGAAGCCCGTTGCTTTTGTTGAGGACTTTTTTGACATTATTCAAGAGGGGCACCTGAGAAAAAGTCATATGGGCATCAGAAAGACAGCTGATGAGGTGGCTAAGTTGTATGACTGTTGCTTTATGCCTTACGTGTCACATGCGCAAGCCACAGACAACAAGAGCACAATTGAAACTCATAATACCATCTATATTCATGATGAGAGGGCAGGTACATGCACAACCCTATCAATCTTTCATTAACCCTCTACTGCATAGTAATGCGAGGGCAATTTTACCGATTAAAGTATTTCCCTATCGTATCTTCAAATTATGAAACGATATTTCCAGTCATTATTTTTCATAAGCATTCAAGTTCTATTTTTCAATAGTTTTTCATTAACTTACGTATACTAGTTAAATTTACTGGTCTATAAATAATATTTAAAAAAAGTTTTTTTGTTGTTTTTATTAATACAATAATATGGATCGGCTTATAAAGAAATTTCACCTAATAATATTTATTAGGGAGCAACTTTTTTGAATAAAAAGTTTTTATCAATTGAAAAAATTATTGCTTAGTGTTAGGTTCAGTGAAAATTCATAAAACTGTTTAATAAAGTTTTCACAATTCACAGTGAAATTCGTTGTGAGATACTTTCTAAATGATTATTCATAGACTATATTATTTTTTACATTTTAACACATTGAAAGTCAAAGTGATAAGCATTGTACCATGAAACTCTTTAAAAAATTCACTTATAAAGATATAAAATCCGTAACGTGAACAATCACTGTATATAAAGAAATTCCGCCCATTAGAAATTCACTGTACCTATAATCCACGATAAATATTATTATACTTAATATGTACTAAAATTAATTAAATGCTCATTTTCTAAAATAAAAAAAATTAATTCAATAGAAAATACAAATAATAAATTAAACGAACTTTTAATCAGTATTTGAAGTAATTTCGTATTTAATGGAATTCTGCCAATGAAGTCATTCAAATTTTCAGTCTGCTCTAAAAAACAACTATTACTCTCATTTACCATTTTTTAGTTTAATAGTTTTGTGTATTATATCTCGAATTTTCAATTTAAAACAAGGAAGTAACTTCCTGGAAGTTTCTAAAATCTTTTATTTTAAAAGTGAACCTATGTAGTAATCAAATTTTAAGTTTTGATATATTTAAATAATTTATATACTTATTCTAAATTCACTAACTTTGAAAACAATAATTTATATAAATATAATTTTTGATTAAACAATTTGATTAAACAATTGAAGGAATCTGTATAGTGATGTGCGACATTTCTTAAATAAGTCATTATATTTTTATATATTTATTTAATTTATATAAATTTTAAAAAAAATTTAGTTTAGGAAGTTAAAAACCACGCAGGTCTTTTGACTTTTATAATGGTTATAAAAAGTATAAAATAAATAAATAAGATTAATAAGTATAAAATAAATAATAATAATTAGTATTAGTCTTTATAGTTGTCTCAACACTCTATATATATATAATTATCTCCTTTTTTCTCTCCTCTCCCTCTGTCTCTAGATCGCTCCCACCCTTCTCATCACCACTTCTTCCATCCTCCGATCCTCCTCCTGGTATCCAAGGACCCCTTCCATCGGGTCCTGTTCTCCAAGCTCCTTTTTTCCAAGCCATCAGCCATTCTTATCTCTACTCTTCATACAACCCACACTCCAGCAAAACGTGACTCTCATTCTCTTCCTCCCCACAAACACACTTCCTATCTTCCTTCTCATACTTTCAGCGCCCAATTTCATTATTACTTACCATCAAACGATCCCCCCTAAACATCATTCTAACTTTTGCTCCATCTGAACCATCTATATATTTTTCCAACTTCCTGCTTATTTTATATTTATAAAAAAAGTAAATAAGCCTTATTTATTGTTCATTTTACGATATATCTCGCCTCAGATAGTTTGCCGAAATATATACCAGATTTGACATTACTGAGTAAAATTATTTTTAATTACTCGAAAAATTATTTGTAAAAGAAGTAAAGAAGCCTTAGTTATTGTTTATTTTTGATATATCTCGCCTCGGATAGTTTGCCGAAATCTAAAATAATATGGCCGCTCCTTGTTATTGTTAGAAACCAAACATCAGCTGATTCAAGAAATAAAAAAACAGTGCCATCAGCTGTTTTTATATTGCTCTGTCTATGCTTCCGTGTAGACAAAGTACGTCCTCAAGTCCCAAAGCTGCAAGGGAAATGAGCTGGAACCCTCGGCTCTTGACCCATTATTAATAACCAGAGACTTTATTCTCTTTTTTATACATCTTTTAATTTCATCTTTTTTTCTTTACATATTGTTTTGCTAGTATTGCTTAAAATCAAAATTTAATTATTAAATATTTGACTCAGCAAAAATCTAAATCAATTTGTCTTTGATTATCCATCATATCTTATCTTAACTTATTTTAAAACTTATCCTTTAAAAATGATCTTAACTTTTTAACACTTTATCAAATAACAAATATTTTCAATCATCAATCAATCAATCACTAATGATTTGTATAGCGCCCTTTACTAAGTGAACAAAAGCGCTCAGCCATCACGTCTTGAACAAGTACATCTTCAGGCCTCGACGGAAATTTATGAGTGACTTAGTTGAAGTTAAAGAAGATGGTAAAGAATTCCATAAAAGAGGACCACAGTATGAAAAAGAACGTTTAGCAAAAGAGTGTTTAACTGGAAAACGAAAAGAACGCTTAAAGGTAGATGATCTTAGACCAGATTTAGGGGGTTGTTTAATTAGATTTTAAAGATAAATTGGAGAATTACAGTTATGAATTTTAAAAATATTTAGGCATATTTTAAAAGTCACCCTAGATCTCAAAGGTAACCAATGTAACAAACGAAGATAAGGAGAAAGGTGAGAAAACTTAGGAGCACGAGCAACAAGACAAGCAGTACAATTAAAGGCTTTATTTAGAGGAGCTAAAGTAGTATCAGGGAGGCCATAGTAAAGAGAGTTGCAATAATCAATCCTGGAGAGAACTAGAGAAGATACAGGAAGTTGCAAAGTAGGATCATGGAAAAAAGGAAGAAACTGTTTAAAACGACGAATGTGTAAGCAACCAGATTTAGAGACAGATAGAATATAACAACTTATTTATCAAATAGAAAAGTAAATTCTAGTTTGGTACAAATGGTAAACGGATAAAAAGTTTTCAGGATTAAAAGTCTTCAAAACAAAAAAAATCTTTAGAATAAAAAGTCTTAAGGAAAATAATCTTCAAAAAATTAATTTTCAAGGAAAAATAACCACGATCAAGAACCAGCAGAAAACTTAAAGATTAAAGTGAGGAATAAACAACAACCAAGTAAAATTTATTCAAATGCTATTTCCAGATTGAAAAAAAATAAAGCAAAGATTGGATTAAAGTATGAAATTTCAATCTTTTAGTTTTAAGGATCACGTATTCTTCCTTAAAGATTATTTTTTTGAAGACTTTTTATAACCACGATCGAGAACCAGCAAATAATTTTATGATTAAAGTGACGAATTAACAACAGCCAAGTCAAATTTATATAAATGCTATTTCGAGATTGAACGAAAAAAATATAGCAAAAATTAGATTAAAGTATTAAATTTCCTTCTTTAAGTTGTAAGGATCACGTATTAATCACGTAATTTTCCTTAAAAATTATTTTTTTATAATTTTTTTCATGAAGACTTTTATCTTGAAGACTTTATCTTAAAGACTTTTTATTCGGAAAAATTTTTCTTCTGAAATATTTTTATTCTGAAGAATTTGTATTCTGAAGAATTTGTATTCTGAAAAATTTGTATTCTGAAGAATTTTTATTCTGAAGAATTTGTATTCTGAAGAATTTGTATTCTGAAGAATTTGTATACTGAAGAATTTGTATTCTGAAGAATTTGTATTCGGAAGAATTTGTATTCGGAAGAATTTGTATTCGGAAGAATTTGTATTCTGAAGAATTTGTATTCTGAAGAATTTGTATTCTGAAGAATTTGTATTCTGAAGAATTTGTATTCTGAAGAATTTGTATTCTGAAGAATTTGTATTCTGAAGAATTTGTATTCTGAAGAATTTGTATTCTGAAGAATTTGTATTCTGAAGAATTTGTATTCTGAAGAATTTGTATTCTGAAGAATTTGTATTCTGAAGAATTTGTATTCTGAAGAATTTGTATTCTGAAGAATTTGTATTCTGAAGAATTTGTATTCTGAAGAATTTGTATTCTGAAGAATTTGTATTCTGAAGAATTTGTATTCTGAAGAATTTGTATTCTGAAGAATTTGTATTCTGAAGAATGTGTATTCTGAAGAATTTGTATTCTGAAGAAGTTGTATTCTGAAGAATTTGTATTCTGAAGAATTTGTATTCTGAAGAATTTTTATCCTGAAGACTTTTTATCCCGAAGACTTTTTATCCGAAGACTTTTTATCCTTAAGACTTTTTATCCTAGAACCGGTACAAATAGCTAAATAGAGTCCTACTTCGCATGCGCGAACAAATGGACGGGAGACCGAATATGGATGGAACATATAAATATTATTTTGAGTAATTTTCAATAAATGTCATCCACAAAAAAAAAATAGTATTACATTAATAGACTTACATTAGAGTTATGACTTTTAAACTTGTTGTCAAATGATTAATTTCCTGACTCTTACATTAATGAAACTTTTTTTTTTGTCTATACTGTTCACAGCCTGACAGACGCATGCCATGTTTCAATGGTTTTGAGAACCATGCTCTTATGCGCCAAGGCGCCACTCCACACGACGTACACATCTCTCAATGCATACGTCGCAAACACCGCATCATGTACACTAGGTATATGATAGTTCACGGTTGCTTGTCAAGGATTCGAACAGGCAACCTTTAAGTTGCAAGTCCGACGTCTACCATCTAAGCCATCTCCGCTCACCAAAAGTAAAGAAAATTAATTTTATTCATATAGTTTTATAATATTTTGAAGATTTTCTGTGATGGGGGACCTATTTTGATTATTTATCAGATTTACTTGTGAGCAGTTTATTGATATATGATATATGAGATTATTATTTTGACAAAAAGTTGAAAAGTCATTACTCTAATGTTCATAACTTAAGACATAAGTATAGTACATTTGAATGTATGGTTTGTGGATTACGTTTTTTAAAAAGAAAACTGTAATACAAATGTATTCATTACTTTATTAATCGATTTATGATCTACGAATATGGTGTCACAAAAAAAACTCTAGATTTCACGTTACACTTTTAGCTTAAGTAGTTTTTCCCTTCAGTTTAAGTTCATGCAAAGCTCATAAACCGCCAGTTTTAATCCTTATTGACATTGATCGAGCCTGAACATCATCAAACCTCCTGCAAATAGGAATAAATTATCTATTTATTTGACTGATAATGAAACATCTACTTTTTTTACGAAAATTAAATAATAGAATAAAAATATTTTTTAAAATTTAAATCTTTAAATGTTTTTATATATTGTTTGGTATAAATACTTTTCGTGGGAAACCTGAATACTCAGGCTAGCTTGGATTAATACATTTAGTTCGATAGATACAGGGTAAATTTTGACAGTTCAAAATATTAACATAGCAAGACTCTCCTTTCGTACATGTCCTTGCCTGAATAAAGAAAACCTTCGTTTATTCCTTAATATTTTAATTTTTCAAATACATATTTCTCTAAAATCAAAATATATAGTTAGTTACAGATGCAATGTGACTGTATTTGAAATTGAATAAACTCAATATCAGGTTTATGTTGAAAATATAAATGATTAAGTCCATACAACTCTAAAGTTTATATATAAAAATAATATATAATTATGTTATTTTTGAGATTTATGTAATAAAAAGATCGTTCAGGGCTTTATAATTTATGACTTAAAGAATATATTTTGAAATAAATAAACTTCGCAAGGGTCGTAGCATTGACATGTAAAACATCCATTTTCTGTGAGCAAATGCCCCGTCAGACAATCGTCCGCACAGCCTTTTTCATCGCATTTAAACGTTCCTGAATTTAGTTATTAATTGAAAAAGAATTGTAAACTTTTTTAAAGTTAACTTAAATAACTAACTCAATGTGCTTGTACAAGATATGATAATAGCAAATATAATAATCAAATTCATATTCTTAAACACGCGCCACTTTTACTCAAAAAACTCATTTAAGATTTACCCATAGATGGGATACTTTGGAAATCGTACTCGGAAGCATAGACAGAGCAATATAAAAACAGCTGATGGCAATTTTTATTTATTTCTTGAATCAGCTGATTGTTGGTTTCTAACAATAAAAAGAAACGGCCATATTATTTTAGATTTCGGCAAACTATCCGAGGCGAGATATATCGTAAAATGAACAATAACTGAGACTTCTTTCTTTTTTTTATACATATTTTTTAAAAAGTTATATGATAGTTCACGATATATATTTCGGGAAACTATCTGAGGCGAGATATATCGTAAAATGAACAATAAATGAGGCTTCTTTACTTCTTTTACAAATAATTTTTTGAGTAATTAATAATAATTTTACTTAGTAATGTCAAATCTGGTATATATTCCGGCAAACTATCTGAGGCGAGATATATCGTTAAATGAACAATAAATAAGGCTTCTTTACTTCTTTTATGAATACTTTTTTGAGTAATTAATAATATTTTTTTTGTGGTCTATACTATTCACAGCCTGACAGACCCATGCCATGTTACAATGGTTCTTATGCGCCAAGGCGCCACTCCACACGACGTACAAATCTTTCAATGCATACGTCGCAAACACCGCATCATATACACTAGGTATATGATAGTTCACGGTTGCTTCCAAGGATTCGAACTGGCAACCTTTAAGTTGCAAGTCCGACGTCTACCAACTAAGCCATCCCCGCTCCCCAGTAATGTCAAATCTGTTCACATTAAAATTGAAATTATTTACATAAAAATAAGTCAAAAAATCTGCGTGGTTTTTAACTCTCTAAACTAAACTAATATGAGAAAAAAATCTTATTAATTCAAAGTATTTTGTTTTGCCTGTTAGCAATACCGTTTTATTACCATACAGCGATTTAAGAACAAGTTTCAAGTGACGTCACGCTCAGCTCTATAAATAGCTGTATGGTAAAAAGAAATATTTCATGGAGGTTGCAATGCAAAAACATGTTACTTTGGAGGCGATTTTCACCATTCCGGTAGGTTTTTGTGAAAGTGTGTTAACAAATTTGTTTGAAGAAGGGCTTGAAGTTAAACTTATTGGGTTTCCAGGAAAAAATTACTGCCTTAAAAGGCATTTAATAGCTATCAAATGAACCTCATTGAGCGATAATAATAAGTTATGCAAGTCTAAAGATAATGAACAACTTTGAACTTTAAATTTCTTTTATTCAAAGTTTGAAGGTAGTAAAAACAAATTTTTAAGTGTTTTACATGAAAGCTAGTGCATAAAATTGTTTTTATTTACGAAAACCATCCCACTGAGGGATTAAGTTTTTTCCTTATTCATCTTCACTCATTCAACCCTAACAGAAATTCAAAGGGCTTGAAGAGATATGAGCTAAATGATAAAAGGTACATCCTATGTGCACCAGCAGCAGCAGAAGAGACCAGTAAGAGAGGGGAACGGACAAAAAGCCTCTCGGAGAAAAAGCCTTCGGATAAAATACCTTCTACAAAAAGCCTCCCGGAGAAAAAACCTCCTGGAGAAAAAGCCTCTCGGAGAAAATGTCTCCTTGTTAATATTTTAGTATAAATAAAACGGACTTTTAATATAAAAAACGGATTTTTATAGATTCGTTTCACAATTTTAAATAAATAAAACGGACTTTTTATATAAAAAAAGGATTTTTATAGATTCGTTTCACAATTTTGAATAAATAAAACGGACTATATTTTTAAAAATACATACCTAAAACGATTTATCAAATACAATACAAATTATTGGTAAACGGATAAAAAGTCTTCAGGATGAAAAGTCTTCATGATAAAAAGTCTTCAGGATAAAAAGTCTTCAGGATAAAAAGTCTTCAGGATAAAAAGTCTTCAGGATAAAAAGTCTTCAGGATAAAAAGTCTTCAGGATAAAAAATCTTCAGGATAAAAAGTCTTCAGGATAAAAAATCTTCAGGATAAAAAGTCTTTAGGATAAAAAGTCTTCAGGATAAAAAGTCTTTAGGATAAAAAGTCTTCAGGATAAAAAGTCTTCAGGATAAAAAGTCTTCAGGATAAAAAGTTTTCAGGATAAAAAGTCTTCAGGATAAAAAATCTTCAGAATAAAAAGTCTTCAGGATAAAAAGTCTTCAGGATTAAAAGTCTTCAGGATAAAAAGTCTTCAGGATAGAAAGTCTTCAGGATAAAAAGTCTTCAAGATAAAAAGTTGTTAAGATAAAAAGCCTTCAGAATAAAAAGTCTTCAGAATAAAAAGTCTTCAGGATAAAAAGTCTTCAGGATAAAAAATCTTCAGGATAAAAAGTCTTCAGGATAAAAAGTCTTCAGGATAAAAAGTCTTCAGGATAAAAAGTCTTCAGGATAGAAAGTTTTCAGAATAAAAAGTCTTCAAGATAAAAAGTCTTTAAGATAAAAAGCCTTCAGAATAAAAAGTCTTCAGGATAAAAAGTCTTCAGGATAAAAAGTTTTCAGGATAAAAAGTCTTCAGGATAAAAAGTCTTCAGGATAAAAAGTCTTCAGGATAAAAAGTCTTCAGGATAAAAAGTCTTCAGGATAAAAAGTCTTCAGGATAAAAAGTCTTTAGGATAAAAAGTCTTCAGGATAAAAAGTCTTCAGGATAAAAGTCTTCAGGGTAAAAAGTTTTCAAGATAAAAAGTCTTCAGGATAAAAAAATTTCAGGATAAAAAGTCTTCAGGATAAAAAATCTTCAGGATAGAAAGTCTTCAGGATAAAAAGTCTTCAAGATAAAAAGTCTTCAAGATAAAAAGTCTTTAAGATAAAAAGCCTTCAGAATAAAAAGTCTTCAGGATAAAAAGTCTTCAGGATAAAAAGTTTTCAGGATAAAAAGTCTTCAGGATAAAAAGTCTTCAGGATAAAAAGTCTTCAGGATAAAAAGTTTTCAGGATAAAAAGTCTTCAGGATAAAAAGTTTTCAGGATAAAAAGTCTTCAGAATAAAAATTTTTCAAGATAAAAAGTCTTCAGGATAAAAAGTCTTCAGGATAAAAAGTCTTCAGGATAAAAAGTCTTCAGGATAGAAAGTCTTCAGAATAAAAAGTCTTCAAGATAAAAAGTCTTTAAGATAAAAAGCCTTCAGAATAAAAAGTCTTCAGGATAAAAAGTCTTCAGGATAAAAAGTTTTTAGGATAAAAAGTTTTCAGAATAAAAAGTCTTCAGGATAAAAGTCTTCAGGATAAAAAGCCTTCAAAAAAATGTCTTCAGGATAAAAATTCTTTAGAATAAAAAGTCTTCAGGATAAAAAGTCTTCAGGATAAAAAGTCTTCAGGAAAAAAATCTTCAAAAATTAATTTTTAAGGAAAAATAATCACGATCGAGAACCAGCAGAAAACTTAATGATTAAAGTGAGGAATCAACAACCCAGTCAAATTTATTCAAATACTATTTCCAGACTGAAAAAAAATGAGCAAACGTTAGATGAAAGTATGAAATTCCAATCTTTTAGTTTTAAGGATCACGTATTCTTTCTTAAACATTATTTCCTTATGGTTAAAGTGACGAAACAACAACAGCCAAGTCAAATTTATTCAAATGCTATTTCGAGATTGAACGAAAAAATTAGATAAAAGTATCACATTTTATTTTTTAAGTTTTAAGGATAACGTATTAATCACGTATTTTTTCTTAAAATTTAATTTATAAAAAAAAATTCTTACAACTTTTTATCCTAAAGACTTTTTATCCTGAAGACTTTTTATTTTGAAAACTTTTTATCTTGAAGACTTTTTATCCTGAAGATTTTTTATCCTGAAGACTTTTTATCCTGAAGACTTTTTATCCTGAAGACTTTTTATCCTGAAGACTTTTTATCTTGAAGACTTTTTATCCTGAAGACTTTTTATCCTGAAGACTTTTTATCCTGAAGACTTTTTATCCTGAAGACTTTTTATCCTGAAGACATTTTATTCTGAAGGCTTTTATCCTGAAAAATTTTTATCTTGAAGACTTTTTATTCTAAAGACTTTTTATCCTGAAGACTTTTTATCCTGAAGATTTTTTATCCTGAAGACATCTTCTTCTGAAGGCTTTTTATCCTGAAAACTTTTTATCTTGAAGACTTTTTATTCTGAAGACTTTTTATCCTGAAGACTTTTTATCCTGAAGACTTTTTATCCTGAAGACTTTTTATCCTGAAAACTTGTTATCCTGAAGACTTTTTATCCTGAAGACTTTTTATTCTGAAGGCTTTTTATCTTAAAGACTTTTTATCTTGAAGACTTTTTATTCTGAAAACTTTCTATCCTGAAGACTTTTTATCCTGAAGACTTTTTATCCTGAAGACTTTTTATCCTGAAGACTTTTTATCCTGAAGACTTTTTATCCTGAAGACTTTTTATCCTGAAGACTTTTTATCATGAAGACTTTTCATCCTGAAGACTTTTTATCCGTTTACCAATAATTTGTATTGTATTTGATAAATCGTTTTAGGTATGTATTTTAAAAAAAATATAGTTCGTTTTATTTATTCAAAATTGTGAAACGAATCTATAAAAATCCTTTTTTTATATAAAAAGTCCGTTTTATTTATTTAAAATTGTGAAACGAATCTATAAAAATCCGTTTTTTATATTAAAAGTCCGTTTTATTTATACTAAAATATTAACAAGGAGACATTTTCTCCGAGAGGCTTTTTCTCCAGGAGGTATTTTCTCCGGGAGGCTTTTTGTAGAAGGTATTTTATCCGAAGGCTTTTTCTCCGAGAGGCTTTTTATCCTACATCCAGTAAGAGAATGGAGCAGCCTATGGCCTTTTGGGTTTGGAAGTGACTTGCCCACTAACAGTGAAATAGGTCTACTTTTTCAACATCATGTTTTATCATTTTTTCAAACTCATTATCAACTTAATTTAACTATCTATTTTGTATTTTGGTAGCTGACATTGATAAAAAGAAGATTTAAAATAAAACATGTCAGGATTATTCAAGAATAAATATTCTGACTGCTGATAGGCAAAATAAAATACCCTATAACTATTAGACATTTCTCCTTATAGTAAAAAATGCTGATGACTTCTAGTTCTCTGACCAATATTATGGCAACACTTTTTCATTAAACAATTTGACAATATCTGTAACTTTTCATTTCTAACATTTTGAGTTTAATAAAGTGGTTAAAACTTATTTTTTGAATGATTTTTATTATGTGAAAATATTTGACATTTCTTAGTTGAATTTGTTAAAGCTGCAAAGGATATGCTGCAAGTTTGAGCAATAAATCATATCGATGGAAATTTTTTTCCACTTTGATTGTTTCTATCTTCTTTATTTAGGTTACTATAATTTTCTAAAAGTAAATAAGCCATAATTATTGTTCATTTAACAATATATATCGCATCAAATAGTTGCCGAAATAATAAAAATAATATGGCCGCTTTTAGTTATTGTTATTTTTATTCTGTCGTACATACACCAGCTGATTTTTAGTAAATAAATATGCACTGTCAAATCTGTTCACATTAAAATTACAATTATTCACATAAAAATAAGTCAAAAAATATGCGTGGTTTTTAACTCTCTAAACTAAACTAATATGAGAAAAAAATCTTATTAATTCAAAGTATTTTGTTTTGCCTGTTAGCAATACCGTTTTATTACCATACAGCGATTTAAACATTAGAAATTTGCATAAATTATGAGTACAATTTCCAAACTAAACCGATTCTAGACACTACTTTTCAAATTAAAAAAAAATATATATTAAATATAATAATTAAATATACATTTCAACCTTCATAATCTATTTAGCATATAAATACTTTTTTCTTTAAATAAAATTACAAAAATCAAAATGTTGAAAAAAAGGATTTTCAGTAAAGAACTATTTAAAAGTTTGCACTCTCCGCAAAGGAATTATGTTAAAGCGAAATTAAAGTGCATGAAATCGTGGCAAATATTGGAATATGGTGGTGTTAACAAGCTGGTTTTGAGCGAAAGCGCTCCAATGCCACACATAACTCGGCCTTCAGACGTCCTTGTGGAGGTGAAGGCAGCTTCAGTGAACCCCATCGACAACAAGTTGATCAGTTGGTGTATTCACTATCTATATCAAATAATCATTAAATTAATCATTTTTTAAATAGATAGTAAACTTTCATATTTAATTAGCATAGATTATATTATGATGATTTTGCTTAATATATAGTGAAAATTCATTTAAAGCCTCGTGATATTGCCTATGCTCCATGAAACAATATTTCTACTAGTTATATTATATTTATTAATATTTTTTATAAACAATAAGTTTTTGTTGTTTAACCTGATAAACAAAACAAATGGTTATATTCATTCGGAACAAGAGTAGTCAAACACTGGAATTCTTACCAGCGTAACTGGAGTTCTAGACTCTAAATCCCATGTAATAGAGCTATCACAAGGAAGATGTAATCATGTGCTACAGGCATGAGACTTTTTCTGCTGATGATGACGATGATGATGATAGCAGCTACAAAAACAGTCATAAAACCAGATATAAATATTTCAACAAAAACCAAAAAAAAGTCTTATATTAAAAAAGCAACTAATTTGTTTATAGTATTAGTAACTAGAACAACAAAACTATAACAGCAACAAAAATAAACACCAATATAAAAAAGTCAATAACAGCAGCAAAAAGATAAAGTAACATCCACCTAGTGTCATTGTTATTTTATGTTATGTTATATTATGTTATGTCATGTTATGTTATGTTTTGTTATGTTATGTTATGTTGTTATGTTATGTTATGTTATGTTATGTTATGTTATGTTATGATATGTTATGTTATGTTATGTTATGTTATGTTATGTTATGTTATGTTATGTTATGTTATGTTATGTTATGTTATGTTATGTTATGTTATGTTATGTTATGTTATGTTATGTTATGTTATGTTATGTTATGTTATGTTATGTTATGTTATGTTATGTTATGCTAGGTTAGGTTAGGTTAGGTTATGGTTAAAGGTGGGGTAGGGTTAGAATTAGTGTTTAAGTTACTTTCGATTAAATTATGTTTAATTTATTTATATTGTCCTATATTCAAAAATGATTCGATTTTTGGTATAAAAAACAAGAAAACATTTAAAATTCCAGTTGCTATTCACATAAAATTTAAAAAAATCATATGTTTACAGTGAGATTTTACTGTATATAATCCTGCGTTAATTTTATTCGTCAATGTATATTGTAGTGTACTGTATTGTATTGTATTGTAGGTTATTGTATTGTATTGTATTGTGTTGTATTGTATGGTATTATATTGTATTGTAAGCAATCAAATAAAACACAATGCAAGGTGGATATGGATCAGCGGCGATTAGAGAAGTGCGCAGAATCTCCGCTTGTGACGCCACACACGCCGAGTTCCCTCTGACTCCTGGTCGAGACTTCAGCGGTGCCATCGTCGACCGAGGTGCTGCCGTCGAAGACAGTCTTAAGCTCAACGATGAGGTGCTGCATGGTGGTGGTGCATGGTGGTGGTGCATGGTGGTGGTGCATGGTGGTGCATGGTGGTGGTGCATGGTGGTGCATGGTGGTGGTGCATGGTAGTGGTGCATGGTGGTGGTGCATGGTGGTGGTGCTTGGTGGTGCATGCTGGGGCATGGTGGTGGTGTATGATGGTGCTTGGTGGTGCATGGGGTGCATGGTGGTAGTGCATGGAGGTTGTGCATGGTGGTGGTCATGGTGGTGCATGGTGGTGGTGCATGGTGGTGCATGGTGGTGGTGCATGGTGGTGCATGGTGGTGGTGCATGGTGGTGCATGGGGTGCATGGTGGTGGTGTATGATGGTGCTTGGTGGTGCATGGGGTGCATGGTGGTAGTGCATGGAGGTTGTGCATGGTGGTGGTCATGGTGGTGCTTGGTGGTGGTGCATGGTGGTGCATGGTGGTGGTGCATGGTGGTGCATGGTGGTGGTGCATGGTGGTGCATGGGGTGCATGGTGGTGGTGTATGATGGTGCTTGGTGGTGCATGGGGTGCATGGTGGTAGTGCATGGAGGTTGGGCATGGTGGTGCATGGTGGTGGTGTATGATGGTGCTTGGTGGTGCTTGGGGGTGCATGGTGGTAGTGCATGGAGGTTGGGCATGGTGGTGCATGGTGGTGGTGCATGGTGGTGGTGCATGGTGGTGCATGGGGTGCATGGTGGTGCTTGGTGGTGCATGGTGGTGCTTGGTGGTGCATGGTGGTGCTTGGTTGCAGTTGAGCGATGGACAGGGCTTGATTTGTGGGGGGTCGTCTTTTTGCTTTGGGGGGGTTCAAAAAAATATCTACTAACTCTGACCACGTTCTTCACCATTTCTTACCCCCGCCCATTTCAACGATTTCTATTATACCAACATTTCACCGACTACCATAACTACTTGAAGACGAGCATTTGTCTTTTGATGAGGCTTCTGATACTAATGAAGTTGGTGCTGATTATGAAGAATGTCCTTAATTCCTCAACGTTTCAACAAGAATGAATCCCTTGATCTACTCAGAAATCTCAACTTGTCCAAACAAACTTTTGAATTACTAACTTCTTGATTCAATGAATAAAATTACTGGAAAAAGAATCTCAAATAATTTTTTTACCGTAAATAAGAAAAGAGTCTGTTGCTTTCAAAATGGTACACTTGTGTTTTATGACGAAATTGGTGGACTCATGGAAAAATTGGGTCTTTCAATACATTTTCGAGACAATTGGGGTTTCTTTCTTGATAGCTCAAAACGTAGTTTTCAATCTTTCTTTTTTTTCAAATCATGAACCTATATTTAATATTTTTATAATTTGAAATTGTTTAAAAAAATTAGATTTTGTTTTTTCAATTTAATTGGGCGGCGAAATTGCTCAGCGGTGAAACGCTTGGCGTTCGTCTCACTAGCGTGGGTTCGATTCCTACCCTCGTCCAAGTGCGTCTATGCTTCAGAGGAGCCCTGCACTTTATGGGAAGAAGAAGAATTAAAAATCGTGGAGTTTACAAATGGTTAAAACGTTATACCTCAAAAGCTCGAGCTGCTAGGAATAAAAATATTGTTATACTTGAATTCAGGAGTCAAATTAATATAAAATCAGCAAAAAAAGTTCAGACACCAAAATGGCTGTTGGCCAGTGTAATAGAATTACATGATGGCATTAAAAAGTGAAAAAATAATTTCTTGTTGTTACGATGAAAAATGAGAGTGTGAAATCAGTGCGATTTATCATATTCCCTGACATTGCGATGTACACTGTGAGTCAAAAAACATTCCACTGTATATTGCTTATAACTGGCAAATGTAAATCGATTTTGAACTTTTTTACACTACTTGACTCAATAAGAATAGAGAAAAAGATTTGATAAAAATTATTTTTATTAATGCAATATTTAGTATCTTCAACTATAACAAGTTTTTTGTTCTTTTATTCCTTAATTTTTCATATCTTCTCCATAAAGTTTATAATTTAAACATTTATTTCGCTCCTTCGATACGCACTACCATTGCCTAGTGAAACTAAAACAAGTGTAAAAATAGCGAAATTTTTAATATAAAACAAATAAAAATGTTTTTTTCTATTTTCGTTTTTTTACATTTTAATTGTTACATTTGTCGCAAAAAAATTCTTAAACTTTTATGTTTTTTACATGACATTTCTCGATATTTTCACCCTTGTTTCAGTTTGAGTGAGTAAAGGTATTGAATTTTGAAGGATTCAAACGAAATTTTCAGACTGTTTTGTTTTCTATTTATTTCTGAATACAAAAATTGAAAGAAATGTAAAAATCGATTCACTTAAGTTATATACAGTTTACAGTGGCATGTTTTTTGGCCTACAGTCTATTATGAGCAGAAATCAAAAACAGTCTGACCCCTCTGACAAAGTTTGACAAATACAGCCCTGGCGATGAATGCATGGTAGGTGCATGGTGGCAATGTGGGTGCATGGTGGCAATGTGGGTGCATGGTGGCAATGTGGAGAAGGGGACCATTTATGCTCATCTATTTGTCTCAGGTGTGGGGGACTGTAAATGTGACCAGACAAGGCGCCTTCTCTCAGTTCATTCTGGTGTCTTCCAATGATGTGGGCCTTCTTTTGCCATTCATTTAACTTTTGTTTATAATTAAAACCTTAATTATTCTATTTTAAACTTTTTTATTAATAAGAGCTGTGCTGCAATCTGAGTTAACCTTCGATTATAGCTGCAATCTGAGTTAACCTTCGATTATAGCTGCAATCTGAGTTAACCTTCGATTAACGCTTTAATAGCTTAACGCCGTTAAAATTAGCGCAGTTGAAAATTAACGCATTAAAAATTAACGCTTCAAAATTAACGCAATAAAAATTAAAGCATTAAAAATTAAAGCATTAAAAATTAAAGCATTAAAAATTAAAGCAATAAAAATTAAAGCATTAAAAATTAAAGCATTAAAAATTAAAGCATTAAAAATTAAAGCATTAAAAATTAAAGCATTAAAAATTAATGCATTAAAAATTAATGCATTAAAAATTAAAGCATTAAAAATTAAAGCATTAAAAGTTAAAGCATTAAAAATTAACGAAAGAAAAATTTACGAAAGAAAAATTAACGAAAGAAAAATTAACGAAAGAAAAATAAACGAAAAAAAAAATTAACGAAAGAAAAATTAACGAAAGAAAAATTAACGAAAGAAAAATTAACGAAAGAAAAATTAACGAAAGAAAAATTAACGAAAGAAAAATTAACGAAAAAAAAAATTAACGAAAGAAAAATTAACGAAAGAAAAATTAACGAAAGAAAATTTCACGAAAGAAAAATTAACGAAAGAAAAATTAACGAAAGAAAAATTAACGAAAGAAAAATTAACGAAAGAAAAATTAACGAAAGAAAAATTAACGAAAGAAAAATTAACGAAAGAAAAATTAACGAAAGAAAAATTAACGAAAGAAAAATTAACGAAAGAAAAATTAACGAAAGAAAAATTAACGAAAGAAAAATTAACGAAAGAAAAATTAACGAAAGAAAAATTAACGAAAGAAAAATTAACGAAAGAAAAATTAACGAAAGAAAAATTAACGAAAGAAAAATTAACGAAAGAAAAATTAACGAAAGAAAAATTAACGAAAGAAAAATTAACGAAAGAAAAATTAACGAAAGAAAAATTAACGAAAGAAAAATTAACGAAAGAAAAATTAACGAAAGAAAAATTAACGAAAGAAAAATTAACGAAAGAAAAATTAACGAAAGAAAAATTAACGAAAGAAAAATTAACGAAAGATAATTTGCATTTCATAAAAAATAATCTTTTGTAGATTTGGTGAAAAATATGTAACATGTTCAATAAGGTGCCAATGAAAATGAAATTTTTTATTTTTAAACTTTTTAAATTGTATAGAAAAAAATCTTTTTAAAGTTTCAAGTGATTATTTTAATATTTACCACCGGCGCAACAGCAAGAAAGTTTCGCAATATTTAAAATATTCAGAACAATTTATTCATTTTTTATACATTGAAAATAGAGTTTCAAAAAAAGACAACAAACTTGAAATATTTTTGAAAGCTAAATTATAACTAGAAAACATTATAAAAGTTATTCACTTTAACCCATATCTGCTCAGTGTTCCAATATTGGAATTAAAATATTAGAATTTTAACGTTGGTGTCGAAAGCTGCTGATATGTCGAGTGATGCGAGGAGGGTGGTATTTTTTGAGTCACATCCATTGAAAATGTGGTCAGTTAGATGCAGTAGGGCTGTTTCTGTAGAGTGGTAAGGTCTGTAGGCTGATTGATGACTAGGGTAGTTTGGATTGGAGGTGATATGAGGTTGTAGTTGTTTTAATACGGCCCTTTCCATAATTTTAGAGATGGTGGACAGATTGGAAATAGGTCGAAAATTTGCTGGATTGGTTGTGTCAAGGTTGGCTTTTTTTAATATTGGTGTAATTTGGGCTGCTTTGAAAGTAGATGGAAAACATCTTTTATTGAAAGATAAGATTACGAGCTGTGAGATGGCTTTTGACAATATTGAGCTACATTGTCTTATAACTTGGTGAGGAAAAGGGTCTATGGGCGATGTCTTCGTGCATGTAGGATAAATAATTTTTTAATATATCTTCAGGTGTTGTTGGTTTAAAGTTAGATATGGGGCCAATGATGTTTTTTCTATGGGTGTGTGTGAATTGTTCGTGTTGTGATTGTGATAGGAGATGATCAATGCTATTTCCGATTTTGCTGCTGAAAAAGTTGTTGAAGATGGAAGCCATTTTGTATTGCTTGAGTTGTTGGATGGATCATTTTTTGCCTGTGTAATAGTTTATTTAGATTGTGCCACAGAGTACGTGGGTTATTGGATGAATCTATTTCCGTTTTGATTATTTCTTTTCTTGATTTGATAATTGCTTCTCTTGTTGATGCTTTAGCTTTATTATATAGTTGTTTATTAGAAGATGAAGGATCTTTGAAATAGGTTTTCTCAGCTTTCCTTCTGTGTCTTTTGGCTCTAATTGCCTCCAGTGAAATTTTGTGGCGATTTTGATATGAACGTCGTATGACTTTCGTTTGTAGTGGCGCATGCTTATCTAATAGTTTGAGGATGACATTGTTTATGTGTTCGACGTATTGGTCTGTAGTGCAACTCTTGCTGTCTAATTTAGAAGATGATTTGAGGTCAATATTGAAATTAGTCCAGTCTATCTTTTTGATCCTACGGTAGTTGGTTGTGGTGCTAATTGTAATTGGCTTTATTAAGGATAGCGTTGATGAAACAGAATATATCGGAATATAATGTTGAATGTATTGAATGTTTAGTGATGAAACTGGATGCGTTGTTACTGGTTATGAGTAAGTCGAGGGTGTTGCCATTTTCATGAGTTGGGACATTAATGTGTTGATAGAGGTTGAATTCATCAATGCTGTTTTGAAGCTTTTCATTAATTACTGTTGAAGAATTAGAAGTGTGAGGAGCGTTAAAGTCTTCACATAAAATTAAATTTGAATTTAGGGACGTTAGCGAATCGATGAGTTGGGAGAATTGTGTGATGAAATTAGAAAGTGAGTTATTTGTTGGCCTATAAATAATGACTATGTGTAAAAGTTTTTGTATATTAGTTAGTTTAATTATAAGATATTCATTATCTGGGAAAACTTTTGATTTAACTACAGAGCACTTTATGCTGGCCTTATGTATGAAGGCTAGACCGCCTCATTAACAGGACTTTTTTCAATGAATCTTTGAGGCTGAACACAGCAGTGGCTTCTGTCTGTCCAGTTTCATATGGTAGTTTTTGGACGCCTAACAGTTTCATTGTTTCATCTCCAGAACCGCAAGACGATCAACCTTTTGACATTAAAGCGGGCAACATTTTGCAATCCCAATGAACTGTGAATGGGCGATTTGGATTGAAATGTGCCCGAATATCCTTAGTTGCTTCTTCCTTGTGTTATTAATATTTTATAATGATTTATTTATTTCCTAATTCATGTAATAAATTTTCAAATGATTTCGCACAAAGCTTTTTGACGGCAACCTTTGCACGTGCAGATCTGGCACAAGCCGCCATCGCTGCTGCACACCGAGGCAGCTTCGATTCCCTACGTCGCCTCGACCGTGTGGAGTTCGCTGAGTCCCCTCTGCAGACGCATCCAAGCAGACGCCTTCCAGGGAAAGAAGTTGGCATGTGTGAGAGAATGCATGCAGGATGTGGTGTGATGAAGATTAGTGGAGCGCTCATACGATCAATTAATCCTTGCCAGGGTGTTGGTGCTGGGAGGCAGTGGAGGTGTCGGAACGTTTGCCATTCAAGTCTGTTGCTTCCATCAACCACTCCTTTACCGCTACTCTTCCACCACCACTCCACTCCACAACCACTCTTCCACTCCACAACCACTCTTCCACTCCACAACCACTCTTCCACTCCACAATCACTCTTCCACTCCACAACCACTCTTCCACTCCACAACCACTCATCCACTCCACAACCACTTCTCACTACACAACCACTCCTCACTACACAACCACTTCTCTTTACACAACCACTCTTCCACTCCACAACCACTCTTCCACAACCACTTCTTCACAACCACTCCACAATCACTCTACAAGCAAGCCACCACCACACCACGACAGTTCTTGAAGGCTTACGGGGCTGAGGTGACGACGACAGTGGCTTGCGACTTCGTCAGCAGGGCGAGCGATCTGGGAGCGGACAACGTGGTCGACTACCGCAAAGCCGATGCAGCTTTCCTGATAGGCGCGCATGGCAGGTTCGTTTGGTGCTTCTGATGCTTCGAGGGATGCTTGTGATGCTGATTTTAAGGTTGTCGTGGTAGTGATTTCAGTCTACTTCTTTACTTCGGTAAGGTGTTATTTTACCCGCAAGGCTTATCAGATAACAATGATGACTGGACTTAAACATGTCCGCGGGGCGTCGCGTAGCAACGGCGTCTCCGTGTCTGACCCTTACAGACTCATTTATTTAGCGAGCGGATTGGCTTAGCTGGTAAAGTCGTTGAACCGGCAACTCAAAGGTCGTCAGTTCGAATTTCTATTGAGCCAACCGTGAGCTATCATATATTTAGTGTATATGATGCGGTTTTTCACGACTTATGTCGTGTGATTGGCGTCTCAGTTACGTGCCTTGGCGCATTATAAGAAGGCATTATTATTATCTATTATTTATGTTTTTTATTCATTCTTTGTATACACTGTGGGCCAAAAAAACATGCCACTATATTTTTGTAAAACTTTGGTAAATGTTATTCGTTTCTTAACTTTTTGACTCAGAAATGAATGAGGAACAAAATTTTATACAAATTTATTTCCATTTCTTCAATATGCAGTATCTTCATTTTGTGAAACTGAAACAAATTAAAAAACTTTTACTCAAAAAAATGTTAAATTTTATTTTAAGTTTTTAGTTCTTCCGATTCTTAATTTGTTCGTATCTTTTTAAAGTTTATAATATGAACATTTATTTCTAATTTTTCAATATGCACTACCATTACATAGTTAAACTAAAACAAGTGTAAAAATGGCAATAACTGAAATTTAAAAAAATTAATAATAATAAACCTTTTTCTTACTTTTAAAAATTTATTTTGACAATTAAATTTTTACTTTAACAAAATTTATTTGTTGATTAATTTTTATGTTATCTACATGATATTTTGCGATATTTTAACCCTTTTTTTAGTTTCACTGAGTAAAAGTATTGCATATTGAAGAGTTTGAAAGAATGTTTATAAAAACTTGTTCTCCATTCATTTCTAAGTCAAACAGTGAAAGAAATTAGAAAATCGATGTTCATTTACCAAAGTTATATACAATTACGGTGGCATGTTTTTTTGGCCCACAGTTTAAATTATACAGTGTATATTAAAGGCAATGTGTCGTAACAGGAAATACATGGATTACCTCAACGCACCGGTGGAAGAAGCAGACGTGGTGGTGGAATGAGTCTGTAGATAGTGCCGTGGCTGAAAACGTAGATGTTTTAAGGCATGGAAAGATGGTGGCAGCCGTTCAGATTACAACGCTGCAAAACGTGCTTGCAAACAAGCTGTCCAGATCGCTATGTGCGCTGCAGAAAAAAAAGCTCTCAGTTCTATCAATCCAAAAACAGCAGAAGTCTTTCGTCTCGCTCAACAGATGCGACGAGAAAATCAAGACCTAATCAGAGAGCTGCCAGTAAGAAATGATGCTGGCGAAATGTCATTGAGTGAGAACTCAAAGAAAGAGGCCTGGAAAGAGCACTATGAGCGTCTGCTGAACCTAGAGTTTCCATGGTGCCTTGAGGATCTGCCGGTGGAAGACCCAGTTGAAGGACCAAGTGTGCCGATCATCACAGAAATGATCATGAAAGCCATTGAAAAGATGAGTAATGGCAAGGCAGCTGGTCCGTCCGGCATTGTTGCTGAGATGCTCAAGTCTGCTGGTTTACAGAGAGCCATCCTAGTACGTGAAATTGCTGAGTGCATCATCTCAGAAGGGAAGATCCCCACTGAATGGAAAAAGAGTTTTATTGTGAACATCTACAAGGGGAAGGAGATGCTCTCTACAGGAACAACTACAGGGGCTTGAAGCTGATAGAGCAAGTACTCAAAGTACTGGAGCGCGTGATAGAAGACCTGATCAGGATCCATGCGAAGATTGACGAGATGCAGTTTGGCTTCATGCAGGGCGTGGAACAACAGATGCAATCTTCATCATCCGTCAGATCCAGGAAGAGTACCGGGCTGCCAACAAACCACTCTATTTAGCTTTTGTCGACCCTAGAAGGCGTTTGACCGTGCCCCAAGGAAGGTGATATGGTGGGCATTACGTAAACTCGGTATCGAGGAGTGGCTGGTGAGAGTGGTGCAGTCTATGTATTCGGAGGTGAAAAGCAAGGTAAGGGTTGGTGAAGTTTTCAGTGACGAGTTCAAAGTGGCTGTCGGGGTGTATCAAGGTTCTGTCCTAAGCCCTCTATTATTCATCTTCGTGCTAGAAGCGTTATCTATAGAGTTTCGCACTGGATGTCCCTGGGAGCTGTTGTACGCAGATGATTTTGTAGCCATAGTTAAATCACTGGACGAGCTGCTTGTTAAGGTCAAGATATGGAAGAATTGAATGGAGAAAAAGGGCTTAAAAGTTAATATGGGGAAAACGAAAGTTTTAGTATCTGGTGTGAATCTAGAGCTGACCAAGAAATCGGGAAAGTACCCATGCGTAGTCTGCCTTAAAGGAACGGGCAAAAACTCCATTCTATGCAGCGAGTGCTCATCTCGGGTGCACAAGAGATGCTCAGGCATTAAAGGCTCCCTCCGCTCAGACCCAAATTACAAGTGTGCCCGCTGTCAAGGCACAGCTCGACCGATAGACGGAAGACCAATTGTGGAAGTTCTTGTTGATGAAGACAAACTTGAAGTCGTTTCTGAATTCTGCTACTTAGGTGACATGCTTTCTGCAGGTGGAGGGTGTGAGGATGCTGCCATAACCCGATGTAAGTGTGCGTGGGGAAATTTCGTCAACTTCTTCCTCTACTGACAAACAGACACCTTTCACTTCCAACCAGAAGTCGTGTGTACACCTCATGTGTGAGGAGTACAATGTTACACGCCTCTGAGACTTGTACTGTCACCACAGAAACAATCAACCGCCTTCAACGCAACGACCGGGCCATGATCCGTTGGATGTGCAACATCAAATCAAAAGATCTCATCAGTTCAGATGAGCTCCAAAAATTTATGGGAACCCAGGATATTGGTGCTGTACTGCAAGCGAGAAGAATGAGGTGGTTTGGGCATGTGGAACGTGATTGTGGATGGATCAACAAGGTTAGAAGAATGGAGGTTTCTGGAACGAAACGACCAGGCAGAACAAAGAAGACGTGGGAAGAGGTGGTTCAGAAAGACCTCAAATACCTGGGGGCATGCAGCACTGATGCCCATGACAGAAAGGAGTGGAGAGAGAGATTGAGACTTTTCAGACAGGCCCCACCCTCGGGAGAGGAAAAGTTGGCCTGTATAACAAAAACCAGGAGATGATGATAATGATGAAAACCTGTTTTTTTTTACCATGGAATTTCCCAGTGATGGGTACTTCATCTGATATGTAGAAATGTGGATTTTTGTAGACAAAATTATCTATTAACTACTTTGAGTAGTTAAACTACTTTGAGTAGTTAAACTACTTTGAGTAGTTAAACTACTTTGAGTAGTTAAACTACTTTGAGTAGTTAAACTACTTTGAGTAGTTAAACTACTTTGAGTAGTTAAACTACTTTGAGTAGTTAAACTACTTTGAGTAGTTAAACTACTTTGAGTAGTTAAACTACTTTGAGTAGTTAAACTACTTTGAGTAGTTAAACTACTTTGAGTAGTTAAACTACTTTGAGTAGTTAAACTTTTTTTAATTTTTAATTTTATATTACTCACAGTCTGACAGACGCAATGCTATGTTACAGATGTTCAAAATGTACAAATGTACTCTTGGAACATCTGTACAAATGTACTCTGGTTCTTATGCGCCAGAACGCCACTCAAACGAACGTACACATCTTTCAATGCATACGTCGCTAATCACCGCATCATATACACTAAGTATATGATAGTTATATAGGTATATGATAGTTATATAGGTATATGATAGTTATATAGGTATATGATAGTTATATAACTATCATATATCTATATATAACTATCATATATCTATATATAACTATCATATACTTAGTGTATATGATGCGGTGATTAGGTATATGATAGTTATATGATAGTTAACGGTTGCTTGCCAGGGATTCGAACTAGCGACCTTCAAGTTGCAAGTCCGACGTCTACCATCTAAGCCATCCCCGTTCCCCATTAAACTACTCTCTAACTACTAACTACTTTTGAGTAATTAAACTACGTAGTTAACTACTAACTACTAAGTAGTTAACTACTGCCCGTTGTTGACTTCTTGTTTGGTAGCAACAACATAAAGAAGCATATCAGGCTCTTGCAAAACTGGAAAAAATACTTATCTTCTCTTGCAAATACAGTTCTATGTGAAAGTTTGGGTCACTTCAACAAATGGGCGGAGTTAAGTATTTAAAGGCGGAGCTTAAATAAATAATACTACAACTCCCAGTGTACTCACAACTGCCGCTTCGTCGCTTGCTTGTCGCCACAGGACTTTTCGAATGCGATGAATGAATGACTAAAAGTGACTTGCGCGATGAATTGGATTTAAGTGATAAAGAGTTGCGCAGTTCGTCGATCTCACTCTCTCGCCCGAGACCATCTTGATCCAGTAGCAAGACTTCTGGAGATGGAAACGGGTGCAGTGGATGGCCATGATGTTCTTCGTGTCTTGTAGAACCTTAAACGTTCCACAACGCTTTGCTGAGAATCGCCTTCTTGACCATTGTCCAGCTAGTGGTTCCTCCGCTCCGTCCGCCGATTCCAGTCTTCACGTCATAAATAGACATACCTAGACCACTGCGCAAGCTACAGTTTCTATCTTCGTTCCAGGCCCTGGAACAAGGAGTCAGGGTGGTTATAGCGCCAACGACCCGCTTTCGCCCTTTCAGCATTTAGCGTTTTCCATGAAGTGGCACGAGAAAGACTTTGGAACAGAGCCTGCAACGCAGGTCGACCTTTTCTCAGTTTTTCTTGGGGAACCCGGACCAGAAGGGAACCCACTGAGAGTCTTGTTCCACTTACTTCTCACATACATAAATACACACACGTACGCAAACACACACACAAAAACACATGCACACTAGAGTATTCAGAAATAACATAAGAAAAAAAAATGATTTGATCATTTCGCATTTAATCTTATTTTGTGCTATTCAGTGTTGTGAACAACTTAGTAAAATTTTAAACCTATCAAACAATTTTTTAGTGACCTCTCAAGGACTTTAAAGTTTTGAAAAATGCATATTTTCAATTAAAATCTATTTTTACCTTTTTTCAAATTTATATGTAAATAAAAAGTTGAAACCATTTATTCCAACATTTTTTCAAATATTTTTGAATTCTGAATTAATATGAAGTAATACAAAAATATAATATAAATGTTATAAGAGTGTTCAGTAGACAGAAAAGCACAATGCATTTTAAGTGAGTTAAAAATTATCAACTGTTTCTGAAATTCAACGAAATTTTTGTGTGTGGAACTAGAATCTGTCTTCGATGATGTTCAATCACTTGAAACATTAGTTGTCGCTGTTCTTCATCCTTTGTTAGCACTGAGTTGTCATCCGTGGCTAACTTGACAGCACGTTCAGCACAGTAATTTACAACTCGAACTGCTGAAACTATCTTTTTGGCTTGTTGTTTGTTGACTGTCCCGCGTATTTCGATCTGAAGACAGAAAACTATGGTCATGTTTGAGAGCAGTGAACAGGTGCATTGATCTTTGAGTAAATAAATTAGATCTATGTTTTGTCTTATAGGTTTTTTTATCTGTTCTTCTGAGATCTTCTTTGTTTTGTGTCTTTTTAAAGTTGCTACTATACGTTTTTTCTTTTCAGCACACACCTTGTTTTGAAATCTGGTTATCAATACAGTGGAACTTTTCAGCTCTTTGCAGCAACCACAGATCTTTGAAAGAGCATCACAGAAGTTTTTAGCAGTGAACCAAGCCTTGACATACAGTGTGGTGGTAAAAAGACAAATTCTTTTGATGGCTTGAATTTCTTTCACGTTCCTTTCGAACTTTTCTTTGAAAAGAAGCATCTTCAAGCAGTAGATACCTTTTGCCACCCATCTTGCGCGGTGATACGCTCCTGTTGGGCTAAAAGTACAGTTTTGTTTTTATAGAAAGTACTGTCGAGAGCTATGAGACTGAGCTTGATGACTTCAGAGCAGTCCTGTCGTGGCTGGTTTCTCCGACTCAGTTGGTCGTGCAAAAATGCAATTTTGATAAAGTGCTTTAAGTTTCGAGACAGCATTAGGCCTTTTGTAAAAGGAATGTTGGCGTACATCAGATTATGAGTATTTCATCGATTGTTACAAAACAGCGAACTGAAAGATTTTGTTTATTTACTTTTAAGTAAAAAAATAGCCGTATCAAAACTTGACCACATGTAGGCAACTGTCTGAAAAGTTCAAAGCCAAGATGTTTAATTAACTGGCAATTCAACCAAACGTATGTTGATGATCGTGTAACTGGTTTTTGAGATGAAATTGGAAGGGGAAAAAAGGATGACAACTTGTTAGAAATTTCGTTATTTTTTACTTTTTCCATCTATAAATTTTTTGTGCAAATAAATTAAGGGAAGTATATTAAAAAGAAAAAAAATACTTTCAACATTTGAAAGTATTTTTTTTCTTTTTAATATAAAATTTAAATGAAAGTAAAATCTAAAAATGATGTTTTAAAGCAGTTTTCAAACAACATAGAATAATATTTTTTAAACATAGAATATTTTAAATAAAAATAGTCAATTTAAGTCAAAAACGTCCTAAACACTTTTATTGGCAAAATAGTTAATTACTGGAAAATATTTATTAATCAGAAAGTTTGACCTCATTGTCCTTGAGATAAAGACCAAAGATTTTTACATTTGAATTATATTAGTAAATGGCACATTTTAAAACTTTATGCGTTAAGTTTAGTAAAATTATTTTTTTCTGAACACTAATGCACACACATACACACACACAATTACACACATAAATACACACACACACACATACACACGATTGCACACACACTAATACACACACATATACATACAGATACGATCTGATGTTGGACTTGGTCAACTCGCAGGATCGTTCGTCGTTGCTGAAACACCTGCAAAAGAGCCCAGTCCTCAGCCACCCACCCCGCTACATCACCATCAACTTCCCCTTCTTCGACAACGTCACCAGGCAAGCATACCATCACATATAGACCTTCATAGTCGCGCATGAAAAAATATGCCTAACTCTAACCTTTTCATGAACACTTTTTCATGAATACTTTTTCAGAATATATTTTTTAAATTATATTTTGTCCGAGGTTTATTTTTGTTCCAACTTTCCACTCTCCAACAGGCAAGGCCTCGTGCTGGGCGCCCTGGCAAGCGTCTCCCAAATGGCGCTGGAGTTTGTGCAGGGAGTGCAGCACGGAGGCCTGGTCACGTGGGGCGCTTATGCTCCGAGCAGGCGGGTGTTGCAGGCGGCCTTTCAGCTGGTGCGCGAACACAAGGTGTCTGTCTGTCATTCTGTCTGGTTGCCTGCCTGCCTGTCTGTCTGGCTTTGGTGCTTTTCAATGATTCAGTCATTTTTATTAATTAATCCTTCCTCCATTTCTGAAGCTGCAACCAGTGCTCGAGAGGGTCTATCCCTTCATGCAGCTGCCAGAGGCCATGAGCAAGGTCGCTGCAGGCCACAACAGAGGCAAAACCGTTATTGACTTTGAGCTCTGAACATTGCCCGTTGTTTCGATTTCATTTTTTTCGCTTTTTTTTATTAAAATTGTCTTGGTTCTTCTTAATCCTATGATAGTTTTTTATGACTGTTTCAAATTTTTTAAATTAATGATTTATTTATGAAATTGATCAATTTTACTTATATTTTATGTTAGACCACTCGATGCCCATCTACCTTATAGCTCAATTTCTTCAGCTCTATTGGGTACTTTTCTTCAGTGTTCTTTTTGAAATGTGAATTGCTGTTGCTAAGCGACAATGCTGTATCATTATTTTATACCACGCACTCACACGAAATTGTGTTTTACGAGTGTTTAGAATGTATTAAACATTTGACAAGAAACTCATAAAGTCTCATATCTATTGTAAAATACAACTATCATGCTAGTTAGTAAATATCTAAGCATTTGAAGAAAAAAATATTTGAGATATAATTGTCTTTGAATAGTTTTCAAGATGGGTGAACCTTTTGAGAAGAAAGGAAGGGATTTGTCAAACATGAATTTCATTAAGAATGACGACCGTTACAAAATGAAACGAAGCCACATCATTCCAGAAAGCAATCAGGAAAGTAAGAACTATTTTAATAAAATAAATAAATATTTTGAATAAACATCAGTGTTTTCAGAATTTTTTTTTTAAAGGAATAGAGTCTGCCTTACATAACTTGCATTCGAAAATAAAGCAATTGGATCGTGAAAAACGAATAGCGATGATGAAGTATGAGACCCTTGCCGAAAAGTCTGATTCAGTTTTCATTTTTGAAAAAATATCAAATTATAAATAAAAATCCTAAATAAAATAAAATGCTAAAATAAAATTCGCATATATCTTCAATCATCGGCACCAGACCCGGCTTGAGCACTATCTCACACGACGTGATTAATGCCCCAATCGCTCACCCCGACAGAAGAGGTGATCGTTATTGTATTTAAAATAGGAAAAACTTAGCTTAACTTTTTTCTAAGTATTTTTTGAAGAAAATTAAAATTGTAAAAGTGTTGTGACAAAAAAATAACCCTTGGAAAAAATATTCTTAACCAGAATTGGATTCAGAAAGGGGTTAGGGGCCACTTTATTTGGAATAACAATATGGGGCGGCAAGAAGTCAGCGCACCTTCTACTTTTCTTACTTTTGGTTGCACCATCAGATGTGGCCAAAAATGTCACTTTCTTCATATTTCCTCTGACCACATGCATGTACCTACTCCTTAATCTTTCTTTCTTTGTGCCTCCATCTTTTGCATTAGGCCTCCAAATAGTTCTCATCTCTCTTTCCTACGTGTCCAAACGATCTCAAACGGGTTTTCTCACTTTGTCACAAAGACGTCTCACATGCGCTGTTTCTCCTATGTACTCATTTCTTCAATTATTTAACCTCGTAACCCTTACAAAGACCTTAGCATCTTTAGCTCTGCTGCCTTCTTTTTGTCACTGCCCATCTCTCTAAAGCATACATCATCGCGGGTCGTACCACCGTCTTTTTACTTTTATTTTTACACACACATATTTGTGCCAGATCACATCTGTTACTTTTTTTTACCCAATCTCCCCTTCTGACTCTTTCCACTCTCTCAAGCAGTCTCCAGTGCTAAGCATCCACGTAGCCAGACCATGTCAAGATGACTATGTTCACACTTTTATTATCATTTCATTTTCAAAACCTATAAATTATTTTACATGAACTCATCATCATCATCATCATCATCATCGTCAAGCGGGTGCAGATAAGGAGCCAGGAGGCCTCTTTTTCCGCAGGGAACGGACGAAAAGCCTCTTGGAGAAAAAGCCTCTCGGAGAAAAATTCTCCTTGTTAATATTTTAGTATAAATAAAACGAACTTTTTATATAAAAACGGATTTTTATAGATTCGTTTCACAATTTTTAAATAAATAAAACGGACTAATTTAAAAAAAATTTAATAATTAAAACAAACTATAATTATAATGGACTTTATTTTTTATAGATTTGTTTCACAATTTTAAATAAATAAAATGGACTATATTTTTTTAAAATACATAACTAAATCGATTTATCAAATACACTCCAAATTATTAGTAAACGGATAAAAAGTCTTCAGAGTAAAAGGTCTTCAGGATAAAAAGTCTTCGGGATAAAAAGTCTTCGGGATAAAAAGTCTTCGGGATGAAAAGTCTTCAGGATAAAAAGTCTTCAGGAAAAAAATCTTCAAAAAATTAATTTTTAAGAAAAAATAATCACGATCGAGAACCAGCAGAAAAACTAATGATTAAAGTCAAATTAATTCAAATGCTATTTCCAGATAGAAAATAAAATTGAGCAAACATTAGATGAAAGTATGAAATTTGAATCTTTTAGTTTTAAGGATCACGTATTCTTCCTTAAACCTTATTTCCTCTATGGTTAAAGTGACGAAACAACAACAGCCAAGTCAAATTTATTCGAATGCCATTTCGAGATTGAACGAAAAAAATATAGCAAAAATTAGATAAAAGTATCAAATTTTATTTTTGAAGTTTCAAGGATCACGTATTAATCACGTATTTTTCCTTAAAATTTAATTTTTTGAAGATTTTTTTTCTGAAAACTTTTTATCCTAAAGACTTTTTGTCCTGAAGAATTTTTATCCTGAAGACTTTTTATCCTGAAGACTTTTTATTCTGAAGACTTTTTATTCTGAAGACTTTTTATTCTGAAGACTTTTTATTCTAAAGACTTTTTATTCTGAAGACTTTTTATCCGTTTACCAATAATTTTTATTGTATTTGATAAATTAAAGTTCCCTTTAATTATGTATTTTTAAAAAATATAGTCCGTTTTATTTATTTAAAATTGTGAAACGAATCTATTAAAAAAATAAAGTCCGTTATAGTTATAATTATAGTTCGTTTTAATAATGTAATTTTAAAAAAATAGTTTGTTTTATTTATTTAAAATTGTGACACGAATTTATAAAAAAATCCGTTTTTTATATAAAAAGTCCGTTTTATTTATACTAAAATATTAACAAGGAGACTTTTTCTCCAAGAGGTTTTTTTTCCGGGAGGCTTTTTGTAGAAGGTATTTTATCCGAAGGCTTTTCTCCGAGAGGCTTTTTATCCTACCTCCGCGGCACGACAAAATGACTCCAAACATTTTTGTTCAGAGCTCACGACTTAAGCTGGATGGCTTCAATCGTTGGCTGCCCTGGGTCGATGTCGAACAAATAGCGGTACACAGGCTCATCCACGGGCATGCGAGCACAATGATCAGTAAATGCATGTTCAATTAATCAATCAAATAAATTTCTATAGCGCTCTTTCCTCAATTCAAGAGCGCTCGTTGTCTTTTTCTGACCATTTCGCTTTTGCGCTCCTGTCTGACTCGTGCGTAGAGACTCGTTTGTGATGTGGACGCTAGACTGTTAGATTCCAAGCATCTTCCGATAGCGAGTTCTTTCGAAGACGTCAAGTTTCTCCGATAATGCTGCAGTGAGTATCCATGATTCCCAGCCGTAGAGCAAAATTGAGATGCAAGCGGCTTGAAAGATGCGAATCTTGAGATATGTGTTCAGCTTGGGTGAGCGAAGAAATTTTAGTAGCTTCGTGAAGGCTGCCCATGCAGATTCTAAAATCGTGATTTTTGGACCCAACATACAACCCATGTCCTGACCATCGATGAGGAGCTTTGCAGCGGTGGCGAGACATGGATTGGCTGGTTAAGCCGCATCTGTTCGGTCTTTTTAACATTTATCTCCAGTCCAACCGCTCGTGCACTGAGTCTCAAAGCCTCCAACTGAGCTTGGGCTCTTGATGGGTCGTTCTCGAGCAGGGCTATATCATCGGCAAAAGCGAGATCACAAACTCTATCCGGCAAACGAGTTGTGTGGCGCAATGAGCGGCTGGTTGTTTGCACGCACTTGTCCTCGTTTGGTTTTCTTGAGTGGGTGACATATCTAAATTCACTTGCAGACAATTTGGATTTGTAGTCTATCACGATAATGAATAGGAACGGAGCCGAAACATCATCTTGTAAGACGCCTGTTGAAATTTTGAAGAGTGCAGAAAGCTGGCCTTGTATGCAGTCCTGGCTGGTCGACTTGTCATACAAGACCTTGATTGCCTTGACAACTTTCTCTGTGATTCCGTAGTGTCGCAGTATCGCAAACATCACATTTTGGTCGATTGGGTCGAAGGTTTTCTCGAAGTCGACGAAAGTTATGAATAGTGGGATGTCTTGCGAGTTTGCGCCATCTATAATCTTCCTCAGAATATGAATCTGCTCGATGCAGCTGCGGTCTGTTCTGAAACCTGTCCGATTCTTTCTGAGTAGCGAGTCGATGGGTTCACGAATGTGGTTGAGGAGCATGTGGTTGTAGACTTTGGATTTTTTTGTTTTTTTATAAAAAATTATTTATGATGAAAAACAATTTCGGTTCTGGCCAAAAATGTGATTTTAGTTTTGGCTTAATTTCGTTTTGGCCGAATGGAAAATATCAGTTTCAGTCGGTTTCAAGTTAAACGCATCTGGGGATGGAGTGACAATCTGGAATCCATTACAGAGAACTTGAAATACTTGAAACAGATGTTATGATATTCAATCCAGCAAGCTAGTGACGAAGCTAGTGTGCATTGACCACTATTATAGTGAGACATCCAGGAAAGATGCTGTCTGTTGATAGCTCAGCTTGAACTTGAGACTTGGAAGTTTCCAGCTAGGATGAATATTGATATTTCACTCGAATCTTTTTATCTATTTACAAAAAGAGAAAAAAAATTCAATAAAAAGTTTTAGTTTCATAAGTACAGAGAATAAATCAGAAATCAGACAAAAGATCAAAGGTAAGAGCTTTTGACTAGAGCCCTCAACATCTCCTACTACAAACTCATTTTGATTCTGATTTTAAAAAATATATTGCGTTTAAATTAATATATAATTAAGTGAAAACAAAAATATGACCATTCACACTGATATTTTGCCTTTCCATACTATTACTATTAGCTGAACGGATGGCCGAGTGGTTAATGACTCGCGGCTTATAGCCATAGGTCGTGGGTTCGATTCCCACAAATCCTAGTAGCCTACATTTCATGGAGAGGAGATGGGTGCTTCCAAGAGAACCTTAAGCCCCATGAACAAAAATTACAAACGAAAAAATTCCCCCTTACGACCTAACCGGTTATGGGAAACGTTTTTACTATCACTAAAAAATTGGGTGCTCCCCGCTGGACCCGCCTTTGCGTAGAGCCGCAAAATTAATACCAAAGCTAAAAATCTATCTAAGAATATCGACTATAAGAGTTAAATTACGACCTTCATGTTTCAGACGACTGAGAGGTAATATGATTGAAACTCACAAACTACTCAATTAAAAATAATTTCAAGAAGTTGTGCAGATATTCTTTTCTCAAACGACCACGACACTCGACAAAAGGAAAAAGCTACAAGCAAGAACGAATCTCAGATTAAATACATTTTCAATGAAGATAGTCAACACCTGGAACTCATTCTCAGAGAATATAGTCTTTAGTCTTTATAGTGCCTTTGTCTCGACACTTCATATCTTTTTCTTCTTCATCTCCCCCTTTCTCTCATCTCCTTCTGTCTCCAGATCGCTCCCACACTTCTCAGCACCACTTCTTCCATCCTCCGATTCTCTTCCTGGTAACCAAGAACCCCTTCCATCGGGTCCTGTTTTCCACGCTCTCTTTTCCAAACCGTCAGCCATTCTTCTCTCCACTCTTCATACAACCCACACTCCAGCAAAACGTGCCTCTCATTCTCTTCCTTCCCACAAACACACTTCCTATCCTCCTTCTCATACTTCCAGCGCACAATTTCATTATTCCTTACCGTCAAGCTATCCCCCCTACACATCATCCTAACTTTCGCTCCATCTGAACCATCTACATATTTTTCCAACTTCCTGCTTTCTGACTTCTCCTCACGGTATCTTTTCAGTCTTTCACTTTCTTGTATCTTATTCCCCTATTCCTCCCTTCCCCTTTGTTGGATCCTCTTCACTAGTTCCCTTCCCCCCATCCCTCCGACTTCCCTTTCTGAAACGCCCATCATAAACACTTCTGCTCGTGCGTCTTTCCCTCCACGTACCATTCGGCTCATAACCTCCACACTTAATTTTTTTCCTAAGTTGGCTACACCTCTCCACCATTTCGATTTCTTACCTATCTCCTCTACACATGTTCTACCTACTCTTCCTACTATATCTTTCCCCTCTAATGTCCTAATCACAAAGTCTGTCATGACCTTAGCCTCTCTTTCCCAGAATGTAGTCCAGGCTGTTTCACCATGTACTACGACATTTCTTACACTAGTCTCTACCCCCCATATCCATCTCCCAAACTTAGTCTACAAAACCTCTAACTTCTTTCTCTCCTTAGCTGACCAACCAACTGCTGCAACACCATACATCATCTTTCCTACAATCAAGCTTTTCCATGCCTCCCTGCCCACGATAAAATGACTTCCCGATCTTTTTGCTCCATATTTTACCATGCCGGTTAAGCTTCCAACGTTTTTCATCTTTTCACCAAATTGATAAATCTCCCCCTTTTCCCCCTTTAAGCTTTAATCCTAAATACCTTACCTCATCACATTTTCTTATGGTCCTACCTCTAATTACCCATTCTTGACATCCTTCCATTCCTGTATTACCAACCAGTTCTACAACTTTAGATTTCTCTTCATTCAGTTTCATTCCATATTCCTCTAACACCTTCAGTACATCCTCTAACACTATTTTCATATTATCTTCATTTTCCGCCGTCACTAGGATGTCGTCACAGCTCTAAATATAAATACATTCAAGAATCATCTGGACTCATACTGGAAGGCTCATCCGCTTTTATATAAATGAGATGCAAAATAAAGCTTCAACAACACACTCCAATTTCAATCAATCGTTTCCAGCTTCGAAAAACATTTCACATCCTCAACAACAAAATCTATCTTTAGCAAAACCTCCCAACTTCACAAAAAACTTTAAAATCCAACAACAAACATCTTAAATAGGAACCAAATATATTAACTATTCTGCAGCAAAGCTTTTCTACACATTAGAGATCAGACATGGACGATTTTTTATTCCCGGTCCCATCCCGTTCCCGAAATTTCTTTTCCCGTCTCGTCCCGTTCCCGCAACTCGATTCCCGGTCCCGACCCTTTCCCGAAACTTTTTGACCCGGTCCCGACCCATTCCCAAAAAAATTTGTTTATTTATCTATTTTTGCTGCCGTTTTCACAGGTCCCAAACTTGCTAGTCCTAACATTTCTTAACATTTATTATTTAAAAGTCAGAAAATATTTTTGTAAAAAAAATAAAAAAACACGATTTAAATGTGAAATATATATTGAAATGAAAGTATTGAGGTTAGTCATTGTTTTTAAGTCATTCAATCAAGTCTTTATTGCTTTTCAAACGGGTTAAACCGTCAAATGTTTTAGTTTTCAAATTAGGTGATCTTGGGTATAAAATTTCAACATGTTCAAAAATTCCGTTTACATGGAATAGAACTTGCAGGTATACTAAAAAAAATTTTGGCTTCTTCTAGTAGTACTGGAAAAAAGTTCATTTTACTCCAATAAATTAAACATCTTTATAATCTTCAATTTTGGTGGGACGTAATTGTGAATATTTGTACAATTCATCCTCTTCTGAATTTATTCCCTCGTTCATTATTATTAATTCCACAATAACGTTAGAAATATGTTTTTTGACAACATTCTTCTTCTCCACAACTTCACAAATAAAATAATTCGTATAATTTGATAGTATAATAATTTTATTATAATTTTTACATTATAAAAACTAAGATAATCGGTCTAAATAACCATCTTTTATTTCTCAACGGCAATGCAGCTTGATCTGGCTGTACAAAATGGAATTAAATTTTCTCTAATGAAAGTCTTTTTATTTATTTCTTTTCTATCCCAAACTCTTTTAAATTATTCTTCTAAACTGGGGGATGCAACAGACATACTGACATATGAATAAGAACATTGGGAATCTTTTCTTTTGTTGAAATGATCAACTGGGCAATCAACTAGAAATTAATATTTAAAATTCAAAGTATGAATTTTTAAAATAAAAATAATATAACTGGCCAGGTTGATTTCATCTGATAAGTTTTCATCATCACCAATTATTCCTAATTTCTCTAATATTTGGACTCGCCATAACAACTTCAAATTTAATGTTAGAGATTTTTACATTGACAACGCAATGGTGGCTTCTTTATAAATTTCTATTGCATTTAAAACTTATTTTAATTACTTAATTACGGAGTATCGATGAAATAGAGATTTCCATACTTTGCTGAAGTATAATTATTAAAAAATCCAATCCCAATAAATTGTATTCCCGTTTTTCCCGTTCCCGATTTAAAAGTTGATTCCCGTTCCCGTTTTTCCTGTTCCCGTCCCGAAATTAATTTTCACTCCCGTTCCCGCGGGAGTCTCGCAGGTACCTGGTCCACGGTCCGGGTACCCGGTCCGACCTCTACTACACATGCATAAAATGTATAACGTGACAGCGGTAAACAATCAAAGAAAACAAAAATGGTGATTTCAGCGTTTACCTACTATGGGTGCATTTTTAAATTCATTCCTGAACGTAAATCCTAAGTCTCGGATGCATCGATCGGATTGACAGAAAATTCTAATTATATATGAGAGAAAGGTCAGTTATTGAGAAACAGCAAAAAAAACAAAATACAGAAAGTTTGAAAATTTTAGTAATTATTTTTCTTTAGCAAAATTTTCACTTTTTTCCTCTTTTAAAGTAGGAAAAAAACCAAAAATATAATATTTAGATGATCAACAAACTAATAAAGCCATATTGCAGTTAATTCATTTGTCAATATTGTTCAATTTACAAATTAAAGATATACTGATTATTTAAATTTCTGTTAATTTTAGTTTGTGATGTTTCTTGATGTTTAATGGAACACTGAGCAAATATGGGTTAAACTAAGATATCTTGAAAACTTGACATGATGGTAGGGGGAGAGGGGAGCATAATCATCGATTTCAACATTTCTAAGCGTCCACTTAAGAAATCTTAGAAATAAAACATACATTTTATTTAAATGACCCTTATAAAGAGAAAAAAAACATGCAGCACAATTTTAAATGGTAAATTAATTAATATTCTGATTTTAAAATACTTTTTTAGTCTTATATTAGCAACCCCAATCGATTTTTAAAACTTGTTCATTTTTCAAAATTGAAACGCTCAAATTGTAGATTTTGATTTACTGATTTTAAATACGTTAACCAACTTTTAATTTGTTTGTTTAAAAAAAGTTATACCTGTTTTAAAATTTAAAAAGAACACATTTTTTGTACCGTTTTTACGTCATAATCTATAAGCAATTCACGGCCCCCTCACAAAACAGAAATATTGTTTTTTTTTCATGACTTTTCTTTTTTTCTTCTTATATTGTTGAAATTCACTAGTTTTATTTAATTTGATACAAGGAATCAGAATTAAAAGTTAAAAGAATAATATCTTTCAAAATGACAAAGTTATTAACATTTTAAAAGCTTCACTTACGAAAGAAATCAACCTTTACAGTAGTTTATTCTTATTAATTATTATATACTTTTTTAAAATTGAAACGCTCAAATTGTAGATTTTGATTTACTGATTTTAAATACGTTAACCAAATTTTAATTTGTTTGTTTAAAAAAAATTATACCTATTTTAACTTAATAACTTAACAATTTTGTGTTAAGTCGAAAGCATGTACACTTTAAAATCTATTTCCGTATACTTAAAAAATGTTTTTTCAAAACTTTTTTTACAGAATTTTATTGAGTATAAATTATACTTTTTCAATAACTTTCTTAAATAAAAACTATCTTTTTTGATTTGAAGCTTTGCCTCGAGTTTTCTGGCTTCTCACTTAATATTTATTCAACTTAAGAAAAATATAATGATAGATTATTTAAAGACGAATCTAATTATGTATAATTCAATATTATACGTAATTTTTTGGTTAGTGCATTAAGAAATGAAAAAGTACGTATAAAAAGTAGCAGTCCCTAAATTATAGCTTTTTACTGTTACGCTAGATTTAAGGGATATTTTGATTAAAACCCTTTTATTTGAAAGCTTACACAATATATAATTTATTTATAAAATACTCATTTGAAAGAGAATGAAATTGTCTTTCATGCAATTGCTTTTTTATTTCGATAGAATAACGCATAACTTAAATTTTAAGACTTTTCTATAATTTTACTGTAAAACGTCACTTTTGCTCATTAGCATAAGTCGATTGGGGTTGCTACTTATATTGTCAGTTTAACTTTATAAAGTACACTCATCTGATCTTAGGCTGAACGAACACTATCTTGTCCAGAGTTTCATCCTACTTCCGACAGCGGCGTGCACTCAAAACTTGTGAAGCAACGCTTAATTTGGGAACTAGTAAAAGCAAAAACTTTTAATGAACTTGGCTTATATGGAAAACTTCAACTGTATTGCCTTTTATCAGTCTAAAATTCATATTTAAAAAACGGGCTAATTAAAATAGTTTAGTTAAAATATTTAGTTGGAAACTGAAATATTTTAGTTGAACTATCATTTTAACTAAACTATATTTTTTCAGTTAAACTATACAAGAAACTGTAAAAAAATAGTTAAACTATTAGTTTGCAACTATTTAGTTAAAATATCGTATCACTGCTAATAATACAGGAAGTTTAAAACAAAAGTTATTTTATCATGTCAAAAAAAACCCCCTTCCCCCCGCGATTGAATAAAAAAGCACACAAAATCGGAGATTTTAAATCTTTTAATCACACGAAATACACCTTTTTCAAACTTTTCTACATTTTTTTTTAATTTTTCATATTTCAACCTTAAATTCAAAGGGATAAAAAGTTAAAATCTTTTTCGATTTTTACTATAAGCCAGTTTTTTTAATTTTTTTGCTTTTCTTTGAAACTTACCTTTCTTTCTTTTACTCCATTTAAGTTGTAACTATTTTTTTACTTGAGCCACTGCCTTAAAGCCTCCGAAAGACGGGATCTGTCCATCTCTAGGCGCTGGCTCTTTTATTGGATGATGGATCTACTGACTGCATTCAATTTACTAGTTTCTTCAGTCTATGTTTCACCTTACCACACTGTCTCTCCATTCTAAGGTTGTGAACAAAAGTTTCATCGATTTCAGAAGCCTGCTCACTGGTTGGGTACTGCATAGCATGGGCGGCGATCCTGAAAGGTCCTGGGGTCCGGACCTTTTCACTTTTTAGTCGTGAGGGGTCCACCTCAATGGTAACGATCCCAGGACTCCCCCAGGATCGCCGCCCATCTGAGTAGGACCCTCCAAGATTAACAGCAGATCGCCGCACCTGCTCCATAGGGAAGGCTTCTTCATCAATTTTCTAGTTCTTTTCTGTCTATCTAAAACCGTCTCGAGATGAGGTTTTATGAAAGAAATTAACTTAGAGACTTACTCTTAGTGCTTAACTGCTGTTTCTGACACCAAATGCAGGAAAACACCACCATAACAACTTGAAATAGGGAGATTCCATAACTTCTCTGAATAGAGAAGCTAGACGATTGTTTATCTGTGGGTTCTGGCTTGAGAAATCAGTGAGATCACTGAAGTGGTGAATTAGAATTGTTGTTGCCTTGAGAAGAAACCCGAGTTTGGTGTTTTTGAAAACAGCTCATTGGATACTTTTCTTTACTCAAGGTAGAGGAGAAACTCATTGTATCGGTTCCAGGGCTAGTCTGAGCTTGAGAGCCACCAGTTAAAGACACATGTCCAACTACGTTAGAATTTTTTCTATAGACGTCTGTTGTCACCATAGAATCTGATATATCTTCATATCCGTTTCGACAAATTGCAGTAATATTTTCATGGCACTGCTGAAGCCCGGTGTAGTTTGGGCGGCATACATATTTAAAAATAAATTGTATAATATAATATAATATTAATTATTATATTAATATGTCTCATTATAATAAAATTTGAGTAAATTAAAATATATTATGATTTCTTTTTACTTGACAACGCTAACGTTTAAGGCTAAAACTTGGATTTAATTTTTTTGGTGTGGGGGAGGAGTTTCATAATAAGTACCAACTTCCAATATTAAATATTCATTAAATAACTTAATAAACCATATTCCAAGTGGACGTAATGATTTTCCATGTTTTTGATTTTTGATTGTTAATGCTGATTTCATTTTCTGTTTCAGCACGTAAATCCTTTGTAACACACTAACTGATATACGATTTAGAAAAGTGTTGTCGACCCCTGTTGTTTTGAAGAACACTTTCTAACCCAGAAATTATAAATTTCATAACTTCTATCTAATTGTGTTTCACAAGAAGGCAAAAATATATTTCAACTGCTTGGGGGAAAGAAGGAGTGCGTGCCTCTGATGCCCCCTCATGCATCTGCGCCTGCTAAACCAGTGTTTTCAAGAAAAATTGTAAATTAAATTTTTTTTAACTAGAGCTAGGCTTATTTATATATTTCAAACAGACGGCATTACAACGGCAGATATAAAACAGAAGTTGAGTGCTGCGGAATCGAGGTGTCGTCTGTTGGACAAGACGCTGAGCGATATCAAAGAAGCCTTCGAAGAGGCACAGTGCGTTCGCTTGCCGTTGGGAAGGAGTGTCGAAGTACTGGAGGCAGCAAGCCATTCTTGGTGCGTTTTGTGAGAATCAACTTAGTTTTTGAGCGCTCTTGAATTTTATGAAAATATATGAATTTATTTTATTGATTGATTTCCAAAATGTTTCAAGTAATTTATTTCAGGCAATATAAAAACCTTTTCAAAAATTAAATATTTTTCACAAATGAATAATTCTTTCAAATAGACTGAAGTGCGATCATAAAAACTGCTTGTACACAACAGGGTGAGGAGGGAAAGACATCGCCTTTCTGATCTGAGAGGGGACGTTGAGGTGCTACGATCATTCACGATTTATATTTGATGGAACTGCCTTCCCTATATCGAAATGTTGTTGGTCGTGTCAGAAAGATGAGTTGTGTACTATCAAATCCTCTCATAGTCCTATTTCATTTGTAGGAGCGAATAACGACATTGACTCAGCAGTTGCAAGAAGAGATAAATATCCAAAAGTTAATTGAAGAAAAACACGCATTAGTGATTATAATACCTTCGAATTGAAACCTCATATAAGTTTTTATATGGATTTAAATGAAATTGTTCGTTAAGTTATGATAATCTTAATGAACTATCACATGCTGATGTCAACTCAATCTCAGCTCAGAGAAAAAGAACTTGAGCAAGAGGCTGAAGAGAAACGGAAAAGAAAGGAAGAACGAGTAAAAATACAACAAAGACTTCTAGAAAAAAAACTACAAGAACAGCTCAGACGAGGTAAACAACAAGAACAAGAAGATCAACTATATCATTACAAACAAGAAGATCAACCGACAGATGTTAATGCCTTTTCAAACATTCTCAGCGATGCGGCTGCTGATGATCTTAGCTCATTACTCTCAGAACTCATTTATGAACTGAGAGACTTGAAGAGGTGGGAGAATACATTTGTTAATAAACAAATAATTTGAGGGTTATCAAAATAAGCATAAAACTTTTTAGAGCAGCTTTCATTAAAAAATGAACTTTATTAACAAAGGAAACATGAGGAGGTGCGCTCTGAAATGGAAAAGTCCGTTGGAGAAATGTGGATGGAAGTGAAAGGGGTGAAGGAAATGCTGGAACGAAAACAAAAACAGGTGGAGTTTGTCAGAATGTGGATTAACAAGAGAGATTGATGGAGTTCACTGCAAGAATAGTAAATTGAAATCAACAAGGTTTTTCAAAGTCAGTGGAGATGCTGAAACATTACAAGCTTTAAGGCTAAAACACGGCTTAAACCAGAATATTTTGATGGAATTTTTTTAGAGGTTTTTTATATGCAGTTATTTTTTTAAATTTTCATGCTTTTTTTGTAAGCCTGCAAATTATGAATTTCTAACTGAATTTTTTTTAGTTTCATTTTTATCGTATTTATTTATTGATTTTGATAGAAAAATGTTTTCAGATTTGTATAATAAATTAATAAATAAGTCAGTGGTTAAAGATTAGATGAACCAGTCACCTCCCACCATTGATTTACTTGTTTAACCTGTATTTCTTGCTTTCGCTCACTTGACTAACGTATTCCTGATTATTTACTAAATTGTCTAAAACCTATTTGCAATTACTAATAATGGCTCTAACCGATGAAAATGTTCGCAACAAAGTGAGTTTCTTGAGATATTTAAATGTTGAATATCTTATGAACCTCAAATGATTGAACCACTGTAGATCAAGCACATGATCGCCTTCATTGAACAAGAGGCCAGCGAGAAGTACGAAGAAATATGTACAAAAGTGAGCCTTTCAAAAAGTTCAAATAAAAGCTGATGCTAGCTAACTAGTAGTTAGTAACTACCATTTAGAAATAGAACATTTATTATCTAACTGATCATACACTGTATGACATACAGTGAGTCAAATAATTTTTGGGACACCTTCACTAATTTTGAATATTTTCGCTTAAAATAATAATTATACAAATTTGGCAAAACTCTTAGAGAAGCTGATCTATATTATTCATGTTCATTTAACTCCTCCCAATTTTTTGATTGACACTTATTAACAATTCTCAGTTAAGCGCTTAATAGAATATACTTTTTTTAAATAGTATAAGCAAATTTTTTAAGAATTATTATTTAAAATGCAGTTTTTTATATTGAATACATCGTATTTGCGAAGGCAATTTAACTATTTTATGTATTTCACTATCGTATCTTCCAATTATAAAACCATATTTCGAGTCATAATTTTTCATAGACATTCAAGTTCTATTTTCAATAAATAATGATTCGAAATATGGTTTTATAATTGGAAGATATGATAGTGTAATACTTAAAATAGTTAAATTGCCTTCGCAAATATAAAGTATTCAATAAAAAAACTGCATTATAAATAATAATTCTTAAAAAATGCGCTTATATAATTTAAAAAAAAAGTATTTTCAATTAAGCGCTTAATTGAGAATTGTTTACAAGTGTCAATCAAAAAAGTGGCAGGAGTTAAATGAACATGAATAATATAGATCGGCTTCTCTAAGAGTTTTGCCTTTAAATTTTTTTAATTATGTTTTGGAAAATATATGATTTAATAATAATTCTTTTTTGTGAAAAACAACACTCTTTTATTAAAATGATATTTTATAAACTTGTAATCTAAAAATGAAAAGTTTATGTAAAAAATAAGTATTGGAATACTTTAAAAATGTTCATTTTTTGTCTATTAAATAATCTGAATTTTTTATAAACCTAATTCAACTACTTTGTCTACTAGGAAAACATATACAAATGATAAAAGTAGTGTTCATCTTATATCTGTGCAAGCTATATGCTAAAATGAAAATAAATTAACATAATGATGTTATGATATTATAACTATTATATAACTATTTATAGACAAAAATTTAAATAAATTAACATAATGATGTTATGATATAACTTTATGAAAAAGGTTTATTTTTTATTTTATAATTTAAAAAAAATAATTAACCATTTATTTTAACTTAAAAAAAATATATTTATTCATTTTATAATTTTTTCATAGTTTTTCGTTTATTTTAAAAAATTATAGTTTTTCATTTTTTTCTTTATTTAAAAATTTATAGTTTTTCATTTTTTTCTTTATTTAAAAAATAATAATTTATTTTTTATAGCAAAAAATAAAGTCAGTTTTAACTATTTTAAGGGGTGAATCAGTTGAGGGGTGAATCGGTTGAGGGGTGAATCGGTTAATTACTGCTTCAGACCCTGTCAATGAAAGAAAAAAAATTTGTTTTCCTAATTAAAAAAAAAATAATAATTCATCATTTGTTTTAAAAAAATATTCTTTTTTACTTTTTATTCTTGTTATTTAGGAATTATAATATCATAACATCATTATGTTAATTTTTTTTCATTTTAGCCTATAGCTTGCACAGATATAAGATGAACACCGATAAAAGTTTCAATTTCAATTAATTTGTTGACGAATAATGATCAATATTGGTCATAAATAAAAATACATATAAATTGATACTAAAAAATGCTAATAAAACAAGATTACGAGTATTTAAGTTTTAGAAAATAACTCAATTGATAAATTTACCTAAATCTACAGTTTTTAAAATATTTGAAAAAGTCAATTCGTTATTAAACAAGCTAAGATCTGTGCAGAACGTTTGTAGGGCAGCAGGAGAAGAGTTTTCACTAAATTGCACTGAACCGACTATAAAACATGAAAATGGTTCTAATATGGTTTGGGCTTCAATGAATTAAGATGGAGTTGATAAATTGGGTTTTATTAGTGACATAATGTATATGAATAGTTAAATATGCATTTTGAATGATAATTTAAAAGCATCTGCAAAAAAATTGTGCAATAAGAACAATTTTATTTTTCAGCACGATAAGGATTCCATGCACTCAACTAGGTCAGTAGTGAAATACCTTCATAAAAACGAAACTTATGCATTGGAATGGGTCTTCGAGTCTCCTGGCATGAACCTCATTGAGCATTTATGGAGAAAGAGCGAAATTTATCTCAATGGCGTTTATGTTATAGTACGTTAATAAAGGCATGCCCAGGACTTCCTGTCCGGTGAGCAGGGGTGGCGATTTGCGGAAAATCTTGGGGGGTCTTCTCCAGGGTTGGAATCTAAGAACCGGTATCGACCAATACAGTACCAGCGATACTATTTAGTATTGTTTGCTGTATTGCTAATTCTTTTTGTATCAACTATTAATATTTGTATCGCCAAACATTAAACAAAAGTTTGATACTCAATAAAAATACTTTTCTATTGCCACTATGAACGATTTGAAGAAAAAAAATAGCGATTTTAGTACCTTTTATTATTTGTCATCTATATAAATTCAATTAAAACTAGCCATCAACCCATCAAATAAATTTTATAACATCTTGTTTTCCATTCATTTCTAAGTACAATAGTTTAAGTAAATTACAAATAGATTTAAATTTGCCAAAGTTATAAACAAATATACATTGGGAAATTTTTTTTGGCCAACAGTGTATATTTAGAATCTAAATATATACTGTGGGCCATTTAGATAACATAAAATACCCTCTCTGCCTGTCCTCCTGCCCTCTTCCCACAGCTCGTTTACTCCAATTGCCAAAAAGACCCCTTCGAATGTCTGACCGATTAGCAAATTCTTCTGCTAGTCTTTTCAAATCCAGACTGTCAAGTACATTCTGATGTGCATGACAAACGGCCAGTGAATTCAAGCGAGGCTGTGTCATAGGTGCCCGCAACCAAGTCTTAAGACGCCGCAAAGCACTAAAAGATCTTTCTGCAGTACATGACGTTATTGGACACACAAGCATCAATCTGATCAATCTTTCAACCTAAGGAAACATATTTCTGACTTCCGTGATCATAGCTTGCATTATTTTTGCGTTTGTGCTAAAGTTCTGTATTCATTCTGGTCTTTAAACAAAGACCAGTTTCATTTAACTCACGATACTGCTTGCAAATATCGTGGTTCACTTCACCAGTTAGCAACATTGTCTCCAGCTGCAAGTATAAACGCAAACCAGGAGAATCTCGATTGAATCTTTCTGTGAGTTGCATGATTGCAATGTCTATGACAGCGTAATATGCTGCTCGATAATGTTCCTCTGGTGTTGTTGTCACATAAGCTGGGCCCAGCCCACAATACTTTTGTGGCGGCTTTCGCACCCGAGGTACAGCAATCGGCTCGAGATCATATGCCAAAACCATACTGTTGACATCTCTGAAAATGGCGTTAAACTGTTCATCTGATCGTAGGCGACGCAGCTCTTGCACAACTGAATCAGTCGCTGCAATCATTCTACTGACCGTGGCACTTGCTGATTGCAACGACTTGTTTTACTGTTCCAGCAGTGAAAACACCAAAACAACTTGTTGAGGGCTAGTGCAGTAGTGCCCCGTTGAAAAAATGCCTCAAGCCTTTCAGCTATTTCATCAGCAGTACCAATGGAAGCAAATGATTCCAAGCTAACAAGTACCACTTCATAATGTTCAAGCACAGAAGACATTGTAGAAACTCTGGTCACTCATCTTGTAGGTCAAAGAAGTTTTATACTATACTTTTTAATCAGTGGCTCATCAGGAAAGTCAATTATAAGAGACACTAAAGCATCACTAAACTGCTTCTTGACCTTCCCTGAACGATTGTAAAAAGCACCTAACTCTTGGACAAACTGAAGTGAATTGCTTACAAAGGGAATTGCGGCAGATGTGTGCTGGGCAAGAAGATTTTCACAGTGTGCAGAACATTGGAAAAACAATGCAAGCGGATGCTCACTGCTGATAATAGCCTGACAACCATTATATCGGCCGTTCATGTAACAGCGCCGTCATAAGACTGAGCTCTTAGTGTTTCTATAGGTAGCATAATTCTGATCAGAAAATCTTTTACTACAGCAGATAATGTTTTTCCGATCGTGTCTGATGGGCTGAATAAACCAATAAACTGTTCATTAACATTCAGAGCTTCATCAAAAAAACGAATGCATATCGATTCCTTCTCTAACCCATTGCAATCTTGTGTGCCGTCAACCACAACACCAAACTGGCATGATTCGGCATCAACAGTGCACACTGTGTTTCTAACGATAAAATGAGCTAAAGGCTTCAGCATTTCATTTTGGCAGTTATGCGATATGGAACTTGTAGTTTGATTTAACCAAAACTTTAGTTAATGTTCGAAGCCTTTTGAAATTCATTAACTTTGATTCATCTAAAAAATTGAAAGGGTCGATATCGAAGTGGATCTCAGAATCCCCCCATGAATATCGCCCATGCAAAATAAGTGGCACAATATGAATGATTTTTTAAATAAAAATGTAAATCTGTCTGCTTGCAAAAAGTGAACCGATATTTTCTGAAAAGCATTTTGAATGTCTACTTGCGAAAATTTGAAAAATAAATTACTGAATAAAAATTCTGTTTTATGCCATGGTTGACGAGTATGCTTGTATTAAGAAAGGAGGTGAGAAGTTATTGTATTTGTAAAACTGAGAATGGTCCATGTTAAGATGGACCCCAGGACCCCCCTAGCATCGCTGCCCATACATACTCACAATGTATTAGCATTTTTTTATCCCATGGTTGACGAATAGGCTCGAATTAATATTAGAGTTGAGAAATGTGAATTTTTAAAAGAGTGAGGGGGTTCTTGTAGAGGTGGACCTCAGACCCCCTCAGGATTCCCGCCTACGCCATAGTGATAAAAAAACTAGATGAAGGAGTATTTAAGTAAGAAAAAAATATTTTTGTTTTAGACAGCTATCACTATAACTACACATACTCATAATGTATTACTGTATAAACATTTACTTTTATGCCATGGTTGACGATTATGCTCGTATCAAAATAGAAATTTTTGAATACAAAAAGGGGAAAAAAGTGGGGGAGTCCCTATTAAGGTGGACCCCAAGACCCTCCCAGGATCGCCGCATATGCCGGTGAGCACGTGTGCATGTGCATGTGCGTGCCTATATGTGGGTCACTACAATGTGACCAGTTTCCAGGGGAATGAAGATCAAATCCATGCGGCTCAAAATGAAATTAACCCACAATTTTTCAAAAAATTAGTGGAATCTATTCCAAAAAATACAAGAAACTAATAATAATAAAAATTACCATCTGAATATTAATTTTTATTCAACAAAAAGTTTATGTAAAGTGTCTTAATACTTATTTGTTTCAAGGAACTGGCTATTCATACGGCACTGCCGTTCCAATAAATATTATTTTTCATCATCATCATGCCAGTGACTGAGTTAGTCGTTTGGGGAAAATAAGGAAGAAGAGGCAGCTATAGTCCGCCATTCTGTTCTGTTGTTAGCAGCGTTGAGAAGACTGCTCAAGGGAAGAGACGTCCACTCTTTCACATTGTCCATCCAGCACTTTTTCTGACGGCTTCGACGATCACTTGTAGCTCGCACTGTAGCATCGTCTTGGACACTGAATCGTGTCTGACGACGTTGCCAAACAAAATCAACTTTCGACGTTTAAAAGTTGCTAAAAGAGGTTCTTGTAGTCCTTCCAGTGCTGTTGTAATCTGATGGACATTATTGTTGGTTCTGTGTTCCAAGTAAGAGATGCCGTGGAGTTTACGGAGGCATTTAGATTCAAATACCTGTATATTGTGTTCTGTTTCCGCGTTAAGCGTCCAGGTTTCAGATCTTTATAGTAAGATACTGAGCACCAGTGACTTGTAGAATCTGTATCTGACAGAGAAGCTGATAGGATTACTTAACCATAACCGATTAAGTTTGGCCATTGCTGCAGTTGCCATTGAGATTCTGGTTTTTATCGCTCAGGTGCTTGTTCCATCCTTCGACAGGGTTACTCCTAGGTACTTGAACAGTGACACTTTTTCTATCTTCATTCCATTTATCATAATTCCAGCTGAGTTGCCCGTCGTGCTACTCAGGCTTGCAGAGCCGTCATATTTTTTCTCGCTCGGCTCTGGTTCCGGCTTTCTAAAATATAATCGATCCGGTTCGGCTATTGCTCCCTATAGAGAGAGTGTCACACGGGACAAACTTGCGCAAACTGTTGTCTCGAAATAAGAATACGCAATTAATAATTATTCACCAAAATATTTAAAAAAGCTAAAATCAATCACTATAGTTTTTAGAAAAGCTAATTTTTTAATTGAACGGTGAACGGGTAGCTGAGTCGGCAACGACTCTCGGCTTTGACCATTAATGAAAGGTCCTAGGTTCGAGTGCAACCAATGCCCTAGTAACCAAAAGCGCAAATGAAAATATGCAGCCTAAGTGGCCTGGAAGCCCGTTCGGGTTATACGCCACTATAATAATGCTCGTCATTATTATTATTATTATTGAAAATCACCTTTGAAATATGCGATGGGTCGATTTGATCCATGTCACGCTAACTTTTTTCTCAACTAGTGTTCAAGGTTTAAATAATTTATATATTCATTATTCAGGGAGTATCTTACTAACCTACTAAAATTTTATTTAAACCTCACTTTTCTCACTTATTCCTTGTCTTTACCATCTTCCAAAATGAAATGTAAGTTCTGATTGGACGCGACAGGCGGAAGAGGAGTTCAACATCGAGAAGGGCCACATCGTTCAGACGCAGAGACTCAAGCTGATGGAGTTCTACGAGAAGAAGCAGAAGCAGATCGAGTTGAACAAGAAGATGTTGGCATGCTGCATACCATTATGAATCACTATCAATAATTTAAGTATATAATATATTTGTTGTTTCATTTGTTTATCACCATTATTGAGCAGGCGCAGATAAAAAGTTTCTTTTTTCCACAGCTTTCTTTTCACTTTCCATGATTTTTACTGGTCAAATTCATTTTTTAGCAGTCCTGAATCTGATATATGACGAGATTTTTTGTCCTTGCTTTGCCAAGATGCTTTCGTGCTTTCATCTCGTAGAATAAGTAACGGTGCACAGGCTCATCGGCATGCATACGAAGATAGTAGCTAGTGAATGTGAGTTGTCGCTTTCAAAGCATTTGCTTCTGTATGACTCGTTGGTGACGTGATTGTTGAACTGTTCTTTTGTAGCTTCGTGAAGGCGCCCGATGCAAGGCTGATTCCAGTTCTGACATCGTGATCTGTGGACCCAACATAGGATCAAAGGTGTTCGAATGATTGCAATTTCCTGGCCATTGATGAAGAGCTTTGCAGGCGGTGGCGAGACAGAAGGATCTAGTTGATTGAGAAGCATCTGTTCGATCTTTTTAATATTTATCTCCAGTCCAACCGCTCGTGCACTGAGTCTCAAAGCCTCCAACTGAGCTTGGGCTCTCGATGGGTCGTTCTCGAGCAGGGCTATATCAACGGCAAAAGCGAGATCACAAACTCTATCCGGCAAACGAGTTGTGTGGCGCAATGAGCGGTTGGTTGTTTGCACGCACTTGTGTTGCAGCTTGTGGTGGTGTGTTGTGTCAGCCAAGGTCCTCACGTTGTAAGTCTCTTCTAGCCATTACAGAGCAAGTCGGCAGCTGAATTGACCAATTTGCAACGGCTTCTCAGCACATTTAACGACAGCAGGTAGAGTGACAGACCTACCATCGCGACCCTTTTATTCTGGGCGTCGGTCGAGTCAATATGGTCCTTGTTTTTTTAGAAGTCATTTCGCGTTTTGCAATCGTCTCATGAAGTGTCTTCAAAGTCAAACGAAACACCTTGCTCTCCTCCAGCCAAACATCGAACCTCCTGAACAACGCTCGTCTGAGAGTGCTCAAGGCGAGAGAGGACCACATCAAGGTTTCATCCATCAATCCACACTCATCCGTTCCTCCATCCTTACTCATCCATCCATTCATCGTCACTCATTCACCCATCCCAACTCATCCCTTTTCACTCCCTCCATCCTTTTGTTCATCCATCCACCTCCAGAGCATTCTCGATGAAACGACCAGCAAGCTGACCACATTGACGCAAGATGAATCAGAATATGCCAAGCTCTTGCATGGTCTCATGCTGCAGGTGATGATGATGATGATAATGATGATGATGAAGAAGGTAGTAATGATGATAATGAAAGAAACTAATAATGATGCAGGTTATGATGATGATGAAGGTACCAACATGAATACATATTTTAATCAAATTAATTAGAAATAATTAATTTAAGGGTTCTCATTTATCTTCAAATATATGCATTAGTATTTCTCAATCGACCATTATTTCTCAAATATTGTTTTTATGATGTTCGTTGCACAGGGCCTGCTGCAGTTGTTGGAGGAGAAGGTGGTGGTGAAGTGTCGCAAGAAGGATGTCCCTCTGGTCGAGGTAGTGCACCATCCATCCATCCATCCATCCTTGTCCTTCCAGCCATCTATTCATCCATCCTGTCCATCCATCCACTATCTTTTCCATCCATTCTTTTCTCCATACATCCATTCATCCATCTTCCTCTCCATTCATCCTCTTCCCATCCGTCCATCCATTCATCCATCCTTCTGTCCGTCCATCTATCCATCTTCCTCTCTGTCCATCCATCCATTAATCCACTCTCCCGTCCATCCATTAATCCACTCTCCCGTCCATCCATCCATTAATCCACTCTCCCGTCCATCCATCCATTAATCCACTCTCCCGTCCATCCATTCATCCACTCTCACGTCCATCCATCCATCCTTCTGTACGTCCATCCTCCTATCCGTCCATCCATCCTCCCGTTCATTCATCCATTTACCCCTTCATCTATCTATTTATTCATCCCTTACCACCATTCATCTATCTATCTACCCATCCATCTATCACCCATTTATCTATCTACCCATCCTTCTATCTACCCATCCATCTATCTACCCATCCATCTATCTACCCATCCATCTATCTACCCATCCATCTATCTACCTATCCATCTACACCTTGCATCCATCCATTCATCACTACCACCACACCGCACCACACCACACCACCACGTGCAGCAAGCAGCAGCGAAGAGCAGGAACTCGTACAGGGAGATGACAGACAGGAGTGTCCTCACCAGCATCAACAAGCAGAACTTCCTGCCAGATGCCATGTCAGTCTGCTTGTCGTCGTTGGGCATCGTTTGAGAATGTTGAATATTTCGTATTATCAGGGCTGAGTCTTAGTGAAGTCTTGGCGAATGATTTGCTGATTTCGCGGGCCAACTGCTAAACAGATGGAGCAATTAATCTGACCTTGTTCCGTTCGTTTTTATTTCTCTTGTCAACCCGTTGGCTTCGTCGATCAGTGAAAAAAACAACAATGCCTCAATTGACTGTCTCGCCTATCTCATCCCCAGAAATGAATCCACCGAAGGCAACAACAACTTCCCTATTTTCATAAGTCCTTCACTTCCTTTGCTTCTTCACTTTAACACAATCATTCACAGCGAAAAGCTGTCGTCTTATGAGCACACATGCGATTATCTCGATGAGAGATTTTTTAACTCTTAAACATCAATCGAAAAAATAACGTTGGCGTCCGCATGGGTCGAAGTAGCCGTCGAATAGACCCATCGCATATTTCAACGAGGTTTTCACTAAAGTTATGTCGCACAACACAGAAAAGTCACTCATCCACTTTGGATTTGATAATCAAAAAAGTCTTGTACAACCGAGCCGTAGAGCCGCTACTTATTTTGGGAGCCGAAGCAAAAGCTAGAAAAACTGGTGGCTCTGGCTCTTAAAATTCACTGTCGGCCTTCAGGTCGATAAGACCGATTTAAATGTCATTTGCGGCTCCCCGAGGCGACCTCGCGCATTTGATTGTCCACTTTTCCTCTTTATCCGCTTCCAACCTCTATAAACCACCAAAACTGGTAGTTGTGATATGCTAGCTATGAAAGGTGTTTTACAGCAATTACTCATGTAAAAAATCGTTAAATGAATGTTGAGGGCATAAACAACTTGCCTCTTGCATGCAGGGCTGGAGGGGTGGAGTTGAGCACGCTGGACGGCAAGGTGAAAGTGGTCAACACGCTGGAGAGCAGGCTCGAGTTGGTGAGCCAACAGGTGCGTGTGGCAGGAAGGATGAAGCGTTGTGGTGTTGGCATAGAAGCTTTCTAGGCTTGTCTCGAAGCGATAGACATTCAGGGATGACTTTATGAAGAAAAAGGGAAAGCTTCGATTATTGCATTGCGAATGATAGTTTTTTTAACATTACATTTGATGTTTCGGATGATTGGTGCAAGACAAACATGCCGCATGCAGATCCTGCCTGAACTGAAGGAAATGCTTTTCGGAGCGAACCCCAACAGGAGGTTTCGTGACTGAATCGGAGGAGGCAGGATGGAGGCATGATGGATGGGTGGAAAGAAGGCTGCGTGAATGGCACAAGTGAATTAGTTGCTTGAATTACGAAGTGGAAAGTTAGTGAAGGAAAGAGGCGTGTGAAGGGCCAGCGAGGAGGTCTCATTTTCTGATCAGCATATTTCTTTTCAGCAGCCTTATTTTAATATGCCTTCAACATTTCAACTTTCATCACCGTATAACACAAAGCGCACCTTTTGCTTCTTATAACAGCTTTCCAATTACACAAACTTATAGATTTGCAATTGTAAAATGTTGGATACTTCCGATTCAATATGTTAGTTTTCGCTTCTTTATATCTTGTTTTTTTTTCCATTTTCCATTAAAAAACAGGTGGCCTCATACGTGTGGCTTAAGATGAATCAAAATCACTTTTCTCAAGTGCCCTATTTTACAATGGCCTTAAAAGCGTAGTTTGAGTTGCATTTTAATCAACTAGGCCTCCAGAAATGACGAACTTTCCAACATGCACTTGCATCAGCAATTAGCATCATCAATCTTAGTCGACTTTTTGAGGATTTGAATAAATCCATCAAGGCGTTTTAAATACATCAACGAAATTAAACAAAACCAGCATTAAATGTTGTTAAAAATAAATGTAAAACAAGAAAAAGATCTCGGAAAAAACTTATAAAGACAGATGAAAATTGAGCTGGGTATCTGAGCACACTTCAATTCATCCACATCTGATCGGAAACTCCTGAGGTCGAGGCTGCCAGACGGGCTTGCTTGCCCCTCACATAGCCCTCTGGGAAGAGCATCGTCTCGCTGAAGGGACAATCGCTGATCAGCTCCTCAGCGAACCTTAGCACCTTCGAAGGCAGTCTGGCCAGCGTGCCTCTGTTCTTGGACGGCGCAGATTTTGCGGTCATTGTGTTGCATTTGACTTTTTGGTCGATCGTAGGTTGATGTTTCGCAAATAGGAGTGATTTGTTGGAGGTGGTGCGTGCCTGCTTGTCGAGGGTTGCCCTGTTGTGGCCTGCTGTTTGGGCGCTCGGAAAGAGAGGAGTTCTCTTGGGCACCAGACCCAAGTAGCCCACCTTGTACTGCGGAATGTCCTGCATGTAGTTCTCTGCCAAGTCTCTGCGGGTTGCACGAATGAATGTGCAGAGAAGCTCATCTGAAAACTGTTGTCACCCCGTGAAGACACAAGCACCTGAAGTTGACTTGTTCGACGATGCTTTCAATGGCGTCCTTTTTCGCAGCACCAGCGCTTGCATCTGAAGACTTCTCCAGCCTCCCACTGAACGACTGCAGACTGCCTCTCACATCCTCCTTGTGCGGGTACTTGATCAGGTTGGCAGTATTCAGCAGCAGCAACAACGCTTCCAAAACCTGGTGTGTTGCTACTTCTGAGCCACCCCGAAAGTTTGTGTCTTCCATTGCACCTCTGAAACATCTCCCAGGCAACAAATGTGCCTTAAATTTATCGCAGAAAAAAATGGCACCTGCTCTCGCTTCAAAAGATAACTCTCCAAGCCATCCGCTTGAGTGCACGTCTTCGTGTCAGTCGGCTGTGGTGTATTGGCTTGAGATGCATTCATGTCAGTGTGTTGAGGTGCATTCATGTCAGTGTCTTGAGGTGCATTCATGTCAGTGTGTTGAGGTGCATTCATGTCAGTGTGTTGAGGTGCATTCAACTCAATGTGTTGAGGTGCATTCATGTCAGTGTGTTGAGGTGCATTCATGTCAGTGTTGAGGTGCATTCATGCCAGTGTGTTGAGGTGCATTCATGTCAGTGTGTTGAAGTGCATTCATGTCAGTGTTGAGGTGCATTCATGCCAGTGTGTTGAGGTGCATTCATGTCAGTGTGTTGAGGTGCATTCATGTCAGTGTTGAGGTGCATTCATGTCAGTGTCTTGAGGTGCATTCATGTCAGTGTCTTGAGGTGCATTCATGCCAGAGTGTTGAGGTGCATTCATGCCAGAATGTTGAGGTGCATTCATGTCAGTGTGTTGAGGTGCATTCATGTCAGTGTGTTGAGGTGCATTCATGTCAGTGTGTTGAGGTGCATTCATGTCAGTGTGTTGAGGTGCATTCATGTCAGTGTTGAGGTGCATTCATGTCAGTGTGTTGAGGTGCATTCATGTCAGTGTGTTGAGGTGCATTCATGTCAGTGTTGAGGTGCATTCATGTCAGTGTTGAGGTGCATTCATGTCAGTGTGTTGAGGTGCATTCATGCCAGTGTGTTGAGGTGCATTCATGTCAGTGTCTTGAGGTGCATTCATGTCAGTGTCTTGAGGTGCATTCATGCCAGTGTGTTGAGGTGCATTCATGTCAGTGTCTTGAAGTGCATTCATGTCAGTGTCTTGAGGTGCATTCATGCCAGTGTGTTGAGGTGCATTCATGTCAGTGTCTTGAGGTGCATTCATGCCAGTGTGTTGAGGTTCATTCATGTCAGTGTGTTGAAGTGCATTCATGTCAGTGTGTTGAGGTGCATTCATGTCAGTGTGTTGAGGTGCATTCATGTCAGTGTGTTGAGGTGCATTCATGTCAGTGTGTTGAGGTGCATTCATGTCAGTGTGTTGAGGTCCATTCATGCCAGTGTGTTGAGGTGCATTCATGTCAGTGTTGAGGTGCATTCATGTCAGTGTGTTGAGGTGCATTCATGTCAGTGTCTTCAGGTGCATTCATGTCAGTGTGTTGAGTTGCATTCATGTCAGTATGTTGAGGTGCATTCATGTCAGTGTCTTGAGGTGCATTCATGTCAGTGTGTTGAGGTGCATTCATGTCAGTGTGTTGAGGTGCATTCATGCCAGAGTGTTGAGGTGCATTCATGTCAGTGTGTTGAGGTGCATTCATGTCAGTGTTGAGGTGCATTCATGTCAGTGTTGAGATGCATTCATGTCAGTGTGTTGAGGTGCATTCATGTCAGTGTGTTGAGTTGCATTCATGCCAGTGTGTTGAGGTGCATTCATGTCAGTGTGTTGAGGTGCATTCATGCCAGTGTGTTGAAGTGCATTCATGCCAGTGTGTTGAGGTGCATTCATGTCAGTGTGTTGAGTTGCATTCATGTCAGTGTCTTCAGGTGCATTCATGTCAGTGTGTTGAGGTGCATTCATGTCAGTGTGTTGAGGTGCATTCATGTCAGTGTGTTGAGGTGCATTCATGCCAGTGTGTTGAAGTGCATTCATGCCAGTGTGTTGAGGTGCATTCATGTCAGTGTGTTGAGTTGCATTCATGTCAGTGTCTTCAGGTGCATTCATGTCAGTGTGTTGAGGTGCATTCATGTCAGTGTGTTGAAGTGCATTCATGCCAGTGTGTTGAGGTGCATTCATGTCAGTGTGTTGAGTTGCATTCATGTCAGTGTCTTCAGGTGCATTCATGTCAGTGTGTTGAGGTGCATTCATGTCAGTGTGTTGAGGTGCATTCATGTCAGTGTGTTGAGGTGCATTCATGTCAGTGTGTTGAGGTGCATTCATGTCAGTGTGTTGAGGTGCATTCATGCCAGTGTCTTGAGGTGCATTCATGTCAGTGTCTTGAAGTGCATTCATGTCAGTGTGTTGAGGTGCATTCATGTCAGTGTGTTGAGGTTCATTCATGCCAGTGTCTTGAGGTGCATTCATGCCAGTGTGTTGAGGTGCATTCATGTCAGTGTCTTGAGGTGCATTCATGCCAGTGTGTTGAAGTGCATTCATGCCAGTGTCTTGAGGTGCATTCATGCCAGTGTGTTGAGGTGCATTCATGTCAGTGTGTTGAGGTGCATTCATGTCAGTGTCTTGAGGTGCATTCATGTCAGTGTGTTGAGGTGCATTCATGCCAGTGTGTTGAAGTGCATTCATGCCAGTGTCTTGAGGTGCATTCATGCCAGTGTCTTGAGGTGCATTCATGTCAGTGTCTTGAGGTGCATTCATGTCAGTGTGTTGAGGTGCATTCATGCCAGTGTGTTGAAGTGCATTCATGCCAGTGTGTTGAGGTGCATTCATGCCAGTGTGTTGAGGTGCATTCATGTCAGTGTCTTGAGGTGCATTCATGTCAGTGTGTTGAGGTGCATTCATGCCAGTGTGTTGAGGTGCATTCATGTCAGTGTGTTGAGGTGCATTCATGCCAGTGTGTTGAAGTGCATTCATGCCAGTGTGTTGAGGTGCATTCATGTCAGTGTGTTGAGTTGCATTCATGTCAGTGTCTTCAGGTGCATTCATGTCAGTGTGTTGAGGTGCATTCATGTCAGTGTGTTGAGGTGCATTCATGTCAGTGTGTTGAGGTGCATTCATGTCAGTGTGTTGAGTTGCATTCATGTCAGTGTGTTGAGGTGCATTCATGTCAGTGTGTTGAGGTGCATTCATGTCAGTGTCTTGAGGTGCATTCATGTCAGTTTGTTGAGGTGCATTCATGTCAGTGTGTTGAGGTGCATTCATGTCAGTGTGTTGAGGTGCATTCATGTCAGTGTGTTGAGGTGCATTCATGTCAGTGTGTTGAGTTGCATTCATGTCAGTGTCTTGAGGTGCATTCATGCCAGTGTGTTGAGGTGCATTCATGTCAGTGTCTTGAGGTGCATTCATGCCAGTGTGTTGAAGTGCATTCATGCCAGTGTGTTGAGGTGCATTCATGCCAGTGTGTTGAGGTGCATTCATGTCAGTGTCTTGAGGTGCATTCATGCCAGTGTGTTGAAGTGCATTCATGCCAGTGTGTTGAGGTGCATTCATGTCAGTGTGTTGAGGTGCATTCATGTCAGTGTGTTGAGGTCCATTCATGCCAGTGTGTTGAGGTGCATTCATGTCAGTGTTGAGGTGCATTCATGTCAGTGTGTTGAGGTGCATTCATGTCAGTGTCTTCAGGTGCATTCATGTCAGTGTGTTGAGTTGCATTCATGTCAGTATGTTGAGGTGCATTCATGTCAGTGTCTTGAGGTGCATTCATGTCAGTGTGTTGAGGTGCATTCATGTCAGTGTGTTGAGGTGCATTCATGCCAGAGTGTTGAGGTGCATTCATGTCAGTGTGTTGAGGTGCATTCACGTCAGTGTTGAGGTGCATTCATGTCAGTGTTGAGATGCATTCATGTCAGTGTGTTGAGGTGCATTCATGTCAGTGTGTTGAGTTGCATTCATGCCAGTGTGTTGAGGTGCATTCATGTCAGTGTGTTGAGGTGCATTCATGTCAGTGTGTTGAGGTGCATTCATGTCAGTGTCTTGAGGTGCATTCATGTCAGTTTGTTGAGGTGCATTCATGTCAGTGTTGAGGTGCATTCATGTCAGTGTTGAGATGCATTCATGTCAGTGTGTTGAGGTGCATTCATGTCAGTGTGTTGAGTTGCATTCATGCCAGTGTGTTGAGGTGCATTCATGTCAGTGTTGAGGTGCATTCATGTCAGTGTGTTGAGGTGCATTCATGTCAGTGTGTTGAGGTGCATTCATGTCAGTGTTGAGGTGCATTCATGTCAGTGTTGAGGTGCATTCATGTCAGTGTGTTGAGGTGCATTCATGCCAGTGTGTTGAGGTGCATTCATGTCAGTGTCTTGAGGTGCATTCATGTCAGTGTCTTGAGGTGCATTCATGCCAGTGTGTTGAGGTGCATTCATGTCAGTGTCTTGAAGTGCATTCATGTCAGTGTCTTGAGGTGCATTCATGCCAGTGTGTTGAGGTGCATTCATGTCAGTGTCTTGAGGTGCATTCATGCCAGTGTGTTGAGGTTCATTCATGTCAGTGTGTTGAAGTGCATTCATGTCAGTGTGTTGAGGTGCATTCATGTCAGTGTGTTGAGGTGCATTCATGTCAGTGTGTTGAGGTGCATTCATGTCAGTGTGTTGAGGTGCATTCATGTCAGTGTGTTGAGGTCCATTCATGCCAGTGTGTTGAGGTGCATTCATGTCAGTGTTGAGGTGCATTCATGTCAGTGTGTTGAGGTGCATTCATGTCAGTGTCTTCAGGTGCATTCATGTCAGTGTGTTGAGTTGCATTCATGTCAGTATGTTGAGGTGCATTCATGTCAGTGTCTTGAGGTGCATTCATGTCAGTGTGTTGAGGTGCATTCATGTCAGTGTGTTGAGGTGCATTCATGCCAGAGTGTTGAGGTGCATTCATGTCAGTGTGTTGAGGTGCATTCATGTCAGTGTTGAGGTGCATTCATGTCAGTGTTGAGATGCATTCATGTCAGTGTGTTGAGGTGCATTCATGTCAGTGTGTTGAGTTGCATTCATGCCAGTGTGTTGAGGTGCATTCATGTCAGTGTGTTGAGGTGCATTCATGCCAGTGTGTTGAAGTGCATTCATGCCAGTGTGTTGAGGTGCATTCATGTCAGTGTGTTGAGTTGCATTCATGTCAGTGTCTTCAGGTGCATTCATGTCAGTGTGTTGAGGTGCATTCATGTCAGTGTGTTGAGGTGCATTCATGTCAGTGTGTTGAGGTGCATTCATGCCAGTGTGTTGAAGTGCATTCATGCCAGTGTGTTGAGGTGCATTCATGTCAGTGTGTTGAGTTGCATTCATGTCAGTGTCTTCAGGTGCATTCATGTCAGTGTGTTGAGGTGCATTCATGTCAGTGTGTTGAAGTGCATTCATGCCAGTGTGTTGAGGTGCATTCATGTCAGTGTGTTGAGTTGCATTCATGTCAGTGTCTTCAGGTGCATTCATGTCAGTGTGTTGAGGTGCATTCATGTCAGTGTGTTGAGGTGCATTCATGTCAGTGTGTTGAGGTGCATTCATGTCAGTGTGTTGAGGTGCATTCATGTCAGTGTGTTGAGGTGCATTCATGCCAGTGTCTTGAGGTGCATTCATGTCAGTGTCTTGAAGTGCATTCATGTCAGTGTGTTGAGGTGCATTCATGTCAGTGTGTTGAGGTTCATTCATGCCAGTGTCTTGAGGTGCATTCATGCCAGTGTGTTGAGGTGCATTCATGTCAGTGTCTTGAGGTGCATTCATGCCAGTGTGTTGAAGTGCATTCATGCCAGTGTCTTGAGGTGCATTCATGCCAGTGTGTTGAGGTGCATTCATGTCAGTGTGTTGAGGTGCATTCATGTCAGTGTCTTGAGGTGCATTCATGTCAGTGTGTTGAGGTGCATTCATGCCAGTGTGTTGAAGTGCATTCATGCCAGTGTCTTGAGGTGCATTCATGCCAGTGTCTTGAGGTGCATTCATGTCAGTGTCTTGAGGTGCATTCATGTCAGTGTGTTGAGGTGCATTCATGCCAGTGTGTTGAAGTGCATTCATGCCAGTGTGTTGAGGTGCATTCATGCCAGTGTGTTGAGGTGCATTCATGTCAGTGTCTTGAGGTGCATTCATGTCAGTGTGTTGAGGTGCATTCATGCCAGTGTGTTGAGGTGCATTCATGTCAGTGTGTTGAGGTGCATTCATGCCAGTGTGTTGAAGTGCATTCATGCCAGTGTGTTGAGGTGCATTCATGTCAGTGTGTTGAGTTGCATTCATGTCAGTGTCTTCAGGTGCATTCATGTCAGTGTGTTGAGGTGCATTCATGTCAGTGTGTTGAGGTGCATTCATGTCAGTGTGTTGAGGTGCATTCATGTCAGTGTGTTGAGTTGCATTCATGTCAGTGTGTTGAGGTGCATTCATGTCAGTGTGTTGAGGTGCATTCATGTCAGTGTCTTGAGGTGCATTCATGTCAGTTTGTTGAGGTGCATTCATGTCAGTGTGTTGAGGTGCATTCATGTCAGTGTGTTGAGGTGCATTCATGTCAGTGTGTTGAGGTGCATTCATGTCAGTGTGTTGAGTTGCATTCATGTCAGTGTCTTGAGGTGCATTCATGCCAGTGTGTTGAGGTGCATTCATGTCAGTGTCTTGAGGTGCATTCATGCCAGTGTGTTGAAGTGCATTCATGCCAGTGTGTTGAGGTGCATTCATGCCAGTGTGTTGAGGTGCATTCATGTCAGTGTCTTGAGGTGCATTCATGCCAGTGTGTTGAAGTGCATTCATGCCAGTGTGTTGAGGTGCATTCATGTCAGTGTGTTGAGGTGCATTCATGTCAGTGTGTTGAGGTGCATTCATGCCAGTGTGTTGAGGTGCATTCATGTCAGTGTTGAGGTGCATTCATGTCAGTGTGTTGAGGTGCATTCATGTCAGTGTCTTCAGGTGCATTCATGTCAGTGTGTTGAGTTGCATTCATGTCAGTATGTTGAGGTGCATTCATGTCAGTGTCTTGAGGTGCATTCATGTCAGTGTGTTGAGGTGCATTCATGTCAGTGTGTTGAGGTGCATTCATGCCAGAGTGTTGAGGTGCATTCATGTCAGTGTGTTGAGGTGCATTCACGTCAGTGTTGAGGTGCATTCATGTCAGTGTTGAGATGCATTCATGTCAGTGTGTTGAGGTGCATTCATGTCAGTGTGTTGAGTTGCATTCATGCCAGTGTGTTGAGGTGCATTCATGTCAGTGTGTTGAGGTGCATTCATGTCAGTGTGTTGAGGTGCATTCATGTCAGTGTCTTGAGGTGCATTCATGTCAGTTTGTTGAGGTGCATTCATGTCAGTGTTGAGGTGCATTCATGTCAGTGTTGAGATGCATTCATGTCAGTGTGTTGAGGTGCATTCATGTCAGTGTGTTGAGTTGCATTCATGCCAGTGTGTTGAGGTGCATTCATGTCAGTGTGTTGAGGTGCATTCATGTCAGTGTGTTGAGGTGCATTCATGTCAGTGTGTTGAGGTGCATTCATGTCAGTGTGTTGAGGTGCATTCATGTCAGTGTGTTGAGTTGCATTCATGTCAGTGTCTTGAGGTGCATTCATGCCAGTGTGTTGAGGTGCATTCATGTCAGTGTCTTGAGGTGCATTCATGCCAGTGTGTTGAAGTGCATTCATGCCAGTGTGTTGAGGTGCATTCATGCCAGTGTGTTGAGGTGCATTCATGTCAGTGTCTTGAGGTGCATTCATGCCAGTGTGTTGAAGTGCATTCATGCCAGTGTGTTGAGGTGCATTCATGTCAGTGTGTTGAGGTGCATTCATGTCAGTGTGTTGAGGTCCATTCATGCCAGTGTGTTGAGGTGCATTCATGTCAGTGTTGAGGTGCATTCATGTCAGTGTGTTGAGGTGCATTCATGTCAGTGTGTTGAGGTGCATTCATGTCAGTGTTGAGGTGCATTCATGTCAGTGTTGAGATGCATTCATGTCAGTGTGTTGAGGTGCATTCATGTCAGTGTGTTGAGTTGCATTCATGCCAGTGTGTTGAGGTGCATTCATGTCAGTGTGTTGAGGTGCATTCATGTCAGTGTGTTGAGGTGCATTCATGTCAGTGTGTTGAGGTGCATTCATGTCAGTGTGTTGAGTTGCATTCATGTCAGTGTGTTGAGGTGCATTCATGTCAGTGTGTTGAGGTGCATTCATGTCAGTGTCTTGAGGTGCATTCATGTCAGTTTGTTGAGGTGCATTCATGTCAGTGTGTTGAGGTGCATTCATGTCAGTGTGTTGAGGTGCATTCATGTCAGTGTGTTGAGGTGCATTCATGTCAGTGTGTTGAGTTGCATTCATGTCAGTGTCTTGAGGTGCATTCATGCCAGTGTGTTGAGGTGCATTCATGTCAGTGTCTTGAGGTGCATTCATGCCAGTGTGTTGAAGTGCATTCATGCCAGTGTGTTGAGGTGCATTCATGCCAGTGTGTTGAGGTGCATTCATGTCAGTGTCTTGAGGTGCATTCATGCCAGTGTGTTGAAGTGCATTCATGCCAGTGTGTTGAGGTGCATTCATGTCAGTGTGTTGAGGTGCATTCATGTCAGTGTGTTGAGGTCCATTCATGCCAGTGTGTTGAGGTGCATTCATGTCAGTGTTGAGGTGCATTCATGTCAGTGTGTTGAGGTGCATTCATGTCAGTGTCTTCAGGTGCATTCATGTCAGTGTGTTGAGTTGCATTCATGTCAGTATGTTGAGGTGCATTCATGTCAGTGTCTTGAGGTGCATTCATGTCAGTGTGTTGAGGTGCATTCATGTCAGTGTTGAGGTGCATTCATGTCAGTGTTGAGATGCATTCATGTCAGTGTGTTGAGGTGCATTCATGTCAGTGTGTTGAGTTGCATTCATGCCAGTGTGTTGAGGTGCATTCATGTCAGTGTGTTGAGGTGCATTCATGCCAGTGTGTTGAAGTGCATTCATGCCAGTGTGTTGAGGTGCATTCATGTCAGTGTGTTGAGTTGCATTCATGTCAGTGTCTTCAGGTGCATTCATGTCAGTGTGTTGAGGTGCATTCATGTCAGTGTGTTGAGGTGCATTCATGTCAGTGTGTTGAGGTGCATTCATGTCAGTGTGTTGAGTTGCATTCATGTCAGTGTGTTGAGGTGCATTCATGTCAGTGTGTTGAGGTGCATTCATGTCAGTGTCTTGAGGTGCATTCATGTCAGTTTGTTGAGGTGCATTCATGTCAGTGTGTTGAGGTGCATTCATGTCAGTGTGTTGAGGTGCATTCATGTCAGTGTGTTGAGGTGCATTCATGTCAGTGTGTTGAGTTGCATTCATGTCAGTGTCTTGAGGTGCATTCATGCCAGTGTGTTGAGGTGCATTCATGTCAGTGTCTTGAGGTGCATTCATGCCAGTGTGTTGAAGTGCATTCATGCCAGTGTGTTGAGGTGCATTCATGCCAGTGTGTTGAGGTGCATTCATGTCAGTGTCTTGAGGTGCATTCATGCCAGTGTGTTGAAGTGCATTCATGCCAGTGTGTTGAGGTGCATTCATGTCAGTGTGTTGAGGTGCATTCATGTCAGTGTTGAGATGCATTCATGTCAGTGTGTTGAGGTGCATTCATGTCAGTGTGTTGAGTTGCATTCATGCCAGTGTGTTGAGGTGCATTCATGTCAGTGTGTTGAGGTGCATTCATGTCAGTGTGTTGAGGTGCATTCATGTCAGTGTGTTGAGGTGCATTCATGTCAGTGTGTTGAGGTGCATTCATGTCAGTGTGTTGAGTTGCATTCATGTCAGTGTCTTGAGGTGCATTCATGCCAGTGTGTTGAGGTGCATTCATGTCAGTGTCTTGAGGTGCATTCATGCCAGTGTGTTGAAGTGCATTCATGCCAGTGTGTTGAGGTGCATTCATGCCAGTGTGTTGAGGTGCATTCATGTCAGTGTCTTGAGGTGCATTCATGCCAGTGTGTTGAAGTGCATTCATGCCAGTGTGTTGAGGTGCATTCATGTCAGTGTGTTGAGGTGCATTCATGTCAGTGTGTTGAGGTCCATTCATGCCAGTGTGTTGAGGTGCATTCATGTCAGTGTTGAGGTGCATTCATGTCAGTGTGTTGAGGTGCATTCATGTCAGTGTGTTGAGGTGCATTCATGTCAGTGTTGAGGTGCATTCATGTCAGTGTTGAGATGCATTCATGTCAGTGTGTTGAGGTGCATTCATGTCAGTGTGTTGAGTTGCATTCATGCCAGTGTGTTGAGGTGCATTCATGTCAGTGTGTTGAGGTGCATTCATGTCAGTGTGTTGAGGTGCATTCATGTCAGTGTGTTGAGGTGCATTCATGTCAGTGTGTTGAGTTGCATTCATGTCAGTGTGTTGAGGTGCATTCATGTCAGTGTGTTGAGGTGCATTCATGTCAGTGTCTTGAGGTGCATTCATGTCAGTTTGTTGAGGTGCATTCATGTCAGTGTGTTGAGGTGCATTCATGTCAGTGTGTTGAGGTGCATTCATGTCAGTGTGTTGAGGTGCATTCATGTCAGTGTGTTGAGTTGCATTCATGTCAGTGTCTTGAGGTGCATTCATGCCAGTGTGTTGAGGTGCATTCATGTCAGTGTCTTGAGGTGCATTCATGCCAGTGTGTTGAAGTGCATTCATGCCAGTGTGTTGAGGTGCATTCATGCCAGTGTGTTGAGGTGCATTCATGTCAGTGTCTTGAGGTGCATTCATGCCAGTGTGTTGAAGTGCATTCATGCCAGTGTGTTGAGGTGCATTCATGTCAGTGTGTTGAGGTGCATTCATGTCAGTGTGTTGAGGTCCATTCATGCCAGTGTGTTGAGGTGCATTCATGTCAGTGTTGAGGTGCATTCATGTCAGTGTGTTGAGGTGCATTCATGTCAGTGTCTTCAGGTGCATTCATGTCAGTGTGTTGAGTTGCATTCATGTCAGTATGTTGAGGTGCATTCATGTCAGTGTCTTGAGGTGCATTCATGTCAGTGTGTTGAGGTGCATTCATGTCAGTGTTGAGGTGCATTCATGTCAGTGTTGAGATGCATTCATGTCAGTGTGTTGAGGTGCATTCATGTCAGTGTGTTGAGTTGCATTCATGCCAGTGTGTTGAGGTGCATTCATGTCAGTGTGTTGAGGTGCATTCATGCCAGTGTGTTGAAGTGCATTCATGCCAGTGTGTTGAGGTGCATTCATGTCAGTGTGTTGAGTTGCATTCATGTCAGTGTCTTCAGGTGCATTCATGTCAGTGTGTTGAGGTGCATTCATGTCAGTGTGTTGAGGTGCATTCATGTCAGTGTGTTGAGGTGCATTCATGTCAGTGTGTTGAGTTGCATTCATGTCAGTGTGTTGAGGTGCATTCATGTCAGTGTGTTGAGGTGCATTCATGTCAGTGTCTTGAGGTGCATTCATGTCAGTTTGTTGAGGTGCATTCATGTCAGTGTGTTGAGGTGCATTCATGTCAGTGTGTTGAGGTGCATTCATGTCAGTGTGTTGAGGTGCATTCATGTCAGTGTGTTGAGTTGCATTCATGTCAGTGTCTTGAGGTGCATTCATGCCAGTGTGTTGAGGTGCATTCATGTCAGTGTCTTGAGGTGCATTCATGCCAGTGTGTTGAAGTGCATTCATGCCAGTGTGTTGAGGTGCATTCATGCCAGTGTGTTGAGGTGCATTCATGTCAGTGTCTTGAGGTGCATTCATGCCAGTGTGTTGAAGTGCATTCATGCCAGTGTGTTGAGGTGCATTCATGTCAGTGTGTTGAGGTGCATTCATGTCAGTGTGTTGAGGTCCATTCATGCCAGTGTGTTGAGGTGCATTCATGTCAGTGTTGAGGTGCATTCATGTCAGTGTGTTGAGTTGCATTCATGTCAGTGTCTTCAGGTGCATTCATGTCAGTGTGTTGAGGTGCATTCATGTCAGTGTGTTGAGGTGCATTCATGTCAGTGTGTTGAGGTGCATTCATGTCAGTGTGTTGAGGTGCATTCATGTCAGTGTCTTGAGGTGCATTCACGTCAGTTTGTTGAGGTGCATTCATGTCAGTGTGTTGAGGTGCATTCATGTCAGTTTGTTGAGGTGCATTCATGTCAGTGTGTTGAGGTGCATTCATGTCAGTGTGTTGAGGTGCATTCATGTCAGTGTGTTGAGGTGCATTCATGTCAGTGTGTTGAGTTGCATTCATGTCAGTGTGTTGAGGTGCATTCATGTCAGTGTGTTGAGGTGCATTCATGTCAGTGTCTTGAGGTGCATTCATGTCAGTTTGTTGAGGTGCATTCATGTCAGTGTGTTGAGGTGCATTCATGTCAGTGTGTTGAGGTGCATTCATGTCAGTGTGTTGAGGTGCATTCATGTCAGTGTGTTGAGTTGCATTCATGTCAGTGTCTTGAGGTGCATTCATGCCAGTGTGTTGAGGTGCATTCATGTCAGTGTCTTGAGGTGCATTCATGCCAGTGTGTTGAAGTGCATTCATGCCAGTGTGTTGAGGTGCATTCATGCCAGTGTGTTGAGGTGCATTCATGTCAGTGTCTTGAGGTGCATTCATGCCAGTGTGTTGAAGTGCATTCATGCCAGTGTGTTGAGGTGCATTCATGTCAGTGTGTTGAGGTGCATTCATGTCAGTGTGTTGAGGTCCATTCATGCCAGTGTGTTGAGGTGCATTCATGTCAGTGTTGAGGTGCATTCATGTCAGTGTTGAGATGCATTCATGTCAGTGTGTTGAGGTGCATTCATGTCAGTGTGTTGAGTTGCATTCATGCCAGTGTGTTGAGGTGCATTCATGTCAGTGTGTTGAGGTGCATTCATGTCAGTGTGTTGAGGTGCATTCATGTCAGTGTGTTGAGGTGCATTCATGTCAGTGTGTTGAGTTGCATTCATGTCAGTGTGTTGAGGTGCATTCATGTCAGTGTGTTGAGGTGCATTCATGTCAGTGTCTTGAGGTGCATTCATGTCAGTTTGTTGAGGTGCATTCATGTCAGTGTGTTGAGGTGCATTCATGTCAGTGTGTTGAGGTGCATTCATGTCAGTGTGTTGAGGTGCATTCATGTCAGTGTGTTGAGTTGCATTCATGTCAGTGTCTTGAGGTGCATTCATGCCAGTGTGTTGAGGTGCATTCATGTCAGTGTCTTGAGGTGCATTCATGCCAGTGTGTTGAAGTGCATTCATGCCAGTGTGTTGAGGTGCATTCATGCCAGTGTGTTGAGGTGCATTCATGTCAGTGTCTTGAGGTGCATTCATGCCAGTGTGTTGAAGTGCATTCATGCCAGTGTGTTGAGGTGCATTCATGTCAGTGTGTTGAGGTGCATTCATGTCAGTGTGTTGAGGTCCATTCATGCCAGTGTGTTGAGGTGCATTCATGTCAGTGTTGAGGTGCATTCATGTCAGTGTGTTGAGGTGCATTCATGTCAGTGTCTTCAGGTGCATTCATGTCAGTGTGTTGAGTTGCATTCATGTCAGTATGTTGAGGTGCATTCATGTCAGTGTCTTGAGGTGCATTCATGTCAGTGTGTTGAGGTGCATTCATGTCAGTGTTGAGGTGCATTCATGTCAGTGTTGAGATGCATTCATGTCAGTGTGTTGAGGTGCATTCATGTCAGTGTGTTGAGTTGCATTCATGCCAGTGTGTTGAGGTGCATTCATGTCAGTGTGTTGAGGTGCATTCATGCCAGTGTGTTGAAGTGCATTCATGCCAGTGTGTTGAGGTGCATTCATGTCAGTGTGTTGAGTTGCATTCATGTCAGTGTCTTCAGGTGCATTCATGTCAGTGTGTTGAGGTGCATTCATGTCAGTGTGTTGAGGTGCATTCATGTCAGTGTGTTGAGGTGCATTCATGTCAGTGTGTTGAGTTGCATTCATGTCAGTGTGTTGAGGTGCATTCATGTCAGTGTGTTGAGGTGCATTCATGTCAGTGTCTTGAGGTGCATTCATGTCAGTTTGTTGAGGTGCATTCATGTCAGTGTGTTGAGGTGCATTCATGTCAGTGTGTTGAGGTGCATTCATGTCAGTGTGTTGAGGTGCATTCATGTCAGTGTGTTGAGTTGCATTCATGTCAGTGTCTTGAGGTGCATTCATGCCAGTGTGTTGAGGTGCATTCATGTCAGTGTCTTGAGGTGCATTCATGCCAGTGTGTTGAAGTGCATTCATGCCAGTGTGTTGAGGTGCATTCATGCCAGTGTGTTGAGGTGCATTCATGTCAGTGTCTTGAGGTGCATTCATGCCAGTGTGTTGAAGTGCATTCATGCCAGTGTGTTGAGGTGCATTCATGTCAGTGTGTTGAGGTGCATTCATGTCAGTGTGTTGAGGTCCATTCATGCCAGTGTGTTGAGGTGCATTCATGTCAGTGTTGAGGTGCATTCATGTCAGTGTGTTGAGTTGCATTCATGTCAGTGTCTTCAGGTGCATTCATGTCAGTGTGTTGAGGTGCATTCATGTCAGTGTGTTGAGGTGCATTCATGTCAGTGTGTTGAGGTGCATTCATGTCAGTGTGTTGAGGTGCATTCATGTCAGTGTCTTGAGGTGCATTCACGTCAGTTTGTTGAGGTGCATTCATGTCAGTGTGTTGAGGTGCATTCATGTCAGTTTGTTGAGGTGCATTCATGTCAGTGTGTTGAGGTGCATTCATGTCAGTGTGTTGAGGTGCATTCATGTCAGTGTGTTGAGGTGCATTCATGTCAGTGTGTTGAGTTGCATTCATGCCAGTGTGTTGAGGTGCATTCATGTCAGTGTGTTGAGGTGCATTCATGTCAGTGTCTTCAGGTGCATTCATGTCAGTGTGTTGAGTTGCATTCATGTCAGTATGTTGAGGTGCATTCATGTCAGTGTCTTGAGGTGCATTCATGTCAGTGTGTTGAGGTGCATTCATGTCAGTGTGTTGAGGTGCATTCATGCCAGAGTGTTGAGGTGCATTCATGCCAGAGTGTTGAGGTGCATTCATGTCAGTGTGTTGAGGTGCATTCATGTCAGTGTTGAGGTGCATTCATGTCAGTGTTGAGATGCATTCATGTCAGTGTGTTGAGGTGCATTCATGCCAGAGTGTTGAGGTGCATTCATGTCAGTGTGTTGAGGTGCATTCATGTCAGTGTTGAGGTGCATTCATGTCAGTGTGTTGAGGTGCATTCAACTCAAAGTGTTGAGGTGCATTCATGTCAGTGTGTTGAGGTGCATTCATGTCAGTGTGTTGAGGTGCATTCATGCCAGTGTCTTGAGGTGCATTCATGTCAGTGTCTTGAAGTGCATTCATGTCAGTGTGTTGAGGTGCATTCATGTCAGTGTGTTGAGGTTCATTCATGCCAGTGTCTTGAGGTGCATTCATGCCAGTGTGTTGAGGTGCATTCATGTCAGTGTCTTGAGGTGCATTCATGCCAGTGTGTTGAAGTGCATTCATGCCAGTGTCTTGAGGTGCATTCATGCCAGTGTGTTGAGGTGCATTCATGTCAGTGTGTTGAGGTGCATTCATGTCAGTGTCTTGAGGTGCATTCATGCCAGTGTGTTGAAGTGCATTCATGCCAGTGTGTTGAGGTGCATTCATGCCAGTGTGTTGAGGTGCATTCATGTCAGTGTCTTGAGGTGCATTCATGCCAGTGTGTTGAAGTGCATTCATGCCAGTGTGTTGAGGTGCATTCATGTCAGTGTCTTGAGGTGCATTCATGCCAGTGTGTTGAAGTGCATTCATGCCAGTGTGTTGAGGTGCATTCATGTCAGTGTGTTGAGGTGCATTCATGTCAGTCTGTTGAGGTCCATTCATGCCAGTGTGTTGAGGTGCATTCATGTCAGTGTTGAGGTGCATTCATTACAGTGTGTTGAGTTGCATTCATGTCAGTGTCTTCAGGTGCATTCATGTCAGTGTGTTGAGGTGCATTCATGTCAGTGTGTTGAGGTGCATTCATGCCAGAGTGTTGAGGTGCATTCATGCCAGAGTGTTGAGGTGCATTCATGTCAGTGTGTTGAGGTGCATTCATGTCAGTGTTGAGGTGCATTCATGTCAGTGTTGAGATGCATTCATGTCAGTGTGTTGAGGTGCATTCATGCCAGAGTGTTGAGGTGCATTCATGTCAGTGTGTTGAGGTGCATTCATGTCAGTGTTGAGGTGCATTCATGTCAGTGTGTTGAGGTGCATTCAACTCAAAGTGTTGAGGTGCATTCATGTCAGTGTGTTGAGGTGCATTCATGTCAGTGTGTTGAGGTGCATTCATGCCAGTGTCTTGAAGTGCATTCATGTCAGTGTGTTGAGGTGCATTCATGTCAGTGTGTTGAGGTTCATTCATGCCAGTGTCTTGAGGTGCATTCATGCCAGTGTGTTGAGGTGCATTCATGTCAGTGTCTTGAGGTGCATTCATGCCAGTGTGTTGAAGTGCATTCATGCCAGTGTCTTGAGGTGCATTCATGCCAGTGTGTTGAGGTGCATTCATGTCAGTGTGTTGAGGTGCATTCATGTCAGTGTGTTGAGGTGCATTCATGCCAGTGTGTTGAAGTGCATTCATGCCAGTGTGTTGAGGTGCATTCATGCCAGTGTGTTGAGGTGCATTCATGTCAGTGTCTTGAGGTGCATTCATGCCAGTGTGTTGAAGTGCATTCATGCCAGTGTGTTGAGGTGCATTCATGTCAGTGTCTTGAGGTGCATTCATGCCAGTGTGTTGAAGTGCATTCATGCCAGTGTGTTGAGGTGCATTCATGTCAGTGTGTTGAGGTGCATTCATGTCAGTCTGTTGAGGTCCATTCATGCCAGTGTGTTGAGGTGCATTCATGTCAGTGTTGAGGTGCATTCATTACAGTGTGTTGAGTTGCATTCATGTCAGTGTCTTCAGGTGCATTCATGTCAGTGTGTTGAGGTGCATTCATGTCAGTGTGTTGAGGTGCATTCATGTCAGTGTGTTGAGGTGCATTCATGTCAGTGTGTTGAGTTGCATTCATGTCAGTGTGTTGAGGTGCATTCATGTCAGTGTGTTGAGGTGCATTCATGTCAGTGTCTTGAGGTGCATTCATGTCAGTTTGTTGAGGTGCATTCATGTCAGTGTGTTGAGGTGCATTCATGTCAGTGTGTTGAGGTGCATTCATGTCAGTGTGTTGAGGTGCATTCATGTCAGTGTGTTGAGTTGCATTCATGCCAGTGTGTTGAGGTGCATTCATGTCAGTGTTGAGGTGCATTCATGTCAGTGTTGAGATGCATTCATGTCAGTGTGTTGAGGTGCATTCATGCCAGAGTGTTGAGGTGCATTCATGTCAGTGTGTTGAGGTGCATTCATGTCAATGTTGAGGTGCATTCATGTCAGTGTGTTGAGGTGCATTGAACTCAAAGTGTTGAGGTGCATTCATGTCAGTGTGTTGAGGTGCATTCATGTCAGTGTGTTGAGGTGCATTCATGCCAGTGTCTTGAGGTGCATTCATGTCAGTGTCTTGAAGTGCATTCATGTCAGTGTGTTGAGGTGCATTCATGTCAGTGTGTTGAGGTTCATTCATGCCGGTGTCTTGAGGTGCATTCATGCCAGTGTGTTGAGGTGCATTCATGTCAGTGTCTTGAGGTGCATTCATGCCAGTGTGTTGAAGTGCATTCATGCCAGTGTGTTGAGGTGCATTCATGCCAGTGTGTTTAGGTGCATTCATGTCAGTGTGTTGAGGTGCATTCATGCCAGTGTGTTGAAGTGCATTCATGCCAGTGTGTTGAGGTGCATTCATGTCAGTGTGTTGAGTTGCATTCATGTCAGTGTCTTCAGGTGCATTCATGTCAGTGTGTTGAGGTGCATTCATGTCAGTGTGTTGAGGTGCATTCATGTCAGTGTGTTGAGGTGCATTCATGTCAGTGTGTTGAGTTGCATTCATGTCAGTGTGTTGAGGTGCATTCATTTCAGTGTGTTGAGGTGCATTCATGTCAGTGTCTTGAGGTGCATTCATGTCAGTTTGTTGAGGTGCATTCATGTCAGTGTGTTGAGGTGCATTCATGTCAGTGTGTTGAGGTGCATTCATGTCAGTGTGTTGAGGTGCATTCATGTCAGTGTGTTGAGTTGCATTCATGTCAGTGTCTTGAGGTGCATTCATGCCAGTGTGTTGAGGTGCATTCATGTCAGTGTCTTGAGGTGCATTCATGCCAGTGTGTTGAAGTGCATTCATGCCAGTGTGTTGAGGTGCATTCATGCCAGTGTGTTGAGGTGCATTCATGTCAGTGTCTTGAGGTGCATTCATGCCAGTGTGTTGAAGTGCATTCATGCCAGTGTGTTGAGGTGCATTCATGTCAGTGTGTTGAGGTGCATTCATGTCAGTGTGTTGAGGTCCATTCATGCCAGTGTGTTGAGGTGCATTCATGTCAGTGTTGAGGTGCATTCATGTCAGTGTGTTGAGTTGCATTCATGTCAGTGTCTTCAGGTGCATTCATGTCAGTGTGTTGAGGTGCATTCATGTCAGTGTGTTGAGGTGCATTCATGTCAGTGTGTTGAGGTGCATTCATGTCAGTGTGTTGAGGTGCATTCATGTCAGTGTCTTGAGGTGCATTCATGTCAGTTTGTTGAGGTGCATTCATGTCAGTGTGTTGAGGTGCATTCATGTCAGTTTGTTGAGGTGCATTCATGTCAGTGTGTTGAGGTGCATTCATGTCAGTGTGTTGAGGTGCATTCATGTCAGTGTGTTGAGGTGCATTCATGTCAGTGTGTTGAGTTGCATTCATGCCAGTGTGTTGAGGTGCATTCATGTCAGTGTGTTGAGGTGCATTCATGTCAGTGTCTTCAGGTGCATTCATGTCAGTGTGTTGAGTTGCATTCATGTCAGTATGTTGAGGTGCATTCATGTCAGTGTCTTGAGGTGCATTCATGTCAGTGTGTTGAGGTGCATTCATGTCAGTGTGTTGAGGTGCATTCATGTCAGTGTTGAGGTGCATTCATGCCAGAGTGTTGAGGTGCATTCATGTCAGTGTGTTGAGGTGCATTCAACTCAAAGTGTTGAGGTGCATTCATGTCAGTGTGTTGAGGTGCATTCATGTCAGTGTGTTGAGGTGCATTCATGCCAGTGTCTTGAGGTGCATTCATGTCAGTGTCTTGAAGTGCATTCATGTCAGTGTGTTGAGGTGCATTCATGTCAGTGTGTTGAGGTTCATTCATGCCAGTGTCTTGAGGTGCATTCATGCCAGTGTGTTGAGGTGCATTCATGCCAGAGTGTTGAGGTGCATTCATGTCAGTGTGTTGAGGTGCATTCATGTCAGTGTTGAGGTGCATTCATGTCAGTGTGTTGAGGTGCATTCATGTCAGTGTGTTGAGGTGCATTCATGCCAGAGTGTTGAGGTGCATTCATGTCAGTGTGTTGAGGTGCATTCATGTCAGTGTTGAGGTGCATTCATGTCAGTGTGTTGAGGTGCATTCAACTCAAAGTGTTGAGGTGCATTCATGTCAGTGTGTTGAGGTGCATTCATGTCAGTGTGTTGAGGTGCATTCATGCCAGTGTCTTGAGGTGCATTCATGTCAGTGTCTTGAAGTGCATTCATGTCAGTGTGTTGAGGTGCATTCATGTCAGTGTGTTGAGGTTCATTCATGCCGGTGTCTTGAGGTGCATTCATGCCAGTGTGTTGAGGTGCATTCATGTCAGTGTCTTGAGGTGCATTCATGCCAGTGTGTTGAAGTGCATTCATGCCAGTGTGTTGAGGTGCATTCATGCCAGTGTGTTTAGGTGCATTCATGTCAGTGTGTTGAGGTGCATTCATGCCAGTGTGTTGAAGTGCATTCATGCCAGTGTGTTGAGGTGCATTCATGTCAGTGTGTTGAGTTGCATTCATGTCAGTGTCTTCAGGTGCATTCATGTCAGTGTGTTGAGGTGCATTCATGTCAGTGTGTTGAGGTGCATTCATGTCAGTGTGTTGAGGTGCATTCATGTCAGTGTGTTGAGTTGCATTCATGTCAGTGTGTTGAGGTGCATTCATGTCAGTGTGTTGAGGTGCATTCATGTCAGTGTGTTGAGGTGCATTCATGTCAGTGTGTTGAGGTGCATTCATGTCAGTGTGTTGAGGTGCATTCATGTCAGTGTCTTGAGGTGCATTCATGTCAGTTTGTTGAGGTGCATTCATGTCAGTGTGTTGAGGTGCATTCATGTCAGTTTGTTGAGGTGCATTCATGTCAGTGTGTTGAGGTGCATTCATGTCAGTGTGTTGAGGTGCATTCATGTCAGTGTGTTGAGGTGCATTCATGTCAGTGTGTTGAGTTGCATTCATGCCAGTGTGTTGAGGTGCATTCATGTCAGTGTGTTGAGGTGCATTCATGTCAGTGTCTTCAGGTGCATTCATGTCAGTGTGTTGAGTTGCATTCATGTCAGTATGTTGAGGTGCATTCATGTCAGTGTCTTGAGGTGCATTCATGTCAGTGTGTTGAGGTGCATTCATGTCAGTGTGTTGAGGTGCATTCATGTCAGTGTTGAGGTGCATTCATGTCAGTGTTGAGATGCATTCATGTCAGTGTGTTGAGGTGCATTCATGCCAGAGTGTTGAGGTGCATTCATGTCAGTGTGTTGAGGTGCATTCATGTCAGTGTTGAGGTGCATTCATGTCAGTGTGTTGAGGTGCATTCAACTCAAAGTGTTGAGGTGCATTCATGTCAGTGTGTTGAGGTGCATTCATGTCAGTGTGTTGAGGTGCATTCATGCCAGTGTCTTGAGGTGCATTCATGTCAGTGTCTTGAAGTGCATTCATGTCAGTGTGTTGAGGTGCATTCATGTCAGTGTGTTGAGGTTCATTCATGCCAGTGTCTTGAGGTGCATTCATGCCAGTGTGTTGAGGTGCATTCATGCCAGAGTGTTGAGGTGCATTCATGTCAGTGTGTTGAGGTGCATTCATGTCAGTGTTGAGGTGCATTCATGTCAGTGTGTTGAGGTGCATTCATGTCAGTGTGTTGAGGTGCATTCATGCCAGAGTGTTGAGGTGCATTCATGTCAGTGTGTTGAGGTGCATTCATGTCAGTGTTGAGGTGCATTCATGTCAGTGTGTTGAGGTGCATTCAACTCAAAGTGTTGAGGTGCATTCATGTCAGTGTGTTGAGGTGCATTCATGTCAGTGTGTTGAGGTGCATTCATGCCAGTGTCTTGAGGTGCATTCATGTCAGTGTCTTGAAGTGCATTCATGTCAGTGTGTTGAGGTGCATTCATGTCAGTGTGTTGAGGTTCATTCATGCCGGTGTCTTGAGGTGCATTCATGCCAGTGTGTTGAGGTGCATTCATGTCAGTGTCTTGAGGTGCATTCATGCCAGTGTGTTGAAGTGCATTCATGCCAGTGTGTTGAGGTGCATTCATGCCAGTGTGTTTAGGTGCATTCATGTCAGTGTGTTGAGGTGCATTCATGCCAGTGTGTTGAAGTGCATTCATGCCAGTGTGTTGAGGTGCATTCATGTCAGTGTGTTGAGTTGCATTCATGTCAGTGTCTTCAGGTGCATTCATGTCAGTGTGTTGAGGTGCATTCATGTCAGTGTGTTGAGGTGCATTCATGTCAGTGTGTTGAGGTGCATTCATGTCAGTGTGTTGAGTTGCATTCATGTCAGTGTGTTGAGGTGCATTCATGTCAGTGTGTTGAGGTGCATTCATGTCAGTGTCTTGAGGTGCATTCATGTCAGTTTGTTGAGGTGCATTCATGTCAGTGTGTTGAGGTGCATTCATGTCAGTGTGTTGAGGTGCATTCATGTCAGTGTGTTGAGGTGCATTCATGTCAGTGTGTTGAGTTGCATTCATGTCAGTGTCTTGAGGTGCATTCATGCCAGTGTGTTGAGGTGCATTCATGTCAGTGTCTTGAGGTGCATTCATGCCAGTGTGTTGAAGTGCATTCATGCCAGTGTGTTGAGGTGCATTCATGCCAGTGTGTTGAGGTGCATTCATGTCAGTGTCTTGAGGTGCATTCATGCCAGTGTGTTGAAGTGCATTCATGCCAGTGTGTTGAGGTGCATTCATGTCAGTGTGTTGAGGTGCATTCATGTCAGTGTGTTGAGGTCCATTCATGCCAGTGTGTTGAGGTGCATTCATGTCAGTGTTGAGGTGCATTCATGTCAGTGTGTTGAGTTGCATTCATGTCAGTGTCTTCAGGTGCATTCATGTCAGTGTGTTGAGGTGCATTCATGTCAGTGTGTTGAGGTGCATTCATGTCAGTGTGTTGAGGTGCATTCATGTCAGTGTGTTGAGGTGCATTCATGTCAGTGTCTTGAGGTGCATTCATGTCAGTTTGTTGAGGTGCATTCATGTCAGTGTGTTGAGGTGCATTCATGTCAGTTTGTTGAGGTGCATTCATGTCAGTGTGTTGAGGTGCATTCATGTCAGTGTGTTGAGGTGCATTCATGTCAGTGTGTTGAGGTGCATTCATGTCAGTGTGTTGAGTTGCATTCATGCCAGTGTGTTGAGGTGCATTCATGTCAGTGTGTTGAGGTGCATTCATGTCAGTGTCTTCAGGTGCATTCATGTCAGTGTGTTGAGTTGCATTCATGTCAGTATGTTGAGGTGCATTCATGTCAGTGTCTTGAGGTGCATTCATGTCAGTGTGTTGAGGTGCATTCATGTCAGTGTGTTGAGGTGCATTCATGTCAGTGTTGAGGTGCATTCATGTCAGTGTTGAGATGCATTCATGTCAGTGTGTTGAGGTGCATTCATGCCAGAGTGTTGAGGTGCATTCATGTCAGTGTGTTGAGGTGCATTCATGTCAGTGTTGAGGTGCATTCATGTCAGTGTGTTGAGGTGCATTCAACACAAAGTGTTGAGGTGCATTCATGTCAGTGTGTTGAGGTGCATTCATGTCAGTGTGTTGAGGTGCATTCATGCCAGTGTCTTGAGGTGCATTCATGTCAGTGTCTTGAAGTGCATTCATGTCAGTGTGTTGAGGTGCATTCATGTCAGTGTGTTGAGGTTCATTCATGCCAGTGTCTTGAGGTGCATTCATGCCAGTGTGTTGAGGTGCATTCATGTCAGTGTCTTGAGGTGCATTCATGCCAGTGTGTTGAAGTGCATTCATGCCAGTGTCTTGAGGTGCATTCATGCCAGAGTGTTGAGGTGCATTCATGTCAGTGTGTTGAGGTGCATTCATGTCAGTGTTGAGGTGCATTCATGTCAGTGTGTTGAGGTGCATTCAACTCAAAGTGTTGAGGTGCATTCATGTCAGTGTGTTGAGGTGCATTCATGTCAGTGTGTTGAGGTGCATTCATGCCAGTGTCTTGAGGTGCATTCATGTCAGTGTCTTGAAGTGCATTCATGTCAGTGTGTTGAGGTGCATTCATGTCAGTGTGTTGAGGTTCATTCATGCCAGTGTCTTGAGGTGCATTCATGCCAGTGTGTTGAGGTGCATTCATGTCAGTGTCTTGAGGTGCATTCATGCCAGTGTGTTGAAGTGCATTCATGCCAGTGTCTTGAGGTGCATTCATGCCAGTGTGTTGAGGTGCATTCATGTCAGTGTCTTGAGGTGCATTCATGTCAGTGTGTTGAGGTGCATTCATGTCAGTGTTGAGGTGCATTCATGTCAGTGTTGAGATGCATTCATGTCAGTGTCTTCAGGTGCATTCATGTCAGTGTGTTGAGGTGCATTCATGTCAGTGTGTTGAGGTGCATTCATGTCAGTGTTGAGGTGCATTCATGTCAGTGTGTTGAGGTCCATTCATGCCAGTGTGTTGAGGTGCATTCATGTCAGTGTTGAGGTGCATTCATGTCAGTGTGTTGAGGTGCATTCATGCCAGAGTGTTGAGGTGCATTCATGTCAGTGTGTTGAGGTGCATTCATGTCAGTGTTGAGGTGCATTCATGTCAGTGTGTTGAGGTGCATTCAACTCAAAGTGTTGAGGTGCATTCATGTCAGTGTGTTGAGGTGCATTCATGTCAGTGTGTTGAGGTGCATTCATGCCAGTGTCTTGAGGTGCATTCATGTCAGTGTCTTGAAGTGCATTCATGTCAGTGTGTTGAGGTGCATTCATGTCAGTGTGTTGAGGTTCATTCATGCCAGTGTCTTGAGGTGCATTCATGCCAGTGTGTTGAGGTGCATTCATGTCAGTGTCTTGAGGTGCATTCATGCCAGTGTGTTGAAGTGCATTCATGCCAGTGTCTTGAGGTGCATTCATGCCAGTGTGTTGAGGTGCATTCATGTCAGTGTCTTGAGGTGCATTCATGCCAGTGTGTTGAGGTGCATTCATGTCAGTGTTGAGGTGCATTCATGTCAGTGTTGAGATGCATTCATGTCAGTGTGTTGAGGTGCATTCATGCCAGAGTGTTGAGGTGCATTCATGTCAGTGTGTTGAGGTGCATTCATGTCAATGTTGAGGTGCATTCATGTCAGTGTGTTGAGGTGCATTGAACTCAAAGTGTTGAGGTGCATTCATGTCAGTGTGTTGAGGTGCATTCATGTCAGTGTGTTGAGGTGCATTCATGCCAGTGTCTTGAGGTGCATTCATGTCAGTGTCTTGAAGTGCATTCATGTCAGTGTGTTGAGGTGCATTCATGTCAGTGTGTTGAGGTTCATTCATGCCGGTGTCTTGAGGTGCATTCATGCCAGTGTGTTGAGGTGCATTCATGCCAGTGTCTTGAGGTGCATTCATGTCAGTGTCTTGAAGTGCATTCATGTCAGTGTGTTGAGGTGCATTCATGTCAGTGTGTTGAGGTTCATTCATGCCAGTGTCTTGAGGTGCATTCATGCCAGTGTGTTGAGGTGCATTCATGTCAGTGTCTTGAGGTGCATTCATGCCAGTGTGTTGAAGTGCATTCATGCCAGTGTCTTGAGGTGCATTCATGCCAGTGTGTTGAGGTGCATTCATGTCAGTGTCTTGAGGTGCATTCATGCCAGTGTGTTGAGGTGCATTCATGTCAGTGTTGAGGTGCATTCATGTCAGTGTTGAGATGCATTCATGTCAGTGTGTTGAGGTGCATTCATGCCAGAGTGTTGAGGTGCATTCATGTCAGTGTGTTGAGGTGCATTCATGTCAATGTTGAGGTGCATTCATGTCAGTGTGTTGAGGTGCATTGAACTCAAAGTGTTGAGGTGCATTCATGTCAGTGTGTTGAGGTGCATTCATGTCAGTGTGTTGAGGTGCATTCATGCCAGTGTCTTGAGGTGCATTCATGTCAGTGTCTTGAAGTGCATTCATGTCAGTGTGTTGAGGTGCATTCATGTCAGTGTGTTGAGGTTCATTCATGCCGGTGTCTTGAGGTGCATTCATGCCAGTGTGTTGAGGTGCATTCATGTCAGTGTCTTGAGGTGCATTCATGCCAGTGTGTTGAAGTGCATTCATGCCAGTGTGTTGAGGTGCATTCATGCCAGTGTGTTTAGGTGCATTCATGTCAGTGTGTTGAGGTGCATTCATGCCAGTGTGTTGAAGTGCATTCATGCCAGTGTGTTGAGGTGCATTCATGTCAGTGTGTTGAGTTGCATTCATGTCAGTGTCTTCAGGTGCATTCATGTCAGTGTGTTGAGGTGCATTCATGTCAGTGTGTTGAGGTGCATTCATGTCAGTGTGTTGAGGTGCATTCATGTCAGTGTGTTGAGTTGCATTCATGTCAGTGTGTTGAGGTGCATTCATGTCAGTGTGTTGAGGTGCATTCATGTCAGTGTCTTGAGGTGCATTCATGTCAGTTTGTTGAGGTGCATTCATGTCAGTGTGTTGAGGTGCATTCATGTCAGTGTGTTGAGGTGCATTCATGTCAGTGTGTTGAGGTGCATTCATGTCAGTGTGTTGAGTTGCATTCATGTCAGTGTCTTGAGGTGCATTCATGCCAGTGTGTTGAGGTGCATTCATGTCAGTGTCTTGAGGTGCATTCATGCCAGTGTGTTGAAGTGCATTCATGCCAGTGTGTTGAGGTGCATTCATGCCAGTGTGTTGAGGTGCATTCATGTCAGTGTCTTGAGGTGCATTCATGCCAGTGTGTTGAAGTGCATTCATGCCAGTGTGTTGAGGTGCATTCATGTCAGTGTGTTGAGGTGCATTCATGTCAGTGTGTTGAGGTCCATTCATGCCAGTGTGTTGAGGTGCATTCATGTCAGTGTTGAGGTGCATTCATGTCAGTGTGTTGAGTTGCATTCATGTCAGTGTCTTCAGGTGCATTCATGTCAGTGTGTTGAGGTGCATTCATGTCAGTGTGTTGAGGTGCATTCATGTCAGTGTGTTGAGGTGCATTCATGTCAGTGTGTTGAGGTGCATTCATGTCAGTGTCTTGAGGTGCATTCATGTCAGTTTGTTGAGGTGCATTCATGTCAGTGTGTTGAGGTGCATTCATGTCAGTTTGTTGAGGTGCATTCATGTCAGTGTGTTGAGGTGCATTCATGTCAGTGTGTTGAGGTGCATTCATGTCAGTGTGTTGAGGTGCATTCATGTCAGTGTGTTGAGTTGCATTCATGCCAGTGTGTTGAGGTGCATTCATGTCAGTGTGTTGAGGTGCATTCATGTCAGTGTCTTCAGGTGCATTCATGTCAGTGTGTTGAGTTGCATTCATGTCAGTATGTTGAGGTGCATTCATGTCAGTGTCTTGAGGTGCATTCATATCAGTGTGTTGAGGTGCATTCATGTCAGTGTGTTGAGGTGCATTCATGTCAGTGTTGAGGTGCATTCATGTCAGTGTTGAGATGCATTCATGTCAGTGTGTTGAGGTGCATTCATGCCAGAGTGTTGAGGTGCATTCATGTCAGTGTGTTGAGGTGCATTCATGTCAGTGTGTTGAGGTGCATTCATGTCAGTGTCTTGAGGTGCATTCATGTCAGTGTCTTGAGGTGCATTCATGTCAGTTTGTTGAGGTGCATTCATGTCAGTGTGTTGAGGTGCATTCATGTCAGTGTGTTGAGGTGCATTCATGTCAGTGTGTTGAGTTGCATTCATGTCAGTGTCTTGAGGTGCATTCATGCCAGTGTGTTGAGGTGCATTCATGTCAGTGTCTTGAGGTGCATTCATGCCAGTGTGTTGAAGTGCATTCATGCCAGTGTGTTGAGGTGCATTCATGCCAGTGTGTTGAGGTGCATTCATGTCAGTGTCTTGAGGTGCATTCATGCCAGTGTGTTGAAGTGCATTCATGCCAGTGTGTTGAGGTGCATTCATGTCAGTGTGTTGAGGTGCATTCATGTCAGTGTGTTGAGGTCCATTCATGCCAGTGTGTTGAGGTGCATTCATGTCAGTGTTGAGGTGCATTCATGTCAGTGTGTTGAGTTGCATTCATGTCAGTGTCTTCAGGTGCATTCATGTCAGTGTGTTGAGGTGCATTCATGTCAGTGTGTTGAGGTGCATTCATGTCAGTGTGTTGAGGTGCATTCATGTCAGTGTGTTGAGGTGCATTCATGTCAGTGTCTTGAGGTGCATTCATGTCAGTTTGTTGAGGTGCATTCATGTCAGTGTGTTGAGGTGCATTCATGTCAGTTTGTTGAGGTGCATTCATGTCAGTGTGTTGAGGTGCATTCATGTCAGTGTGTTGAGGTGCATTCATGTCAGTGTGTTGAGGTGCATTCATGTCAGTGTGTTGAGTTGCATTCATGCCAGTGTGTTGAGGTGCATTCATGTCAGTGTGTTGAGGTGCATTCATGTCAGTGTCTTCAGGTGCATTCATGTCAGTGTGTTGAGTTGCATTCATGTCAGTATGTTGAGGTGCATTCATGTCAGTGTCTTGAGGTGCATTCATGTCAGTGTGTTGAGGTGCATTCATGTCAGTGTGTTGAGGTGCATTCATGTCAGTGTTGAGGTGCATTCATGTCAGTGTTGAGATGCATTCATGTCAGTGTGTTGAGGTGCATTCATGCCAGAGTGTTGAGGTGCATTCATGTCAGTGTGTTGAGGTGCATTCATGCCAGTGTGTTGAGGTGCATTCATGTCAGTGTCTTGAGGTGCATTCATGCCAGTGTGTTGAAGTGCATTCATGCCAGTGTGTTGAGGTGCATTCATGTCAGTGTGTTGAGGTGCATTCATGTCAGTGTGTTGAGGTGCATTCATGTCAGTGTGTTGAGTTGCATTCATGTCAGTGTCTTCAGGTGCATTCATGTCAGTGTGTTGAGGTGCATTCATGTCAGTGTGTTGAGGTTCATTCATGCCAGTGTCTTGAGGTGCATTCATGCCAGTGTGTTGAGGTGCATTCATGTCAGTGTGTTGAGGTGCATTCATGCCAGTGTGTTGAAGTGCATTCATGCCAGTGTGTTGAGGTGCATTCATGCCAGTGTGTTGAGGTGCATTCATGTCAGTGTCTTGAGGTGCATTCATGCCAGTGTGTTGAAGTGCATTCATGCCAGTGTGTTGAGGTGCATTCATGTCAGTGTCTTGAGGTGCATTCATGCCAGTGTGTTGAAGTGCATTCATGCCAGTGTGTTGAGGTGCATTCATGTCAGTGTGTTGAGGTGCATTCATGTCAGTCTGTTGAGGTCCATTCATGCCAGTGTGTTGAGGTGCATTCATGTCAGTGTTGAGGTGCATTCATGTCAGTGTGTTGAGTTGCATTCATGTCAGTGTCTTCAGGTGCATTCATGTCAGTGTGTTGAGGTGCATTCATGTCAGTGTGTTGAGGTGCATTCATGTCAGTGTGTTGAGGTGCATTCATGTCAGTGTGTTGAGTTGCATTCATGTCAGTGTGTTGAGGTGCATTCATGTCAGTGTTGAGGTGCATTCATGTCAGTGTGTTGAGGTGCATTCAACTCAAAGTGTTGAGGTGCATTCATGTCAGTGTGTTGAGGTGCATTCATGTCAGTGTGTTGAGGTGCATTCATGCCAGTGTCTTGAGGTGCATTCATGTCAGTGTCTTGAAGTGCATTCATGTCAGTGTGTTGAGGTGCATTCATGTCAGTGTGTTGAGGTTCATTCATGCCAGTGTCTTGAGGTGCATTCATGCCAGTGTGTTGAGGTGCATTCATGTCAGTGTCTTGAGGTGCATTCATGCCAGTGTGTTGAAGTGCATTCATGCCAGTGTCTTGAAGTGCATTCATGCCAGTGTGTTGAGGTGCATTCATGTCAGTGTCTTGAGGTGCATTCATGCCAGTGTGTTGAAGTGCATTCATGCCAGTGTGTTGAGGTGCATTCATGTCAGTGTGTTGAGGTGCATTCATGTCAGTGTGTTGAGGTGCATTCATGTCAGTGTGTTGAGTTGCATTCATGTCAGTGTCTTCAGGTGCATTCATGTCAGTGTGTTGAGGTGCATTCATGTCAGTGTGTTGAGGTTCATTCATGCCAGTGTCTTGAGGTGCATTCATGCCAGTGTGTTGAGGTGCATTCATGTCAGTGTGTTGAGGTGCATTCATGCCAGTGTGTTGAAGTGCATTCATGCCAGTGTGTTGAGGTGCATTCATGCCAGTGTGTTGAGGTGCATTCATGTCAGTGTCTTGAGGTGCATTCATGCCAGTGTGTTGAAGTGCATTCATGCCAGTGTGTTGAGGTGCATTCATGTCAGTGTCTTGAGGTGCATTCATGCCAGTGTGTTGAAGTGCATTCATGCCAGTGTGTTGAGGTGCATTCATGTCAGTGTGTTGAGGTGCATTCATGTCAGTCTGTTGAGGTCCATTCATGCCAGTGTGTTGAGGTGCATTCATGTCAGTGTTGAGGTGCATTCATGTCAGTGTGTTGAGTTGCATTCATGTCAGTGTCTTCAGGTGCATTCATGTCAGTGTGTTGAGGTGCATTCATGTCAGTGTGTTGAGGTGCATTCATGTCAGTGTGTTGAGGTGCATTCATGTCAGTGTGTTGAGTTGCATTCATGTCAGTGTATTGAGGTGCATTCATGTCAGTGTGTTGAGGTGCATTCATGTCAGTGTCTTGAGGTGCATTCATGTCAGTTTGTTGAGATGCATTCATGTCAGTGTGTTGAGGTGCATTCATGTCAGTGTGTTGAGGTGCATTCATGTCAGTGTGTTGAGGTGCATTCATGTCAGTCTGTTGAGGTCCATTCATGCCAGTGTGTTGAGGTGCATTCATGTCAGTGTTGAGGTGCATTCATGTCAGTGTGTTGAGTTGCATTCATGTCAGTGTCTTCAGGTGCATTCATGTCAGTGTGTTGAGGTGCATTCATGTCAGTGTGTTGAGGTGCATTCATGTCAGTGTGTTGAGGTGCATTCATGTCAGTGTGTTGAGTTGCATTCATGTCAGTGTGTTGAGGTGCATTCATGTCAGTGTGTTCAGGTGCATTCATGTCAGTGTCTTGAGGTGCATTCATGTCAGTTTGTTGAGGTGCATTCATGTCAGTGTGTTGAGGTGCATTCATGTCAGTGTGTTGAGGTGCATTCATGTCAGTGTGTTGAGGTGCATTCATGTCAGTGTGTTTAGTTGCATTCATGCCAGTGTGTTGAGGTGCATTCATGTCAGTGTGTTGAGGTGCATTCATGTCAGTGTCTTCAGGTGCATTCATGTCAGTGTGTTGAGTTGCATTCATGTCAGTATGTTGAGGTGCATTCATGTCAGTGTCTTGAGGTGCATTCATGTCAGTGTGTTGAGGTGCATTCATGTCAGTGTGTTGAGGTGCATTCATGCCAGAGTGTTGAGGTGCATTCATGTCAGTGTGTTGAGGTGCATTCATGTCAGTTTGTTGAGGTGCATTCATGTCAGTGTGTTGAGGTGCATTCATGTCAGTGTGTTGAGGTGCATTCATGTCAGTGTGTTGAGGTGCATTCATGTCAGTGTGTTGAGTTGCATTCATGTCAGTGTGTTGAGGTGCATTCATGTCAGTGTTGAGGTGCATTCATGTCAGTGTTGAGATGCATTCATGTCAGTGTGTTGAGGTGCATTCATGCCAGAGTGTTGAGGTGCATTCATGTCAGTGTGTTGAGGTGCATTCATGTCAGTGTGTTGAGGTGCATTCATGTCAGTGTCTTGAGGTGCATTCATGTCAGTGTCTTGAGGTGCATTCATGTCAGTTTGTTGAGGTGCATTCATGTCAGTGTGTTGAGGTGCATTCATGTCAGTGTGTTGAGGTGCATTCATGTCAGTGTGTTGAGTTGCATTCATGTCAGTGTCTTGAGGTGCATTCATGCCAGTGTGTTGAGGTGCATTCATGTCAGTGTCTTGAGGTGCATTCATGCCAGTGTGTTGAAGTGCATTCATGCCAGTGTGTTGAGGTGCATTCATGCCAGTGTGTTGAGGTGCATTCATGTCAGTGTCTTGAGGTGCATTCATGCCAGTGTGTTGAAGTGCATTCATGCCAGTGTGTTGAGGTGCATTCATGTCAGTGTGTTGAGGTGCATTCATGTCAGTGTGTTGAGGTCCATTCATGCCAGTGTGTTGAGGTGCATTCATGTCAGTGTTGAGGTGCATTCATGTCAGTGTGTTGAGTTGCATTCATGTCAGTGTCTTCAGGTGCATTCATGTCAGTGTGTTGAGGTGCATTCATGTCAGTGTGTTGAGGTGCATTCATGTCAGTGTGTTGAGGTGCATTCATGTCAGTGTGTTGAGGTGCATTCATGTCAGTTTGTTGAGGTGCATTCATGTCAGTGTGTTGAGGTGCATTCATGTCAGTTTGTTGAGGTGCATTCATGTCAGTGTGTTGAGGTGCATTCATGTCAGTGTGTTGAGGTGCATTCATGTCAGTGTGTTGAGGTGCATTCATGTCAGTGTGTTGAGGTGCATTCATGTCAGTCTGTTGAGGTCCATTCATGCCAGTGTGTTGAGGTGCATTCATGTCAGTGTTGAGGTGCATTCATGTCAGTGTGTTGAGTTGCATTCATGTCAGTGTCTTCAGGTGCATTCATGTCAGTGTGTTGAGGTGCATTCATGTCAGTGTTGAGGTGCATTCATGTCAGTGTTGAGATGCATTCATGTCAGTGTGTTGAGGTGCATTCATGCCAGAGTGTTGAGGTGCATTCATGTCAGTGTGTTGAGGTGCATTCATGTCAGTGTTGAGGTGCATTCATGTCAGTGTGTTGAGGTGCATTCAACTCAAAGTGTTGAGGTGCATTCATGTCAGTGTGTTGAGGTGCATTCATGTCAGTGTGTTGAGGTGCATTCATGCCAGTGTCTTGAGGTGCATTCATGTCAGTGTCTTGAAGTGCATTCATGTCAGTGTGTTGAGGTGCATTCATGTCAGTGTGTTGAGGTTCATTCATGCCAGTGTCTTGAGGTGCATTCATGCCAGTGTGTTGAGGTGCATTCATGTCAGTGTCTTGAGGTGCATTCATGCCAGTGTGTTGAAGTGCATTCATGCCAGTGTCTTGAGGTGCATTCATGCCAGTGTGTTGAGGTGCATTCATGTCAGTGTCTTGAGGTGCATTCATGCCAGTGTGTTGAAGTGCATTCATGCCAGTGTGTTGAGGTGCATTCATGTCAGTGTGTTGAGGTGCATTCATGTCAGTGTGTTGAGGTGCATTCATGTCAGTGTGTTGAGTTGCATTCATGTCAGTGTCTTCAGGTGCATTCATGTCAGTGTGTTGAGGTGCATTCATGTCAGTGTGTTGAGGTTCATTCATGCCAGTGTCTTGAGGTGCATTCATGCCAGTGTGTTGAGGTGCATTCATGTCAGTGTGTTGAGGTGCATTCATGCCAGTGTGTTGAAGTGCATTCATGCCAGTGTGTTGAGGTGCATTCATGCCAGTGTGTTGAGGTGCATTCATGTCAGTGTCTTGAGGTGCATTCATGCCAGTGTGTTGAAGTGCATTCATGCCAGTGTGTTGAGGTGCATTCATGTCAGTGTCTTGAGGTGCATTCATGCCAGTGTGTTGAAGTGCATTCATGCCAGTGTGTTGAGGTGCATTCATGTCAGTGTGTTGAGGTGCATTCATGTCAGTCTGTTGAGGTCCATTCATGCCAGTGTGTTGAGGTGCATTCATGTCAGTGTTGAGGTGCATTCATGTCAGTGTGTTGAGTTGCATTCATGTCAGTGTCTTCAGGTGCATTCATGTCAGTGTGTTGAGGTGCATTCATGTCAGTGTGTTGAGGTGCATTCATGTCAGTGTGTTGAGGTGCATTCATGTCAGTGTGTTGAGTTGCATTCATGTCAGTGTGTTGAGGTGCATTCATGTCAGTGTTGAGGTGCATTCATGTCAGTGTGTTGAGGTGCATTCAACTCAAAGTGTTGAGGTGCATTCATGTCAGTGTGTTGAGGTGCATTCATGTCAGTGTGTTGAGGTGCATTCATGCCAGTGTCTTGAGGTGCATTCATGTCAGTGTCTTGAAGTGCATTCATGTCAGTGTGTTGAGGTGCATTCATGTCAGTGTGTTGAGGTTCATTCATGCCAGTGTCTTGAGGTGCATTCATGCCAGTGTGTTGAGGTGCATTCATGTCAGTGTCTTGAGGTGCATTCATGCCAGTGTGTTGAAGTGCATTCATGCCAGTGTCTTGAGGTGCATTCATGCCAGTGTGTTGAGGTGCATTCATGTCAGTGTCTTGAGGTGCATTCATGCCAGTGTGTTGAAGTGCATTCATGCCAGTGTGTTGAGGTGCATTCATGTCAGTGTGTTGAGGTGCATTCATGTCAGTGTGTTGAGGTGCATTCATGTCAGTGTGTTGAGTTGCATTCATGTCAGTGTCTTCAGGTGCATTCATGTCAGTGTGTTGAGGTGCATTCATGTCAGTGTGTTGAGGTTCATTCATGCCAGTGTCTTGAGGTGCATTCATGCCAGTGTGTTGAGGTGCATTCATGTCAGTGTGTTGAGGTGCATTCATGCCAGTGTGTTGAAGTGCATTCATGCCAGTGTGTTGAGGTGCATTCATGCCAGTGTGTTGAGGTGCATTCATGTCAGTGTCTTGAGGTGCATTCATGCCAGTGTGTTGAAGTGCATTCATGCCAGTGTGTTGAGGTGCATTCATGTCAGTGTCTTGAGGTGCATTCATGCCAGTGTGTTGAAGTGCATTCATGCCAGTGTGTTGAGGTGCATTCATGTCAGTGTGTTGAGGTGCATTCATGTCAGTCTGTTGAGGTCCATTCATGCCAGTGTGTTGAGGTGCATTCATGTCAGTGTTGAGGTGCATTCATGTCAGTGTGTTGAGTTGCATTCATGTCAGTGTCTTCAGGTGCATTCATGTCAGTGTGTTGAGGTGCATTCATGTCAGTGTGTTGAGGTGCATTCATGTCAGTGTGTTGAGGTGCATTCATGTCAGTGTGTTGAGTTGCATTCATGTCAGTGTGTTGAGGTGCATTCATGTCAGTGTTGAGGTGCATTCATGTCAGTGTGTTGAGGTGCATTCAACTCAAAGTGTTGAGGTGCATTCATGTCAGTGTGTTGAGGTGCATTCATGTCAGTGTGTTGAGGTGCATTCATGCCAGTGTCTTGAGGTGCATTCATGTCAGTGTCTTGAAGTGCATTCATGTCAGTGTGTTGAGGTGCATTCATGTCAGTGTGTTGAGGTTCATTCATGCCAGTGTCTTGAGGTGCATTCATGCCAGTGTGTTGAGGTGCATTCATGTCAGTGTCTTGAGGTGCATTCATGCCAGTGTGTTGAAGTGCATTCATGCCAGTGTCTTGAGGTGCATTCATGCCAGTGTGTTGAGGTGCATTCATGTCAGTGTCTTGAGGTGCATTCATGCCAGTGTGTTGAAGTGCATTCATGCCAGTGTGTTGAGGTGCATTCATGTCAGTGTGTTGAGGTGCATTCATGTCAGTGTGTTGAGGTGCATTCATGTCAGTGTGTTGAGTTGCATTCATGTCAGTGTCTTCAGGTGCATTCATGTCAGTGTGTTGAGGTGCATTCATGTCAGTGTGTTGAGGTTCATTCATGCCAGTGTCTTGAGGTGCATTCATGCCAGTGTGTTGAGGTGCATTCATGTCAGTGTGTTGAGGTGCATTCATGCCAGTGTGTTGAAGTGCATTCATGCCAGTGTGTTGAGGTGCATTCATGCCAGTGTGTTGAGGTGCATTCATGTCAGTGTCTTGAGGTGCATTCATGCCAGTGTGTTGAAGTGCATTCATGCCAGTGTGTTGAGGTGCATTCATGTCAGTGTCTTGAGGTGCATTCATGCCAGTGTGTTGAAGTGCATTCATGCCAGTGTGTTGAGGTGCATTCATGTCAGTGTGTTGAGGTGCATTCATGTCAGTCTGTTGAGGTCCATTCATGCCAGTGTGTTGAGGTGCATTCATGTCAGTGTTGAGGTGCATTCATGTCAGTGTGTTGAGTTGCATTCATGTCAGTGTCTTCAGGTGCATTCATGTCAGTGTGTTGAGGTGCATTCATGTCAGTGTGTTGAGGTGCATTCATGTCAGTGTGTTGAGGTGCATTCATGTCAGTGTGTTGAGTTGCATTCATGTCAGTGTATTGAGGTGCATTCATGTCAGTGTGTTGAGGTGCATTCATGTCAGTGTCTTGAGGTGCATTCATGTCAGTTTGTTGAGGTGCATTCATGTCAGTGTGTTGAGGTGCATTCATGTCAGTGTGTTGAGGTGCATTCATGTCAGTGTGTTGAGGTGCATTCATGTCAGTCTGTTGAGGTCCATTCATGCCAGTGTGTTGAGGTGCATTCATGTCAGTGTTGAGGTGCATTCATGTCAGTGTGTTGAGTTGCATTCATGTCAGTGTCTTCAGGTGCATTCATGTCAGTGTGTTGAGGTGCATTCATGTCAGTGTGTTGAGGTGCATTCATGTCAGTGTGTTGAGGTGCATTCATGTCAGTGTGTTGAGTTGCATTCATGTCAGTGTGTTGAGGTGCATTCATGTCAGTGTGTTCAGGTGCATTCATGTCAGTGTCTTGAGGTGCATTCATGTCAGTTTGTTGAGGTGCATTCATGTCAGTGTGTTGAGGTGCATTCATGTCAGTGTGTTGAGGTGCATTCATGTCAGTGTGTTGAGGTGCATTCATGTCAGTGTGTTTAGTTGCATTCATGCCAGTGTGTTGAGGTGCATTCATGTCAGTGTGTTGAGGTGCATTCATGTCAGTGTCTTCAGGTGCATTCATGTCAGTGTGTTGAGTTGCATTCATGTCAGTATGTTGAGGTGCATTCATGTCAGTGTCTTGAGGTGCATTCATGTCAGTGTGTTGAGGTGCATTCATGTCAGTGTGTTGAGGTGCATTCATGCCAGAGTGTTGAGGTGCATTCATGTCAGTGTGTTGAGGTGCATTCATGTCAGTTTGTTGAGGTGCATTCATGTCAGTGTGTTGAGGTGCATTCATGCCAGTGTGTTGAGGTGCATTCATGTCAGTGTGTTGAGGTGCATTCATGTCAGTGTCTTCAGGTGCATTCATGTCAGTGTGTTGAGTTGCATTCATGTCAGTATGTTGAGGTGCATTCATGTCAGTGTCTTGAGGTGCATTCATGTCAGTGTGTTGAGGTGCATTCATGTCAGTGTGTTGAGGTGCATTCATGCCAGAGTGTTGAGGTGCATTCATGTCAGTGTGTTGAGGTGCATTCATGTCAGTGTTGAGGTGCATTCATGTCAGTGTTGAGATGCATTCATGTCAGTGTGTTGAGGTGCATTCATGTCAGTGTGTTGAGTTGCATTCATGCCAGTGTGTTGAGGTGCATTCATGTCAGTGTGTTGAGGTGCATTCATGTCAGTTTGTTGAGGTGCATTCATGTCAGTGTGTTGAGGTGCATTCATGTCAGTTTGTTGAGGTGCATTCATGTCAGTGTGTTGAGGTGCATTCATGCCAGTGTGTTGAGGTGCATTCATGTCAGTGTGTTGAGGTGCATTCATGTCAGTGTCTTCAGGTGCATTCATGTCAGTGTGTTGAGTTGCATTCATGTCAGTATGTTGAGGTGCATTCATGTCAGTGTCTTGAGGTGCATTCATGTCAGTGTGTTGAGGTGCATTCATGTCAGTGTGTTGAGGTGCATTCATGCCAGAGTGTTGAGGTGCATTCATGTCAGTGTGTTGAGGTGCATTCATGTCAGTGTTGAGGTGCATTCATGTCAGTGTTGAGATGCATTCATGTCAGTGTGTTGAGGTGCATTCATGTCAGTGTGTTGAGTTGCATTCATGCCAGTGTGTTGAGGTGCATTCATGTCTGTGTGTTGAGGTGCATTCATGTCAGTGTCTTCAGGTGCATTCATGTCAGTGTGTTGAGTTGCATTCATGTCAGTATGTTGAGGTGCATTCATGTCAGTGTCTTGAGGTGCATTCATGTCAGTGTGTTGAGGTGCATTCATGCCAGTGTGTTGAGGTGCATTCATGTCAGTGTATTGAGGTGCATTCATGTCAGTGTGTTGAGGTGCATTCATGTCAGTGTGTTGAGGTGTACGCATGAATAACATTTAAAGTCTGGATGTTAAAAATGCTGGATCATGAAAATATGAATATTGAAGTCTATAATTTGTTCAAATAAAAGACTTGATATTATTTATTATCCCTTCATGTAAAATAAATTGACTACTGTGAGCTCTCACCAAGGATACCTTAATGACATCTTCGATGGCAATGGCTGACTTGAGAATCAGTTTTTTCAACTCATGCCTTTTTGGATTTTATTCAATAAATATGATTATTTTTTAATAGTCAAATTATTTATTGGGATTTCAAATTTAAACTTATTAATCAATGAAATCTTTGAATTTCCCGGCATTCACCCGTCTGAGCATGCTTTGAATCTGACACCTTCATTCGCACGAAGCACTTTCATTAAAACAGTCATGCATTCGTCATGCATGCTGTCTCGTACATGCACCTTCTCCTCTACCCCAAGTCCGTCGACATCAGCTGCAAGACGAGCACTCACTTCATTGACATCAACATCAGATTAAGCTTCCCTAGGGGTTGCTTCACAATCCTTAAAGTTCCCAAAGCTAAGCTCGCTCATCTTCACAACGCCCAACTATCTCAACGCCTCCACGCCACAAATCACAACGTAAATAGGCCCTTTTATCCTACTCCATTCTCCCCCTCTAGCTGTTTGCCACTATCCACCTACTCCCTCCTCCATTCACTAATGCACAATGCACCTACTCCCTCCTCCATTCACCAATGCACTATCCACCTACTCCCTCCTCCATTCACCAATGCACTATCCACCTACTCCCTCCTCCATTCACCAATGCACTATCCACCTACTCCCTCCTCCATTCACTAATGCACTATCCACCTACTCCCTCCTCCATTCACTAATGCACTATCCACCTACTCCCTCCTCCATTCACCAATGCACTATCCACCTACTCCCTCCTCCATTCACCAATGCACTATCCACCTACTCCTCCTCCATTCACCAATGCACTATCCACCTACCCCTCCTCCATTCACTAATGCACTATCCACCTACCCCTCCTCCATTCACCAATGCACTATCCACTTACCCCTCCTCCATTCACTAATGCACTATCCACCTACTCCCTCCTCCATTCACCAATGCACTATCCACCTACCCCTCCTCCATTCACTAATGCACTATCCACCTACTCCCTCCTCCATTCACTAATGCACTATCCACCTACTCCCTCCTCCATTCACTAATGCACTATCCACCTACCCCTCCTCCATTCACTAATGCACTATCCACCTACCCCTCCTCCATTCACCAATGCACTATCCACTTACCCCTCCTCCATTCACTAATGCACTATCCACCTACTCCTCCTCCATTCACTAATGCACTATCCACCTACCCCTCCTCCATTCACCAATGCACTATCCACCTACCCCTCCTCCATTCACCAATGCACTATCCACCTACCCCTCCTCCATTCACTAATGCACTATCCACCTACCCCTCCTCCATTCACTAATGCACTATCCACCTACCCCTCCTCCATTCACCAATGCACTATCCACTTACCCCTCCTCCATTCACTAATGCACTATCCACCTACTCCCTCCTCCATTCACTAATGCACTATCCACCTACCCCTCCTCCATTCACCAATGCACTATCCACCTACCCCTCCTCCATTCACCAATGCACTATCCACCTACCCCTCCTCCATTCACTAATGCACTATCCACCTACCCCTCCTCCATTCACTAATGCACTATCCACCTACCCCTCCTCCATTCACCAATGCACTATCCACCTACCCCTCCTCCATTCACCAATGCACTATCCACCTACCCCTCCTCCATTCACTAATGCACTATCCACCTACCCCTCCTCCATTCACCAATGCACTATCCACCTACCCCTCCTCCATTCACCAATGCACTATCCACCTACCCCTCCTCCATTCACTAATGCACTATCCACCTACCCCTCCTCCATTCACTAATGCACTATCCACCTACCTCTCCTCCATTCACTAATGCACTATCCACCTACCCCTCCTCCATTCACCAATGCACTATCCAGCTACCCCTCCTCCATTCACTAATGCACTATCCACCTACTCCCTCCTCCATTCACTAATGCACTATCCACCTACCCCTCCTCCATTCACCAATGCACTATCCACCTACTCCCTCCTCCATTCACCAATGCACTATCCACCTACTCCCTCCTCCATTCACTAATGCACTATCCACCTACTCCCTCCTCCATTCACCAATGCACTATCCACCTACTCCCTCCTCCATTCACCAATGCACTATCCACCTACCCCTCCTCCATTCACCAATGCACTATCCACCTACTCCCTCCTCCATTCACCAATGCACGCATCGAGGCTCACGTGAGAAGCTGCTTCTCGTCGACAGACTGCTTGAGCAACTGCTTCTCCATCGCGTACACCCGCTCCTGCTGCTGCTGCTCCAGTAACTGACTCCTTCGTCGATTGCACGAAGCATGCAATTATTACACCCTTTAAGGAATTCACACAGTTACACACCCATCCCCGAAATGCTATGTTTCAGAGAGCCGGCGAATACAGAGACGTCAACTGACGAGCATTGAACTGCTTTCATGCGAACTGACCGGTTCATTTTTGTGGTTGCTTGATCCATAGTGAATTGGTTACGGGGTTATGTGTTGAAGGCTCCAAGGAGGAGTGTACGTAGAGGAAAGATTCTCTTAACAAATATAACGTTCAGACATCATTTTTAGAAACACAAAATGTAAATAAAGCTGTTTTAAATGGACGCTTGCCCACCTGTAGCGCCTCAGCTCGCCATCCAACCTCCTCTTCTCCGCCAGCAACTCCTCAATGCGGTCTTTAGTTTCCACCACCGCCATCATCACTTCCGGCTCCAGTGTCTGACACTTCGCTTTCAACAGAGAAAGAGTCTGTTTGTAAGAGATGATGAAGGTTATGATTGTTTTTTATATTTAGCTTTAACCTTTATTCTACTGGAAAATATTAAAAGAAAAATGTTTAAACTTTAAAATAAATTTTATATATAACCCAAGTAGCCATATTTATTAAATTAATAATGAAGCCAAATCAAGAATAGAAACAATCAAAAGGGAAATAGACTCATCCAATAACACCGTGCTCTATTACAAAAATCAAAACACATTATTACACCGCCAAAAAATTGATACATTTAACATCTCAAGCAATACAAACTAGGGGTCGGACAGGGTACCCGTAAGACTCCCGCGGTAACGTGAATGAAATTTAATTTCGGGAAAGGAAAAGTCGGGAACCGGGAATAGGTTTTCTGAACGGGAACGGGACCGGGAATCAACATTGAAATCTGGAACGGGAATCAAGTTTTAAATCGGGAACGGGAAAAAACGGGAATAAAATTTATTGGAATTCAAAAAATTAATTTAAAAAATTTGAATTGAATCTATTATATATTAAAAATTTTGGTTTTCCAACAATTAGATTTCTCTTTATTCTGTTTACTTTTATCAAAACTTCCGTCTATTTCAAAATGTCAGCAACTTCGTCTTCGAATTTATCTTTATTTTCATCATCATTATCATCATCAACTATTTTCATCATCATCATCATCATTCACCGGAGTCTACAACTATTGAGAAAATAAAGAAATGTCAGATTGACAAAATCATTCCGAATGATCCTGCACGTGTTTCCACAATGGCAATGAATCTTAGTGAAAGTATTGCTTGGAAAAGCTTTGTCAAAGTATTGGTTGATGGGTGCCATACAGAATTCGTGCAATGCAAAGACTGCAAAGTGTTGATTCAGCATTTAAATTCCTGTGGCACCTCTGGCATGCTGAAACACAAAAAAGCATGCACTGGCAGTCCAGTTGTTAATCAAATCAATCAATCACTAATGATTTGTATAGCGCCCTTTACTAAGTGAAACAAAGCGCTCAGCCATCACGTTCCGAACAAGTACGTCTTCAGGCCTCAACGGAAAGTTATGAGTGACTTAGTTGAAGTTAAAGAAGAAGGTAAAGAATTCCATAAAAGAGGACCACAGTAAGAAAAAGAACGTTTAGCAAAAGAGTGTTTAACTGGAAAACGAAAAGAACGCTTAAAGGTAGATGATCTTAGACCAGATTTAGGAGGTTGTTTAATTAGATTTTTATGATAAATTGGAGTATTACAGTTATGAATTTCAAACATATTTAGGCATATTTTAAAAGTCAATCTAGATCTCAAAGGTAACCAATGTAACAAACGAAGATAAGGAGAAATGTGAGAAAACTTAGGAGCACGAGCAACAAGACGAGCAGCACAATTAAAGGCTTTATTTAGAGAAGCTAAAGTAGTATCAGGGAGACCATTGTTAAGAGAGTTGCAATAATCAATCCTGGAGAGAACTAGAGAATGTGGAAGTAACAAGATTTAGAGACAGATAGAATTTGAGAAGTTAAAGACAAGTTAGAATTGAAAATAAAACCAAGGCTACGAATGGAAGATGAAGGGTTTAGAGAGAGTGAAGAGGGGGGAGGCAAAACTATAGAAGGAAGAGATAGTAAATACTTTGATATTTTAAATAACGTAGAATACTCTCACATTTTCTCAAAAGTCTGTTTCGCCTTATTTAAAGAGTAATTTGTCCAAGGCCATATCCCTATTTTGTTTATTCTCTGCTCCAGTTCGGAAATGAATTTGTTTTTGAAATGAGTGACATAAACTGGATAATCTTCTGAAAGGCATAATTCTTGTATGAGATGACACAATGGCAGGTACACAAGTTAAATATTTTCCAATAAATCTTAAAAAGTGGTTTAAAAAAAAGTTAACTGTGAAAACGAAGGATACCTTTTCAACGAAATGTATCAACTATTTTCTGTAACGAAAAACAATAAAATGAGTTTAAAAACGCTTAATTTGGTTAACTGCGTTAAAATTTTTAATTGCGTTACAATTTTTAATTGCGTTACAATTTTTAATTGCGTTACAATTTTTAATTGCGTTACAATTTTTAATTGCGTTACAATTTTTAATTGCGTTATAATTTTTAAAAGCGTTAATCAAAAGTTAACTCAGATGAAAGCTCAGCTCTAATTTCAATCACTGGTCCTACGCATCGTTAGCTTTTAACGACACTTTTAACATTCGGCTAGCTCTTAACGACGCTTTCTAAATACGGCCCATGAAGCTGACCAATCTTTGAAATAAGAAATTGAAGATGATGAGAAGGATAATGATGATGATGATGATGACGCCGTCTCACGTGGTGGTTGCAGACGTTCTTGCGTATGAGTTTCTTTTCACTCTCCTCTAACAGCTTGATCCTCGTCCGCTGCTCTGCTACCTGTAAGATGGTGGTGGTGGTGATGGTGGTCATGAGATGATAAAGTTAGCGGTTTTGATGATGATGATGGTGGTGTTGATTAAAACGGTATTGGCGGTAAAGATGATGATGATGGTGTTATTGGTGATGATACTAACCATGGAACTGATAATCATAATATTTTGCCGAAAAGTAGGCAAAGATTGATTCCAGAAACATATTTTGTTTGTTTTTATTTACCAAAACTTGCGGAAGTACATAAAAACATTGAATGTCAAGAAACTACATCGAATTCGTAAAGGAAATATCACAAATCTGAAGACAGATAAATGTTACTACTCAGCATGGGCGGCGATCCTGGGGGGTCCTGGGGTCCACCATAATAGGGACTCCCCCACTTTTTTCCATTTTTGTTTTCAAAAATTTCTATTTAGATATGAGCATAATCGTCAACCATGGCATAAAAGTAAATGTTTATACAGTAATACATTGTAAGTATGTGTAGTTATAGTGATAGCTGTCTAAAACAAAAATATTCTTTTCTTACTTAAATACTCTTTCACCTAGTTTTTTTTATCATTATGGCGTAGGCGGGAATCCTGAGGGGGTCTGAGGTCCACCTCTACAAGAACCCCCTCACTCTTAAAAATTCACATTTCTCAACTCTAATATTAATACGAGCCTAATCGTCAACCATGGGATAAAAAAATGCTAATACATTGTGAGTATGTATGGGCAGTGAAGCCAGGGGGGTTCTGGGGTCCATCTTAACATGGACCCTCCTCATTTTTAAAAATACAATAATTTCTCAACTCCTATCTTAATACAAGTATAATCGTCAACCATAGCATGAAACAGAATTTTTATTCAGTAATTTATTTTTTCAATTTTCGCAAGCAGACATTCAGAATGCTTTTCAGAAAATATCAGTCACTTTTTGCAAGCAGACAGATTTACATTTTTATAAAAAAATCATTCATATTGTGCTACTTATTTTGCATGGACGATATTCATAAGAGGATTCTGAGGTCCACTTCAATATCGACCCTTTCAATTTTTTAGATGAATCAAAGTTAATGAATTTTAAAAGGCTTCAAACATTAACTAAAGTTGTGGTTAAATCAAACTACAAGTTTCATATCGCATAACTGGCAAAAAGAAATGCTGAGACTTTTAGCTCATTCTATCGTTAAAAACATAGTGTGCACTGTTAATGCCGAATCAAGCCAGTTTGGTGTTGTGATTGACGGCACACAAGATTTCAATGGGTCAGAGCAGAAATCGATATGCATTCGTTTTGTTGATGAAGCTCTGAATGTAAATGAACAGTTTATTGGTTTATTCAGCCCATCAAATACGATCGGAAAAACATTATCTGCTGTAGTAAAAGATTTTCTGATCAGAATTATGCTACCTATAGAAAAACTAAGAGCTAAGACTTATGACGGCGCTGCTAACATGAACGGCCAATATAATGGTTGTGAGGCTATTATCAGCAGTGAGCATCCGCTTGCATTGTTTTTCCACTGTTCTGCACACTGTGCAAATCTTTTTGCCCAGCACACAGTTGCCGCAAATTTCTTTGTGAGCAATTCACTTCAGTTTTTCCAAGTTAGGTGCTTTTTACAATCGTTCAGGGAAGGTCAAGAACCAGTTTAGTGATGCTTAAGTATCTCTTATAATTGCCTTTCCTGATGAGCCACTGAATAAAAAGTGTAGTATAAAACTTATTTGTCCTACAAGATGACTGACCAGAGTTTCTACAGTGTCTTCTGTGCCTGAACATTATGAAGTGGTACTTGTAAGCTTGGAATCATTTGCTTCCATTGGTACTGCTGATGAAACAGCTGAAAGACTTGAGGCCTTTTTTCAACAGGGCGCTACTGCACTGGCTCTCAAGGTAGTTGTTTTGGTGTTTTCACTTCTGGAACAGTTGAACAAGTCGTTGCAATCAGCAAGTGCCAAGGTCAGTGGAATGGTTGCAGCGACTGATTCAGTTGTGCAAGAACTGCGTCGCCTACGATCAGATGAGCAGTTTAACGCCATTTTCAGAGATGTCAACAGTATGGTTTTGGCATATGATCTCGAGCCGATTGCTGTACCTCGGGTGCGAAAGCCGCCACAAAAGTATTGTGGGTTGGGCCCAACTTATGTAGCAACAACACCAGAGGAACATTATCGAGCAGCCTATTACGCTGTCATAGACATTGCAATCATGCAACTCACAGAAAGGTCCAATCGAGATTCTCATAGTTTGCGTTTACACTTGCAGCTGGAGACAATGTTGCTAACTGGTGAAGTGAACCATGATATTTGCAAGCATTATCGTCAGTTAAATGAAACTGTTCTTTGTTCACCATTAACTATGTTTAAAGACCAGAATGAATACAGAACTTTAGCACAAACGCAAAAAATAATGCAAGCTATGATCACGGAAGCCAGACGTCTGTTTCCTTAGATTGAAAGATTGATCAGGTTGATGCTTGTGTCTCCACAACGTCATGTCCTGCAGAAGGATCTTTTAGTGATTTGAGGCTTCTTAAGACTTGGTTGCGTGCACCTATGACACAGCCTCGCTTGAATTCACTGGCCGTTTGTCATGCACATCAGGATATACTTGACAGTCTGGATTTGAAAAGACTAGCAGAAGAATTTGCTAGTCGGTCAGACAATCGAAAGGGTCTTTTTGGAAATTGGAGTAAACGAGCTGTGGGAAGAGGGCAGGAGGACAGGCAGAGAAGGTATTTTATGTTATCTAAATGGCCCAGAGTGTATATTTAGAATCTGAATATACACTGTAGGCCAAAAAAAATCTCCCAATGTATATTTGTTTATAACTTTGGCAAATTTAAATTTATTTGTAATTTTTTAAAACTATTGTACTCAGAAATGGATGGAAAACAAGATTTTATAAAATTTATTTGATCGGTTGATGGCTAGTTTTAATTGAATTTATATAGAAGACAAATAATAAAAGGTACTAAAATCACTATTGTTTTTCTTCAAATCGCTCATAGTGGCAATAAAAAAGTATTTGTATTGAGTATCAAACTTTTTTTATATGTTTGGTGATACAAATACTAATAGTTAATACAAAAATAATTTGCACTACAGTAAACAATACTAAATAGTATTGCTTTTACTGTATTGGTTGATACCGGTTCTTTGATTCCAACCCTGGGAAGGACCCCCCCCCCCAGATTTTCCGCAGAACGCCGCCCCTGCTACTCAGAACCTTTATTACAAAAATTTATTTGATCTTCCTTTGCGCCTTTCATGCAGGCTGTGGAGTGAAGCCGCTACTTTTTGCAATATGGGTGGAAGGTCCAACTATTTACCCATATTTGGAAATATAAACGATAAATAGTGCTTTAGCCATAATGCAAATTTTAATTCTAAACAATAGAACTTGAAGGATATACGGAGACCTCATCCTAGGAGACCTCATCCTAGGAGACTTCATCTTAGGAGAACTCATGTATAGACACGTGTTCTAAAGATAAATGCTGAACAAGGATTAGGTCCCCTAGGATGAGGTCTCCGCATACCAACTTGAAGTTCCTAGCCTCATTGTTTGTTTGTGTCTGTCTTCTCGAAGAGATCCGAAAATTGCTCTTTTAGATTCGCTTTCGTTTAAGTTCCACAAGCAGATACATACAATGATATTCGTTTTCTTGTTTGCCTTTATTCTTTTTTTTGACATGGTTGTAAAATAAAGGTTGTTTCATTGCAAATAGAAGGAAGGCATGGGACGAGGCTACGTAAAGAATACGAAAGAAAAGAGACAATCGCCAATGACGGCTGAGTAGCTTGCACGTGTAGTTCGTAATGACAGGATCGAGGTGATCTACCCCACCTTTTGTTGCATTGTACTCAAATAATATGAAACATTTCCTACTCGCTTATTTAAAATAATAATAAATGATAAATAATAAATAAGTAGATATTTGATTTCGGATTATTGTAGACCGTAACCTACAGCCCCGGTCTTCCCTACTGTATAATCGCTAAGCTATCTTCACACCAAATAAGAAAACACTGGTGGATACTTCAAAAAAAGTGAAAAGTAAAGCTAAACTGCAAAATAGGCTAGTGCTGTACATTCCAATTATTTGAAATTAAATGCAAAAAAATAAACGTTTTATTGTTTTATAGCAGTTAATAAAATTTTAGTTCGAGGAACACAGTTGGCCGAGGGGGTTCAAGTGCTCCCCATTGACATTATTTACTTCCATTTATCACTAATCGGTCAATTTACGTTTAACATTACACGTCAGCGTCTGAAATTTCCTTGTGATAATTGAAGGAAATTGGTGGCGTTTGCGGCTGCTAGTCTCATGGCGCACGTATTTGATGCCATGTGACCACCCCGCTGGCCCTCCGAGGCTTGAAGTTTTTCTTTGATAGAAATAATAAAAAGTTATGAAATGAAGTTCGCATTTAAGAAAAAGTGGTGATGATGATGATGATGATGGTGATAATGATGATGATGGTGATAATGATGATGATGGTGATGATGATGATGATGATGGTGATAATGATGATGATGGTGATGATGACGATGACGATGGCACCTTGTTGTGGAGGACGTCATTGCACTCGACGAGTTGTGACGTCTGCTCCGACATCTTGAGCAGTTTGTCGTTGATGGCGACCATCTCTCTGATGGTTCTGCCCGAGTTATGGAGGTGGGTGAGGTTGTGGGGTGGGTGGTGGGTGAGGTTGTGATGTGGGTGGTGGGTGAAGTTGTGGGGTGACTAGTGGGTGAGGTTGAAGGGTGGGTGGTGCACGATTTGTGGAAGTGGGTGAGGTTGTGGGGTGGGTGGTGGGTGAAGTTTTAGGGTGGGTGGTGGGTGAAGTTTTAGGGTGGGTGGTGGGTGAAGTTTTAGGGTGTGTGGTGGGTGAGGTTAGGGGTGGGTGGTGGGTGAAGTTGTGGGGTGGGTGGTGGGTGAAGTTGTGGGGTGATTAGTAGATGAGGTTAAAGGGTGCGTGGTGCACGATTTGTGGAAGTGGGTGAGGTTGTGGGGTGGTTGAGGTTGTAGGGGAGGGGGGGGGGGTGGTGGGTGAGGTTGTGGGGTGGGTGAGGTTGTGGGGTGACTAGTGGGTGAAGTTTTAGGGTGGGTGGTGGGTGAGTTTGTGGGGTGTGTGGTGGGTGAGGTTGTGTGGTGTGTGGTGGGCGAGGTTGTGGGGTGGGTGGTGGGTGAGATTGTGGGGTGTGGGGTGGGTGAGGTTGTGGTGTGGGTGATGGGTGAGGTTGTGAAGTGTGTGGTGGGTGAGGTTGTGGGGTGTGTGGTGGGTGAGGTTGTGAGGTGGGTGAGGTTGTGGGGTGATTAGTAGATGAGGTTAAAGGGTGGGTGGTGTACGATTTGTGGAAGTGGGTGAGGTTGTGGGGTGGGTGATGTTTTAGGGTGGGAGGTGGGTGAAGATATGGGGTGGGGGGTGCAAGAGTTGTGGAGATGGGTGAAGTGGGTTATGGTGGTTCTGGATAGAGTGATGGAAAAGATGAGTTTCGAAAAAGGATGATGGTTTATCATGATGTTTTATTTAAGCATTAAAACAAAAAAACTTGTATTTAAGATTTATGATTGACTGTCGATATGAGTTACATACCAATTATCATCATCACCTCTTGCTAGTCTCAGAGAGTTGTGAATTACTCATTTTTTTGTACTCATTCGCCACTAACTTCACCTGCTCCAGCATCTCAGTCTTTAGCCTGTGTATGGTGTGCTGCTGCTAGTGGTGATGATTGTGAGGATGATGACGATCCTTATTGTGATTGTTATCATTTTGAAAATGGCGGTGAATATAATTTTGCTATTAAAATAGGAAAAAAGAGACAAGTGCTGAAGAAAGAAGATTTGTGAAAATAGGGTAGGACATGAAGCTGGCATACATGTTGAAATTATTTGTGTTCAAATGTAAAAAAACACAAATAATGTTATTAAAAAATATTTAAAAAGATGTATTGTTTATATATGCATTAGAGATATGACTTCTTTGTGACCCCATATTCCTGAGTAATAAATCGATGAATAACTTAATAAAAGCAATGAATAAATTTTAAATTCTTGTTGAAAAATGTCTCGACAAACCATAAGTTCAAATTTATTATACATAGACATAGAGTTATGACTTTTCAACTTTTTGTCAAATAATTTACTTCCTGTGTCATGTATCCTCAAACTATCCTCAATAGTAATATAAAAAAAGTTTCATTCCAATTAACTCTGAAAAAGTCCCCCACCACACGAAATCTTTGAAATACTAACCTTAATACTATCTCAAAGATGTGTGGTGGAGGCTTTTTTTGAGAGTTAATCACAATAAAACATATTTTTATTACTTTTTAGCAAAAGCTCATCGATTAAGACTCAGAAATTAATTATTTACAAATTTCATAACCCTAATGAAAACCTTACCTACTATTCAAAAGATTTTTTGTTGTAGGTGGCCTTTTTGGAGAAAGGTCCTCAAGCGGTTTTTGCGCTCAAGGAAGATCTGCTCTTTTCATGAAAAGTTGAAAAAATCATGTCTGAAGTATCAGATCCAAAGTGGATGTGTGGCTTTTCTGTGTTGTGCGACATAACTGACCACCTCGCCTAGCTGAATCAGAAGCTGCAGGCACGCGAACTAGCCATCACGCAGATGTCTGACACGATCACGGATTTCCAGCGTGATTGCACTTATGGAAGTGGCGAGTTTAGAGGACAACCTGCATGTCAGAGCATGTCAGTCTCATTTCTCAAAACTTTTCTATGTGCTCAGTTGGCTACCAAACTGAGCTAAATACTGAGTTTGATCATTGCTTTTCTGACTTTAGAGTACACCAGTCTGGCTTTGACATCTTTGCCAACCTTTTCACTACGGATGTCTGCCAATTAAGCGTCAAAGTGATGGTGGCCTTAGAACAAAGTTGCAGGAATTTTACAGTCTGCTGCTCCATGCTCTGGTGCTCCAACTTCTTGTTCTGGTGCTTGAGCTCCATGCTCCACTCACCAAAGCACCTTCCCTCCACCCACCAAAGCACCTTCTCTCCACCCACCAAAGCACCTTTCCTCCACCCACCAAAGCACCTTCCCTCCACCCACCAAAGCACCTTTCCTCCACCCACCAAAGCACCTTTCCTCCACCCACCAAAGCACTTTTCCTCCACCCACCAAAGCACCTTCCCTCCACCCACCAAAGCACCTTCCCTCCACCCACCAAAGCACCTTCCCTCCACCCACCAAAGCACCTTTCCTCCACCCACCAAAGCACCTTTCCTCCACCCACCAAAGCACCTTTCCTCCATCCACCAAAAGCACCTTCCCTCCACCCACCAAAGCACCTTCCCTCCACCCACCAAAGCACCTTCCCTCCACCCACCAAAGCACCTTCCCTCCACCACCAAAGCACCTTTCCTCCATCCACCAAAGCACCTTCCCTCCAAGTTAACTTTCGATTAACGCAATATAAAATTTGCGCAAGTAACCAAATTTACCGAAATTGAACTTTGTTAAACCTATTTTATTCTTTTACGCTGTAGAAAAAGGTTGAATACATTTCGTTGAAAAGGTTTTTTTGTTTTGAAGTTGCATTTTATCACAACAAAAACTTGTATAAAGATATAGTAAAAAATTTGTTACATTTTCAATAGTGTTACCTGCAATTTGTCATCTTACACAAAAATTATGCACTTCAAAAGATGTTCCAGCTTATGTTTCTCGTTTAAAAAAGATTTTTGGCTTGCATATTGAAGAAGACAAAAATTAATCAGAACATCCCATAGTTAAGAGTTGCCAAGTCATCAGATCTCCACATTTGTCAACGTATTCAAAAATTGAAAAAATCAACATGGAAATAGTTGGAAAAACTAGAAAAAGTCAAGAAAATCTCCAAAACTCCCTTCAACCCCACCACTCTCTTCATTCACACCACCCCTCTCACCCACAACAACCTCCTCAACCACAACAACCTCCTCAACCACAAAACCCCTTCATCCACAAAAACCTCTTCACCCACAACAACCTCCTCACCCACAACAACCTCCACACCCACAACAACCTCCTCATCCACAACAACCTTCTCACCCACTACAACCCCCTCACCCACAACAACCTCCTCACCTACAACAACTCCTTTACCTACAACAACCTCCTCACCCACATTAACCCCTTTACCTACAACAACCCCTTTACCTACAACAACCCCTTCGCCCACACCAACCTTTCACCCACAACCCCAAATCTCACCTTTTTCAACCACTCCCCACACACCATTCACTCATTTCACTAATACCTCCAAACTCACGCACCTAACCAACCCCTTCACACCACTCACCAAAACCATCTTCCAAGCACCTTGAACCATTTTTAAGCCACCATTAATCCCCTTCAAACACCACCCACTTTCACAACCCATCCACCTCTCCCAACTACACAACAAACCTTCACCACCCACCCACCCCCATACCCACCCACACTGAACATCCTATCTACCTACACCACTCAACTAAACTACGCCCACTAAAAGCTTCTACCCACCCACCAACCCACCCACCAGACCACCCACCCATCTACCCATTCAACCACCAAACCACCGACCTACCCACCTATCCACTCACCTACCAACCCACCCTTCTATCCAACCAGCCATCCACCCACTCACCCACTTACCCACCCATTCACCCACACTCGACAGATGCTCACAACCCCCTCTCAGCTACCTCCCCCCCCCCCCCTCATCCACATCACCCACACCCGCCCACCGACACCACCCACCCACTCATACCACCCACCCACCCACGCACTTATCCTTTTCGACGCGGTACTGCTTGTCGAGCATGTATCTGGCGTCCCTCTGCTCCGACTCCTGGTTGAACAACTCCATCTCCAGCTGCCGAATCTCCGTCGACAAGCAGTGCCTGTTTCTCTCGCTCTCCTCCAACTCACTTATCTGCTTCTCTGTTCGTTAAGTTTGGTGGGTGGAGGGAAGGCGCTTTGGTGGGTGGAGGGAATGTGCTTTGGTAGGTGGAGGGAAGGTGCTTTTGGTGGATGGAAGGAAGGTGCTTTTGGTGGATGGAAGGAAGGTGCTTTTGGTGGGTGGAGGGAATGTACATTAGGTAGGACTAGAGTTGTTTTGAAGAAGAAAATCACATTTAAATATTATTTTTGGTAATCAGTTTAAATTATACAATCATTCATAACACAAGTGGTCTTGAAGCAAGTTTTGGTATACGCCACGGTAGTAATATTCGTCGTTCTATTGTATATGAGGCGCGATGTTGCCTATGAATGCGGTGCTGTAAGTAAGTGGCAAAAGAAAAGAGGTCTAACTGAGTGCGTCGTTTTCCTTGGTGAGTGCCTCTTCGGTCTGTCTGTGCTCCTGCAGGAAAGTACACTGCACTTGCAGTTGCTTCCTTACTTCCATCTCCACCCTCTCCACATCCACCCTTTCACCTACACCCTCCATTCTACCCACCTTTCCACCTTCCACAGCACCTGCTCAATGGCCTTCAGCTGCTCCAGGAAGTGGTCTTCTTGCTTGCGCATGCTCTCTTGCAGTTCCTCGCAAGCCCTCTTCACCTCTCTTATCTCCTCCACTGCACGACAGGGATCATCGTTCGATTGCTTCGATTCAAGTAACAAACGTTCTTATGTACCTAGTCCGTAAGCCCACAAAATAATTTATGTCCCAAATTCCCTTTTTGAAATGTTATATTACCAGTTGATTAATTGGTAATGTGTTACATAAAAAATTACTAATTAAAAAAATGTTTCCGAAGAAAATATTTGAGCTGAGGCAAAACGCTGAAAAAGGCAAGTTGGTTGATTGGGTGCAGGCGGGTGGTGCATTTGATTATCATTTATTTAAATAATAATTAAGACTATTTGAATAACTTCGCAAGCGCAAAAATTTAGGCCGTTTTTAAAAGACATTTGATGAGGCTTTTGAGGACGAACTAAAAAACTACATATTCTAGATGAAAACCAAGACTTTTTGGAATTATTAATATTGAGTAAGCGGAAAAAAGTATTTTTTCAGATAACTAAGATAGTTAAGATAATTAAGATAAATAAAATAATTAATATAGTTAAGATAATTAAGATAGTTAAGATAATTAAGATAGTTAAGATAATTAAGATAATTAAGATATTTAAGATAATTAAGATAGTTAAGATAATTAAGATAGTTTAGATAATTATGATAGTTGAGATAATTAAGATAGTTAAGATAGTTAAGATAATTAAGATAATTAAAATAATTAATATAGTTAAGATAATTAGGGTAGTTAAGATAATTAAGATAGTTAAGATAAATAAGATAATTAAGATAATTAAGATAATTAAGATAATTAAGATAGTTGAGATAAGTAAGATAGTTAAGATAATTAAGATAGTTAAGATAATTGAGATAGTTAATATAATTAAGATAGTTAATATAATTAAGATAGTTAAGATAATTAAAATAGCAAAGATAGTTAAGATAATTAATGGGACCTGAGGTTAAAATTTGGAGTGGGCCTATTTCAACAAATTCATTTTCACGATCGCAAATTGCAGAGAATTCGTTTTAAAAAATGTAATATTCTTAATTGAAACCTCATAAACTTTAATTCCATTATCAACATCGATATCCTTGTCGGCTTTTTTAATGCTTATTTGAGATTGGCAGAATTGCGGAAATAAATGAAATTATTGTATAACATAGCATTTGAGCGATTTAACGGCTTTAATCATTATACCGAGAATCCATAAATAATGCATAATTTTAAAATAATTACTACGGAAGAGGCATTTTATACTTATATTAATAATTGGGGAGCGATGATGGCTTAGATGGTAGACATCGGACTTCCAACTTAAAGGTCGCAAGTTCGAATCCTTGACAAGCAACCGTGAACTATCACATACCTAGTGTATATGATGCGGTGTTTGCGACGTATGCATTGAGAGATGTGTACGTCGTGTGGAGTGGCGTCTCGGCGCATAAGAACCATGGTTCTCAGAACCATTGTACCATGGCCTGCGTCTGTCAGGCTGTGAACAGTATAGACCAAAAAAAAACGTTTCTAATTTACGTGAGATCAACAATTATTTCCACTCCGATCAATATTTTAAAAAATATCTTTCGCTCCATCTGAACCATCTACATATTTTTCCAACTTCCTGCTTTCTGACTTCTCCTCACGGTATCTTTTCAGTCTTTCACTTTCCTCCCCCATTCCTCTTTTCCCTTTTGTTGGATCCTCTTCACTAGTTCCCTTCCCCCCATCCCTCCACGTACCATTCGGCTCATAACCTCCACACCCAATTTTTTTCCTAAGTTGGCTACACTTCTCCACCATTTAGATTTATTACTCATTTTCTCTACACATATTCTGACTAATTAATAAGTATAAAATAAATAATAATAATTAATAAGTATAAAATACGAATAGTTATAAATAAAATATATTTATGATCCGACCGGGTACCCGCAGGAACTTTCGGGACTCCCGTGGGAACGGGAATGAAAATAAATTTTGGGACGGGAAAAGTCGGGAACCGAGAATAGGTTTTCGGGACAGGAACGAGAAGAAACATTCAAATCAGGAATGGGAAGAAAGGGAACGGGAATTAACTTTTAAATCGGGAACTGGATAAACGTGAATAAAAGTTATTGGGATTGGATTCTTTAACATTTATTCTTAGACAAACTCCTAAGTATGGAAATCTCAATTTCATCGATACTCCGTACTTGAAATAAGTATTAAATGCAATAGAAATTTAAAACAAAGCCACCATTGCATTGTCAATGTCAAAATCTCCAACCTTACATTTGAAGTTGTTGTGGCGAGTCCAAACATTAGGGAGATTAGAAAAAACTGGTGATGATGAAAACTCATCAGATGAAATCAAACTGGTCAGTTATATTATTCTAATTTTATAAATTCATACTTTGAATTTGAATTTTTAATTTACAGTTGATTGCTCAGTTGACCATATTGACAAAAAAAGAGATGCCCATTGATCTTATTCATATGGCAGCAGGTCATTCCCAGTATGAAAGAATAATAAAAAAAGAGTTTGATATGGAAAAAAAATACCAGGACATTTATTAAAGAAAATTTAATTCCATTTTGTACAGCCAGAGAAAAAAAAAAGATGGTTATTTAGAACTATTATGTTTGTTTTTATAACGTAAAAATTATAAATTTTTTTATACTATCAAATTATACGAATAATTTTATTTTTTTAGTTGTGGAGAATAGGAATGTTGTCAAAAAACATATTTTTAACATTATTGAGGAATTAATAATAATGAACGAGAAAGAAAATTAAGAAAAGAATGAATTTTACAAATATTTACAATTACGTTCCACGAAAATTGAGGATTGTCAAGATTTTTTATTTTATTGGACTAAAATGAACAATTTTCCAATACTACAATGAGTAGCCAAAATTTTGTTTAGTATACCTGCAAGTTATATTCCTTATGAATAGAATTTTTCAACATGTGGTCGTTTAACTTCAGACCCAAAATCATCTAATTTGAAAGCTAAAACTCTTGACGGTTTAACCCGTGTTAAAAGCACTTGATTGAATTACTTAAAAATAATGACTAACTTTAGTAATTTCATTTCAATGAATAGTTGAAATTAAAATCGTGTGTTTTTCTCTTTTTTAAAGAAATATTCTCTGACTTTCAAATAAGAAATTTTAAGGAATTTTAGGACTAGCAAATTTTGGACCGTTGAACACGGAGCGAAAATGAATGAAAATAAATTTTTTTCGGGAATGAGTCGGGACCGGCAATCAAGTTGCGGGAACGAGTCGAGACGGGAATCAAAAGTTTAATGGCCCATCGGGAACGAGACGAGAAAAAAATTTCGGAACTGGACGGGACCGGGAATGAAAAATCGTCCATGTCCAACCTCAAAAATAAAAATTGTTCTAATGGAGTCTGGGAATAACTGTCATTAAATTTATGACTTGATTAAACCATAAGATCTTTTTTGGACTCATTTCTGGACATTAGATTTCTTGATAGTTCCTGGTCTCTGATCCAGCCATCCCACTTCTCTTTCGAATAAACTTTTTCAGACGCTTTTGTTACTTGTTTACACATCTTTCAACTGCTTGAGTGTGACAAGTCCAATTGGGCACTTTCATTGGATGAGATAAAAACTGTTTAATTTCTTTAGGGCCTATGTCACAGGTTAGAGGAGGTTCAAAGGCTTCGATCTAATCAATTAGAAGTTCAAGTGTGTTTGCTTTAATGTTTATTCCAAGAGTTTTTCTGGATCTAACTGATTTATCACCAAATTGTGTATCTTCATTTTCAACTCTTCTTATTTCCAAAATTGTATTCATACCAAACCTTCTTTCTTCTTCCTTCGATGAACAAAGCATACATTGAAAAATTGTTTCTGAAAAGGCGTACTAAGAAGACCTTCTAACAGTTGGAATGACTTCATAAGTAATGTATTCTGACTGGTAATGTAGCTGCTTCAGCTAATAAAGTACATGTCTAGGTACTTCTATCCAACTATTTTTGACGTTTATACCGAACCAAGTAGGAAAATACACACCCACGATAAATTCAACTAGTTTTTTTAGTTTTAAATATACATCACCTTTGAATTCCATGATGCGATATCCATAATATACATATTCTGTTAGCTGTAGTCAACCATCTAGCTAAATTAACAGAACCAACTTCAAGAGCGCCAAGATATTTGGTAGCCATAATACTGGTCTGAAGATAAATCAGCTATTATATTCTTTCCTTAAGAAATAAGAAGATGACCTATGTCTACTTTCTTAAAGGATGAATTAATTTCAAGATTGGTAACTTCATCAAGCACTTTTCCAATTGGTCCACTCCACCCATCTTCACTTGAAGATTTGCCATTCAGTGTCTGAAAAGTAATTTATTGGTGTGTAATGTACAAACGATCCACTTCAATTTATTTCTCCAATTCATTTCAACTAAATGCATAACTCCTCCTTCCTTTCCCGTGTTTAGTAATATTTAGTAAATCTCTTCCTATTGCTTGCAACGTGGTATTACACAGAAATGTTCTTCTTAAATTGTTGCAGAATATTTTTTATCTTACCCTTCCATTGATAATTTGGTCAGATCTATCCTTCCATCAAAAAATAACCAGTTTGTAAATTCTGTCATACGATAATCATCAAATGTGTTAGACATGCTTTCCATGACTTCATCTCTAGCTCTTCTAACTTTACACTGATCAATTAATAATGATTATAATCTATCATTTGAAATTAACTCTGCATCTATCCAACAAACATACTCATTAAACAACTTTTGTATCTAGTATTAGACGCCATTTGAAAATATTCTCTGTTTTAAAATTGAAGCAAGCGACAAAAAAGGGAACAAAAAAATACACAAAAATTATTTAAGTTTCTTTTCTTTTTCGTTTTTTTTATATTTTTGAGCAATTATTTTAATTTAATTATTGTATAAACTTGTTTTAAGTTTTGATAAATACATATAGTTTTAATCAATCAATCAATCATTCACTAATGATTTGTATAGCGCCCTTTACTAATGAACAAAGGCGCTCTTCAAATAAATTTGTTAAATAAAACGGTTTTTAGACCACTACCAATATATGTATATATATATATTTAAATATATAGAAAATCAAAATCAATCAACCTCAATAATCCAACCTCACCCACACCACCATGACAATCACCGCCAAAAAATCACTATCACCACAAATAAAAAATTCAATTATCACCACAATACCAACACTCATACCACAGCACAATCATCACCACATAATCCTCACAACAACAAAACACAATCATCATTCTTCTCAATTTTCTGTTTTGCCACTGGTTCCGAGACTACGATAGAGGGTGAAGGAGGAGTCCCTGCCAACGCTGGTACTGCTGCTGCTATAGAAGGATTTCTCTTTTATGTCGCAGCTCACTTGATTCCCTGCGGCCATCTTGGTCTGCTGCGGCCATTCCTTGACAGATTCAAAACAACCAACATTCGCACTAAAAATATTCTAAATAATTAAATGTAATTTTTATTTAGACTTAAGATTCTAAAATTTTAATATATTATACCCAAAACCGTTTATTCTACAAATGGCAGCCGCTAACAAAAGACTCAAGTTTTAACAAAAAATTGTGAAAAAACACAATTTTCCACTTTTTTCAAATCATTTTTTGGGGAACTAAATATTGTCTGAATGCGAATTTTTATGTTTTTGAGTTATTCATGGCAATCCTCACATTTTAAGACTATGACCAGTTTTAATTATGAAAAAATATTTTCTTCAATAGTATAACTCGCCCTACTATATAACCTCCATAGCCTCCGCCTTTATCCGATCCTGAACACAGCCTGACAGACGCAAGCCATGTTACAAAAGACATAAGAAAATTGCAGGACTTCTATAAAGTTTCAATTTCCAAAAGAGTTGAACTCAAATGGATTCAAGAAAAAGAACCTTTGCTCTTGAGTTTGTTTTCGATGAAGAGCACCACGTCATTCTGGTCGCTCAGCATCCGGTCGAGTTTTATTTGGTTTTCGGCATTAGCAACGTCCAACTCCTCACAGTAGCGTTGGTAGCTGACAATTGATTTTTTCTTTTCATTTTATGCATTTTAAATTGAATGAGAAGGTAAATATATGGTTAGTGAGCTAAAAAAATGGATTAGTTGAAAATGTTAAAATCTTCATAATAGATTGTTAAATGTAAAATGGAAAATTGAAACAAATATCCATTGTTGCGTGAACAGATAGTGAAAGAAGAAGGCTCTAACGCATATACTCGCTGATCGAGGTCCCTTATCTGCTTGACATAGTAGCCCTTGTTGTTCTCGTTCACTTCAGGCACTTCCGGAGGACTTATAATCACCTTTTCCTTCGTCTTCTTGTCATTCTTCCCTTTTATTTTCTTACTCATGGTGTGTTACAACGGGTTGTAATCGTTTTAATTTTCCTGGTTTTAAAGAACTTTTAGTACAAGTTAAGTTTTAAATTATATTAAATATTTAACTAGTCATATTTTTTGAAATATATTTATAAAACTGTTTCCAACTCAATAAATAATCTTTAAAAAATATCAAGACACAGTTATAAATTCAATATATCGTGAATTATATATTGCCATAGTTACATAAAAAAACCCAAATAAAATAATCTTTTGTGTTTTTTTTCAAATATTTGAATATTTGAGGTATACAATTTGATAAAATTCACTTCTAGTAACTATTATACATTTATTAGTCTTGTCATTGATAGAAGTTTACTTTTAAATTAAATTTATAGTAATAAATGATAAACTAATGTAGAAATTATTTCTTTAGAATCTGAAGACAAAGTGTAGTAAATGAAGAATTAATAATGAAAGTTTTTGTAACTGTTGGCACCACAAGTTTTGATAGATTGATCGATACTATCAACTCACCTGAAATTCTCAAAGTTAGTCACTTCAGAGAAAAGCTTCTATTTTTTTGAAATTCTTTCTAAAAGTTTTCAAACTAATTATATACTATTGGGTACATCATGGCCGCTAATCACACAGCAATTGACGTTTTTGGGTTATGACGAGATAGTTATGCAGATTGGCGCCTACAAGGGAAACCTCAGAGTAGCTCACCCCATCAAGCACTTTTCTACTTTTCATTACAAGGTTTCATGCGTAATTTAATTTCAGGAAATAATGGTTGTTTCAACTTTTTTAATCTAATTTTTAATATTATAAATATTTATTAATCATTTATATAATAATATTGGGTTCATATAATAATATCATTTATATAGGAATATCATTTGTACAATAATATAATAATATTAATAAATAATAATGACGTACAACCCGAGTATAACTATAATATCATTGATATATTATAGGGGAGCGGGGATGGCTTAGATGGTAGACGTTGGACTTGCAACTCAAAGGTTGCCTGTTCGAATCCCTGACAAGCAACCGTGAACTATCATATACCTAGTGTATATGATGCGGTGTTTGCGACGTATGCACTGAAAGATGTGTACGTCGTGTGGATTGGCGCCTCGGCGCATAAGAACCACGATTCTCAGAACCATTGTAACATGACCTGCGTCTGTCAGGCTGTGAACGATATAGAAAAAAAATATATAGTAATATCATTTATATAATAATATCATTTATATAGTAATATCATTTATATAATAATATCATTTATATATTAATATCATTTATGTAGTAATATCGAATGTGCTGCTCAGCATAAACTGGTTTCTGCGGACTTCAAGCACCATAAGCCACCGACAACTAAGCGAAAGTTTGCGCCTAGCATCTAAGTGTGGAAACTCCATAACGCAGCAACCCAGGTAGACTTCGGGGAAGTTTTCGCGGCCAACACACAAGTCAAGACATGCTCCAATTCAGTGGATGAACTCTGGCTTTCACTGAAAGACAAACTGCTAGATACAGCGAAGCAGGTGTGTGGCGTTACCTCAACGCATCGGTGGAAGAAGCAGACGTGGTGGTGGAATGAGTCTGTAGAAAGTGCCGTGGCTGAAAAACGCAGATGTTTCAAGGCATGGAAAGATGGTGGCAGCCGTTCAGATTACAACGCTGCAAAACGTGCCTGCAAACAAGCTGTTCAGATCGCTAAAGGCGCTGCAGAGAAAAAAGCTCTCAGTTCTATCAATCCAAAAACAGCAGAAGTCTTTCGTCTCGCTCAACAGATGCGACGAGAAAATCAAGACATAATCAGAGAGCTGCCAGTAAGAAATGATGCTGGCGAAATTTCATTGAGTGAGAACTCAAAGAAAGAGGCCTGGAAGGAGCACTATGAGCGTCTTTTGAACCTAGAGTTCCCATGGTGCCCTGAGGATCTGTCGGTGGAAGACCTAGTTGAAGGACCAAATGTACCGATCACTAGTTTAATTGTGAACCTCTACAAATATAATATAATAATAAATTGTGAACCTCTACAAGAGGAAAGCAGATACTCAAAAGACTGGAGCGCGTGATAGAAGATCTGATCAGGATCCGTGTGAAGATTGACGAGATGCAGTTTGGCTTCATGCCAGGGCGTGGAACAACAGATGCAATCTTCATCATCCGTCAGATCCAGGAAAAGTACCGGGCTGCCAACAAACCACTCTATTTAGCTTTTGTCGACCCTAGAAGGCGTTTGACCGTGTCCCAAGGAATGTGATATGGTGGGCATTACGTAAACTCGGTATCGAGGAGTGGCTGGTGAGAGTGGTGCAGTCTATGTATTCGGAGGTGAAAAGCAAGGTAAGGGTTGGTGAAGTTTTCAGTGACGAGTTCAAAGTGGGCGTCGGGGTGCATCAAGGTTCGGTCCTAAGCCCTCTATTATTCATCCCTATAGAGTTTCGCACTGGATGTCCATGGGAGCTGTTGTACGCAGATGATTTTGTACCCATAGTTAAATCACTGGACGAGCTGCTTGTTAAGGTCAAGATATGGAAGAATGGAATGGAGAAAAAGGGCTTAAAAGTTAATATGGGGAAAACGAAAGTTTTAGTATCTGGAGTGAATCTAGAGCTGACCAATAAATCGGAAAATTACTTATGTGCAGTCTGCCTTAAAGGAACTGGCAAAAACTCCATTCTATGCAGCGGTTGCTCAGGCATTAAAGGCTCCCTCCGCTCAGACCCATATTACAAGTGTGCCCGCTGTCAAGGCACAGCTCGACCGATAGACGGAAGACCAATTGTGGAAGTTTTTGTTGATGAAAACAAACTTGAAGTCGTTCCTAAATTCTGCTACTTAGGTGACATGCTATCTGCAGGTGGAGGCTGTGAGAATGATGCCATAACCCGATGCAAGTGTGCGTGGGGAAAATTTCGTCAACTTCTTTCTCTACTGTCAAACAAACACCTTCCACTTCCAACCAGAAGTCGTGTGTACACCTCATGTGTGAGGAGTACAATGTTACACGCCTCTGAGACTTGGGCTGTCACCACAGAAACATTCAACCGCCTTCAACGCAACGACCGGGCCATGATCCGTTGGATGTGCAACATCAAATCAAAAGATCTCATCAGTTCAGACGAGCTCCAAAAATTTATGGGAATCCAAGATATTGGTGCTGAACTGCAAGCAAGAAGCATGAGGTGGTTTGGGCATGTGGAACGTGATGGTGGATGGATCAACAAGGTTAGAAGAATGGAGGTTTCTGGAACGAAACGACCAGGCAAGCCAAAGAAGACGTGGGAAGAGATTGTACAGAAATACCTCAAATACCTGGGGACATGCAGCACTGATGCCCATGACAGAAAGGAGTGGAGAAAGAGATTGAGACTTTTCAGACAGGCCCCACTATATGATTTATATAGTAATATCTAGGGAATGTAATAACCTTACTACATACCCTAGAAATATCATTTATATATTACTATCATTTATATAATAATAATATTTATATAATAACATCATTTATATAATAATAATATTTATATAATAATATTATTTATATAATAATATCATTTATATAATAATATCATTTATATTATTTTATAATTTATATAATAATATCATTTATATAATAATATCATTTATATACTAACATAATTAATATAATAACATCATATAATAACATCATATATATAATAATATCATTTATATAATAACATCATTTATTTAATAACATCATTTATATAATAATACCATTTATAAAATAACATCATTTATATAATAATATCATTTATATAATAATATCATTTATATACTAACATCATATATATAATAATATCATTTATATAATAACATCATATATATAATAATATCATTTATATAATAACATCATTTATTTAATAACATCATTTATATAATAATATCATTTATAAAATAACATCATTTATATAATAATATCATTTATATAATAATATCATTTATATACTAACATAATTTATGTGTTAACATCATTTATATAATAACATCATATATATAATAATATCATTTATATAATAATATCATTTATATAATAATATCATTTGTATAATATCATCATTTATTTAGTAATATCATTTATATAATAATATTATTTATATACTAACATAATTTATATAATAACATAATTTATATAATAATATCATTTATATAATAACATCATATATATAATAATATCATTTATACAATAACATCATGTATATAATAATATCATTTATATAATTACCAACCATCAACCACACATCAACCAACAACGACAAACCAACCAACAACCCCAAACCAATCAACAACCACACACCAACCAACAAACACACACCAATCAACAACCACACATCAAACAACAACCACACATCAACCAACAACCACAAACCAACCAACAACCACAAACAAATCAACAACCACACACCAACCAACAACCACAAACCAACCAACAACCACACACCAACCAAAAACCACAAACCAACCAAAAACCACAAACCAATCAAAAACCACACACCAACCAACAACCACACACCAATCAACAACCACACACCAACCAACCAACAACCACACACCAACAAAAAACCACAAACCAATCAACAACCACACATCAACCAACAACCACAAACCAACCAACAACCACACACCAACCAATAACCACATACCGATCAACAACCACACACCAACCAATAACCACATACCGATCAACAACCACACACCAACCATCAACCACACACCAGCCATCAACCACACATCAACCACACACCAACCAAACACCAACCATCAACCACACACCAACCAACAACCACACACCAACCAACAACCACAAACCAATCAACAACCACACATCACCCAACAACAACACACCAACCAACAACCACAAACAAATCAACAACCACACACCAACCAACAACCACAAACCAACCAACAACCACACACCAACCAAAAACCACAAACCAACCAAAAACCACAAACCAATCAAAAACCACACACCAACCAGCAACCACACACCAATCAGCAACCACACACCAATCAACAACCACACACCAACCAACAACCACAAACCAATCAAAAACCACAAACCAACCAAAAACCACAAACCAATCAAAAACCACACACCAACCAGAAACCACACACCAATCAGCAACCACACACCAATCAACAACCACAAACCAACCAACATCCACACACCAACCAAAAACCACAAACCAATCAACAACCACACATCAACCAACAACCACAAACCAACCAACAAACACACACCAACCAATAACCACATACCGATCAACAACCACACACCAACCAATAACCACATACCGATCAACAACCACACACCAACCATCATCCACACACCAACCATCAACCACACACCAACCAACAACCACTAACCCTTGACCACACACCAACCAAACACCAACCATCAACCACACACCAACCAACAACCACACACCAATCAACAACCACAAACCAATCAACAACCACACATCACCCAACAACAACACACCAACCAACAACCACAAACCAATCAACAACCACACACCAACCAACAACCACACACCAACCAATAACCACATACCAACCAACTTATTAATCAAACATAATTAATTGATTAATTTGATTTTTAAAATGTTAATAATAAATAAATATTAAGTAATCCTATATAAGTATTAAGTAATCATAAATAAATATTTTCAATGACAAATGACCAATGCGAAGGATTGTATCGAGGAGGAGATGAAAGGGGCTGACTTGGTGGTGAGTCACGCAGGAGCGGGTTGCTGCATGGAAGTGCTCAGGCTGGCCAAGCCCCTCCTCGTCGTCGTCAACAGGTGCCAGGGTGGTGGTGGTGGTGGTGCCAGGGTGGTGGTGGTGGTGGTGGTGCCAGTGTGGTGGTGGTGGTGCCAGGGATGTGGTGGTGGTGGTGGTGCCAGGGTGGTGGTGGTGGTGGTGGTGGTGGTGGTGCCAGGGTGGTGGTTGTGGTGGTGGTAGTAGTAGTGGTGGTGGCAGGGTGGTGGTCGTGGTGGTCGTCAACAGGTGCCAGGGTGGTGGTGGTGGTGGTGCCAGGGTGGTGGTGGTGGTGGTGCCAGGGTGGTGGTGGTGGTGGTAGTGGTGGTGCCAGGGTGGTGGTGGTGGTGCCAGGGTGGTGTTGGTGGTGGTGCCAGGGTTGTGGTGGTGGTGGTGCCAGGGTGGTGGTGGTGGTGGTGCCAGGGTGGTGCCAGGGTTGTGGTGGTGGTGGTGCCAGGGTGGTGGTGGTGGTGCCAGGGTGGTGTTGGTGGTGGTGCCAGGGTGGTGGTGGTGGTGGTCGTCAACAGGTGCCAGGGTGGTGGTGGTGGTGGTGGTAATGGTGGTGCCAGGGTGGTGGTGGTGGTGGTGGTAATGGTGGTGCCAGGGTGGTGGTGGTGGTGGTGCCAGGGTGGTGGTGGTGGTGGTAATGGTGGTGCCAGGGTGGTGGTGGTGGTGGTGCCAGGGTGGTGGTGGTGGTGGTGCCAGGGTGGTGGTGGTGGTGGTGCCAGGGTGGTGGTGGTGGTGGTAATGGTGGTGCCAGGGTGGTGGTGGTGGTGGTGCCAGGGTGGTGGTGGTGGTGGTAATGGTGGTGCCAGGGTGGTGGTGGTGGTGGTGCCAGGGTGGTGGTGGTGGTGGTGCCAGGGTGGTGGTGGTGGTGGTGCCAGGGTGGTGGTGGTGGTGGTGGTGCCAGGGTGGTGGTGGTGGTGCCAGGGTGGTGTTGGTGGTGGTGCCAAGGTTGTGGTGGCGGTGGTGCCAGGGTGGTGGTGGTGGTAGTGGTAGTGGTGGTGCCAGGGTGGTGGTGGTGGTGGTGGTGGTGGTGCCAGGGTGCTGGTGGTGCCAGGGTGGTGGTGGTGGTGGTGGTGCCAGGGTGGTTGTGGTGGTGGTGCCAGGGCGGTGGTGGTGGTGGTGGTGCCAGGGTGGTGGTGGTGGTGGTGGTGCCAGGGTGGTGGTGGTGGTGGTGGTGGTGGTGGTGGAGGCATGAAAAAAGGAGTGGGGTGGTGGAAGTGGTGGTGGTAAAAGAGGGAGTAGGGTGGTGGGGGTGGTGAAGAAGTGGGGGAAGCGTTAAAGTGGTGAAAAACTGGGGGAGGGCTGGGTATGCTATTTGGTTTTTTTAGTGGATCTGATGATGGTGATGATGATTATGAAAACTGTATTGATTAAAATAAGGACTCAAAAAACCTTTGAAATCTTGAAGAATTACAGGCGATATGTCGAAAATTGATCTGGTTAAAAGGAATGTATGTGTCCCAACCATCTTGTCGATCACTATCCACTTTAGAAGGATGCTCTTCCAAATTCCGGTTGAACCTTTCCACCATGCCATCGGATTGCTAATGTAGAGGAGGGGTTTGTGTTTTCTGAATTCCTAGACTGCCACACACTTCTTAAAACAGTTTAATTTAAATTTTCGTCCTTGGTCTGAATGAAGTTACATGGTACATCGAACATACTGAACTAACTATTCACAAACGCATTCGCTACTGTAGTTGCTTCTTGATTTGGTAAGGCGAAAACCTCTGGCCACTGGCTAAAGTAATCAATGACCACTAGGAGAATCGATTCCCTAGTTTTGTTTCCGGTCCTGCAACATCCAGAGCTTTCGAATGGTACTTCCACGTTGCATTGCTGGATCGCATCTCGGGGTCTACAACGTGGACCTTCAATGCCTGCACACTGTGTGACAAATTTTACTTTTCCATAACCAATTTTCAACATCTTCTCGGTATTGAAACCATTAAAATCTTTGTCGTATTTTTCTTATGTCTTGTTCATCCCCAAGTGCACCGCTTGTACCACCATGCATTTCTTGAAGCACCTCAGAAACCCCAGATTTGTAAAATAATATTTGGAATTCATGTGAATTGCCATCTGTTGATTCCCAAGAACACCCTGATCAAGTACCAAAGAATCCCATTGGCCCAATAAGGTTTTGTTGCAACCCTCATTGCAGCCACACGTGCCCAATCCGGTCTTGATGCACTCCTCTCCCACTGAAGAATTGAAGCTAAATCTTTATCTTTTTGTTGTTCATCTTGAATACTTTCCGTCTGGACAACTCTCTTTAATGAGTTTTTACTGGTCGATAATTTTGTGTTGCGGTTGGTGGGCGCCAATACGATTGCCTTTTAAATTTGACAAGTTTTATACCATTTTATTCGTAAATAACATATTTTTAAGATAATATTTTCTTTAAATTAGTTTAGATTAATTATTTATATTCATATTTAAATAAATTTTGTATTTACGAGTTTTTATATATATATAAATAGTTGTTTGTTATCAACCTGCCGGTGAGTTAAATTGATTAAATTTAACCATATATTGTGTCAATCAAAGACCGGTGAGTTGATTGAAACCTATTTAATTACAAATTTTCTTTTTCCCATTATATTATTTTCTCTAACAAAATCTAAATCCTTTCCCATAGTTTCACCTAACATAACACTGATCTTTTAGTCTCTAAACTATTTTATTATTATTATTATTATTATTGTTCTATCCTATGCAAATTTATTCAAAAGAATTCTTTTTACAATTTAATAATAACAATAATGGGGAGCTTAGTGCAGAGGCTAGAGCGACCATCAACAGACGAGGATTGGCAAGGCACCGCCAGCATTGGCATTATCGTGGTAGACGAGGCGGAAAACTTTTAAAGGAACGCCAAAGCCGGCACGCTTTTAGAAGCCATGAGCCAGTTGTCCATGAAGTTGATCGGCACAAATGTCAGAAGAGTGGGCCTTCAGTCGTGCTGGGCCTACTCAACACTAAGTCTCTCCACCATAAGGTGGATGATGTTCTGGAGACCATGAAAGAGTACAAGATAGACGGACTGTTTCTGGTTGAAACTTGGCATGATCCTGAGTCAGTCTGTATCAGCCGACTGCGGCAGGAGGGCTTGGTAGTGGTCGAAAGATCAAGGCCTAGACTCTCCAATACAGTAAACACGCTGCATACAAACCACGGGGGAGTTGCAGTCGTGGCTGACTCTGGATTCCAGGTTGTACCATTGGACACAGAAGTTCAGTTCTCAACTCTTGAGCATCTTTGTGTCAGAATTACTTCTGGTTCAAGGGCGGTCATTGGTTTAGTTGTTTATCGAACAGGTTATGCTTCTAGCGTGTTCTTCAAGGATTTCAATGAAATCATGAGCACCTTGGCCACATACAGTGAAGAAGTATTAATCCTGGGAGATTTCATTTTCCACCTTGAAAATCCAAGTGATAGCGATACTCAGACGTTTCAGAATATCCTGAGCTCTCATGGTTTCCAGTCATTAGTCAACCAACCAACCCATAGTCAGGGAGGGTGGCTTGATGTTGTTGCCTCGAGAAAGAGTCTTGAAGTTGACTGCATTGAGGTAGGCTTCTCTGACCACAAACTGTTGGTCTGGAAGTGTCAACTGGCCAAGCCTCCTCCTGTGTACAAAAAAACTTCTAGTAGACGCTGGAAACTCTTGGATAGAACAGAGTTTGCTCAACAGGTTCGACTGTCTCCACTCTCGTCTAGCACTGACCTTGATGTAGATTCAGCTGCTGACCTTTACAGCTCCACTTTGATTAGCATTCTCGATAAGTTGATTCCTCTTAAGACTGTTAGAGTACACCAGAGGCCTTCGGACCCTTGGTTTGACCATGAGTGTCGCGCCTCTAAACGCCTTAAGAGAAGTCTCGAGAGAAGCTACAGTAAGTCAAAAAATGAGCAAACACGTACTGCCTGGGTCAAGCAGTTGAAAGTTTACAAGAGTCTGTGCAGACGCAAGCGAGAGCAGTTCTGGAACTTGAAGCGCTCTCAGTCCAAAGGGAAGCCAGCTGACACCTGGAAACTCATCAATAGCATCGCGGGCATAAGTAAGACGTCGTCAGTCTCAGGCATCAGTGCTGATGACTATCACGCACACCTCACAGAGAAAGTTGCGTCGGCGAGAAGGTCAATCAATGCCCAAGATGACCCAACATTTTCATTCTGCGAGCACGGGCTCAGTTTGAATGGGTTCAGCATAGTCGACGATGAAGAAGTAGTCAGAGCTATTCAAGGGCTTCCGAATAAGCAGTGCTCGAATGACCCGGTTCCTACATGGCTGTTGAAGGAGATATCTGGAATAATTGCTCCTTTTTTAGTGAGCTTATTCAACAGGTCTTTTTCGGCAGGCAGGGTTCCGAAGTCTTTCAAGTCGGCCTACATCACGCCACTGCTCAAGAAGCCAAGTCACTGAAACTTCGTCGTACAGGCCTATTTCAAACTTGAGGGTGTTGTCCAAACTCATGGAAAGATTAGTTCTTCACAGAGTAGTCAACTACCTCGCAGAATTTCATCTTTTCCCTCCCTTGCAGTCGGCCTACCGTCGTCATCGTTCGACAGAAACTGCCATAACCAAAGTCTTTTCAGACATCGTTAGGGTAGAAGATGACGGTAAGCTTACATTGTTAGTTTTGCTTGATCTATCGGCAGCTTTCGATCTGGTAGATCACGCAACACTGCTCCGAAGACTGCACATCTCCTATGGTTTCTCTGACTCTGCGTTAGAATGGTTTAGGGACTACTTAAATGACAGATGTTTTGACATCCGCTGTAGTGGAACAAAATCGACAATGTCGGTTTCCGCTGTAGGAGTCCCCCAAGGTTCAGTTCTTGGTCCTTTACTGTTCTCTTTGTACACTGGAGATTTGGAAAGAATAGCAGCTAGACATGAGCTCGCTTTTCATCAGTACGCTGATGACACCCAGATTTACGGTCATTGCATTAAAGGTCATCAGGCTGACCTGCAAGCAAGGGTGTCATCATGCATTGATGAAATTGCTGCTTGGATGGTTGCCAATCAACTGAAACTTAACTCCAGCAAAACTGAAGTTATCTGGCTCTCATCCCGTCGAAACTCTACTCACACTCCCAAAGATCCAGTTCGCATTTGTCAGAACGAGATAATTCCTTCCGATAGTGTCAGAAACCTAGGAGTTTATCTCGACAAAGACCTCACCATGACGACACACATCAACAAGATGACTCAAACCTGCTTTGCTTCTTTACGCCAAATACGATCCATAAGATGGTTATTGACCAAGGACTCACTGAGAACATTGGCTTCTGCTTTGGTTCTCAGTCGAATTGACTATGGCAATATCATTCTTACTGGGTTGCCAATGACGCAGCTGCAGAAAATTCAGTCTATAATCAACACCACAGCTAGGCTCATAACAGGTTCTAGAAAGTATGATCACATCAGCCCTGTTCTCAAGGAGCTTCACTGGCTTCGTGTTGAAAATAGAATTGAATACAAAAACATCTTGTTAATGCACAAGTGTCTGTCTAATGAGTGCCCAGATTATTTGTCGAGTAGCATTGTCATGAGAGCAAGTCTTCCCCAGAGGGAAAGACTCAGGTCTTCCAGGTCAAGAGATGTAGTTGCACAGAGCTACAAACTCAAGTATGCAGGTGCAAGAAGCTTTTTTGTTGCAGCGCCGACTCTTTGGAATAGTCTTCCCAATAGACTCAAATCCCCGAGATCGACCGCGACATTCAGCCGTTCCCTGAAAACGTACTTGTTCGACCGATAACAATAACTTACAAATTTACTGCTCATTTTTCATTAATCAATTTCTTGCTTCCCAATTTCATTCTTTTTTATATTTATACAAATGGTCAATAATAATTGTAAAATAAATAATAATAATAATAAATAATAATAATAATATAATATAGATATTTACTTTTTTTCTTAAATTTATTGTTATTATCATTTCAGTTTCAATCTTTAAAAAAAATATTTTGTCTATTTAAAAAAATAAAAAATATATGTATATGTATGTATATAAATATATATATATATATATATATATATATATATATATATATATATATATATATAAATATATATATATATATATATATATATATATATATATATATATATATATATATATATATATATATATATATATATATATATATATATATATATATATATATATATATATATATATATATATATATATATGTGTGTGTGTGTGTGTGTGTGTGTATGTATATATATATATGTGTGTTTATATATATATATAAATGATTTTATTGTTAAATTTCAATACCTTACTTTTCCTATACTTTCCATTTATTCATCTATCATTAATATTATTATCAAATTTTCCATAACCAAGTGGTCTTGAAGCCCGTCCGGGTTTACGCCACGTTAATAATACTCGTCGTTGTATTGTATTGTATTGTATTGGTGGTCGTGTTGTTGGTTGAAGATGAACGAATTTCAGGGGTTGAGATCAAGAATTTAATTGGGTTAACTATCGTGGTTGACTAAGAAGTAGTTGGATTGGTAGCGCTTTCGTTTGTTTCAATTATGGGTTTTTGGTGTAGGGAACTTGTAATGGGGTTTGGTCTAGGGTGGTGTTGGGGAAAACGCATTATTGGTGCCCTTGATGCCTCTGATGATGGTGTTCTTCCTTCAGCATGACTGCAATGTTTGCATTCTGGTGTACATGGTCTTTGTGAGAAGTCTGCATTCCTATGCAGCAGGCCTTCACGATGCTGAGTTTCAAAATCATACGACTGCAATCTTTCAATCCTTATTGATATTTGTCCTTCTGGGCTTTTGAAAGAAAGCAACCATTTTAAAGCCGCGTGGTTGGCCAGAAACAGGGTAACTAGTCAGTGCTTTTTTCAATTCACAAAATGAATGTCTGCACTCTTGATTTCAAACGAACAGTATTTTCTGTTTCGTCATCTGATGAAGGGCTTTGGCAATTTTAGTGTGGCATGAATCAACCACAATGCGTGTAGAGTCCAAGGAAGCTTTGTCCTCACGAACATTCTTAGGTAGAGGCCAAATTTTGACCACTTCAATCTTGTCAGGATCGGTACTCACACCTTTAGCGAATACTATATGGCTCATGTTTTTTTACTTTAATTTCAAACAAAAACATTTCTTTAAACTGAGTTTAATTACTGCTTTTAGAATTTTCTGGAAAAAATATTTCACATGAACAATGTGTTCATTAAATGTTTTATCAATTATAATAATGTCCTCTAGGTAGACAAGGCAAGTCTTCCCAATGAAGGATGCGTTCCACCAATCGTTCAAAGGTGGCAGGAGCATTACAGAGACCAAATGGCATAACAGTAAACTGCCAGAGACCATTACCTGTAGAAAACGCAGTCTTGGCTTTATCTTCTGGAAATAAACTGACCTGCCAGTAGCCACTCTTCAAATCCAGGGTGGAGAATGTTCTGGAGCCTGCAAGGGTATCTAAGGTGTCACGTTGCGAGGAAGGGGTAACTGTCCTTGTGAGTGACATTATTCAATGCTCGGTGTTCAATGCAAACCGAAAGGAGTCATCCTTCTTCTTTACCAAAACCACTGGTAAACTCCAATGACTGTTCTATGCTTCAATTACGCCTCTGTTTCTCATTCGTTCTATCATTTTAGCAGCTTCTTGTTGTTTTGCGAGCGGTAAACGACGTGGCATTTGACGTATGGGCTTGGCATCCCCAGTGTCAATTCTATGCTGGACCACTTCTGTTCTCCCAAAATCATCTTCTGCTAACATCATACCACTATACTCTAGCAACGACGGTACGGCCTTGCCATACTCATCACATGAAAGTGACCGTTTCAAAGCCATCAACAGTTTTTCAAGCAGTGGACTTCTAACTTTTGAATCATTAGAGTCTTCGTTGCCTTCCTCTTTTATAAACGAATTCTTATAAAACTTCAATAGTTTCTATTACATTTGTGACGAAAAAAGTAAAAATTACTCTTTTATACTAATGTCAAATTAGTTTATAGCACATTACGTTAAAACACGATTAATTTTCGATTAATAATGATAATCGGTCGATTAACTTCGATTTAAATTCTCAATCGTGGATCAGCAATAATAATAATACTTTTACTACTACAGAGATCTGATGGACGACCACCAATCCGAACTCGCCTACCAACTCACCCACCTGAAACATGCCTTCATGTGCCACTGCAGGTACTAGTAGTAGTAGTAATAGTAGTAGTAGTAGTAGTAGTAGTAGTAGTAGTAGTAGTAGTAGTAGTAGTAGTAGTAGTAGTAGTAGTAGTAGTAGTAGTAGTAGTAGTAGTAGTAGTGGTAGTAGTGGTAGTGGTAGTAGCAGTAGAAGTAGTAGTAGTAGTATTAGTAGTAGTAGTAGTAGTAGTAGTAGTAGTAGTAGTAGTAGTAGTAGTAGTAGTAGTAACTCAATATTTATATTAAATGTTATTACACAATTTTTTTATTACTTTTTTATTATAAGAAAGTTTTTATTTCATTCTATTATACTTAATATTTTTATTATTAAAAACTATTATTAGAATATATTATTATTTCATAAAAAACCTAAAATTAATCAAGTTCTCCACCGCCACAGCACTCTTTCATCCACTCTTCAATCCATCGAGACGCACTCCCTCAAAAAGTATGAGCTTGGAAATCCCAAGAACTTTTTGAAGAGCATTAACCACCTGATGCTCAACTCCGGCAATCCGCATGCACCCCGCTTCGTGTCTTTCTTGTTATTCCTCTCCTTGCTGCCCCTCAGCGTCTTGTGGTTGTTGTCGTGGTGATCACCGGTTGCTTTGATGGTTATGCAGGTGCCGGTTATGGTGAAGCATTTTTCGTTTTTAACAAATAAACGCATATACAAGGCTCTCTTTCACTAAATCAACGTCAGTCATTTGCTTCCGGCGGGTCACCAAAAGCCAATGTTTGCCAAATTACATGATTAAATATTTCAATATGCCACAGGACAAAAATATTTTCTTTGGATGACCTTTATTTCACGAATCCGTATATATATATCAACACAAAACATAGAGATGCCACTAAAATAAGGAATGCAGTCGATTCACCCATTAATCGTTCACCTCTCAAAATAGTTAAAAACAGACTTTATTTTTTATAGGTATTTTTCTGAAAGAAAACAAATTATTTAAAATAATAAAAAATTATTATTTTGTTTTAAATAAATGAAAAACTATTAAATAAATAAAGAAATGTAAAAAATTGATAAAATAAAAAAAAATTGATAAAATAAATAAAAAATTGATAAAATAAATAAAAAATTGATAAAATAAAAAAAGATGAAAAAAATTAATAAAATAAAAAAAGATGAAAAAAAGTAATAAAATAAATGTAAAATTGCAAATAAATTAAATATTCGAAAATAAATGAAAAATTCGAAAATAAATGAAAAATTCGAAAATAAATGAAAAATTCGAAAATAAATGAAAAATTCGAAAATAAATGAAAAATTCGAAAATAAATGAAAAATTCGAAAATAAATGAAAAATTCGAAAATAAATGAAAAATTCGAAAATAAATGAAAAATTCGAAAATAAATGAAAAATTCGAAAATAAGGAAAAAATTTGGTGAAATTTACGGTATGCGTTGGAGTTAGAGGTCGGACATGGACGATTTTTCATTCCCGGTCCCTTCCCGTTCCCGAAATTTGTTGTCCCGTCCCGTCCCGTTCCCGAAATTTGTTTTCCCGTCCCGTCCCGTTCTTGATGGGACATCAGAATTTTGATTCCCGTCCCGTCCCGTTCCCGCAACTCGATTCACGGTCCCGACCCGTTCCCGAAACTTTTTTGTTTTTTTATTCATTTTTGTTGCCGTTTTCACTGGTCCCAAACTTGCTAGTTCTAAAATTTCTTAACATTTATTATTTGAAAGTCAGAGAATATTTCTTTTAATAAAATTAAAAAAACACGATTCAACTTTCAAATATTTATTGAAATGAAAGTATTGAAGTTAGTCAATGTTTTTGACTAATTCAATCAAGTCTTTATTGCTTTTCACGCGGGTTAAACCGTTAAGAGTTTTAGTTTTCAAATGAGATGATTTTGGGTCTGAAGTTAAACGACCACATATTGAAAAATTCCGTTCACAGGGAATATAACTTGCAGATAAACTAAACAAAATTTTGGCTACAATTTGTTGTATTTTAAAATTGCTCATTTTACTCCAATAAAATAAAACATCTTTATAATCTTCAATTTTTTGGGACGTAATTGTGAATCTTTGTACAATTCATCCTCTTCTGATTTTTTTTTCGTTCATTATTCTTAATTCTTCAATAATGTTAGAATTATGTTTTTTGACAACATTCTTATTCTCCACAACTGCAAATATAAAATCATTCGTATAATTTGTTAGTATAATAATTTTATTATAATTTTTACGTTATTGAAACAAACATAATAGGTCTAAATAACCATCATTTGTTTTTTTCTCAACGGCACTTCAGCTTGGTCTGGCTGTACAAAATAGAATTAAATTTTCTCTAATGAAAGTCTTGGTATTTATTTCTTTTCTATCCCAAACTTTTTTCCTATTATTCTTTCATACTGTGGATGCAACAGACATGCTGTCATATGAATAAGATCAATGGCATCTTTTCTTTTGTCGAAATGATCAACTGAGCAATCATTTGGAAATTAATCATTCAAATTCAAAGTATTAATTTATAGAATTACAATAATATAACTGACCATTTTGATTTCATCTGAAAAGTTTTCATCATCACCCATTTGTTCTAATCTGCCTAATCTTTGGACTCACCATAACAACTTCAAATGTAGTGTTGGAGATTTCGACATTGGCAATGGTGCCTTCGTTACACATTTCTATTGCATTTAATACTTATTTTAAGTACGGAGTATCGATGAAATAAAGATTTCCATACTTAGAAGTTTGCTGAAAAATCATTGTTAAAAAATCCAATCCCAATAACTGTCATTCCCGTTTTTCCCGTTCCCGATTTAAAAGTTGATTTCCGTTCCCGTCTTTTCCCGTTCCCGATTTGAAAGTTGATTCCCGTTCCCGTCCCGAAAACCTATTCCCGGTTCCCGATTTTTCCCGTCCCGAAATTAATTTTTATTCCCGTTCCCGCGGATACCCGGTCCGACCTCTAGTTGGAATCCACCATACTTGAAATCTACCACACAGCGAATATTCTTCATAAATTTTTTAAACTATTTTTTTACGAATAAGAAACACTACAAATAAACGAAATTTCAAGTGGCGTAAAAAAATATTTAAAAAATTAATTTAATTTTTAAAAAATGAAATTTTAACATTATAATTTACCCTACAGGGAATCTACCTTTAGACGAAAACATAAGAAAAGATCGTTACATTTTAATACAAATTGTTTTTTCTTTACAAAATTAACATATAAATTATATGAATGGAATTTTTTTTAAATAAAAATAATTAAATTTTTGATTTTTTTAGCCACATAAACATAAAAAAAGTAATAAATTTAATAAATGTGACAAAAATGTTTTAAAAAAAGTTCAAATAGAAAACACTACATTTAAGTGTAATTCATTAAAAAAATATTGAGTGTATTTGTTTTTAAAAAAATTTTACGCAACTTGAAATTTCAACTTAAGAATCTACCTTCTAATCAAAACATAAAATAAAATCGTTAATTTTCAATATAATTTGTTTTTTATTTTACACAATTAAAATATAAATATTTAAATAGAACTTGTTTCATTAAAATTGAAAAAATCATTTTTCTCGATTTTTTAGCAACATAAACATTAAAAAAAAGAAAGTAATAAATTTAATAAATGTGAAAAAATGTTTTAAAATAAATACGAATAGAAAGCATTACAATTAAGTGTAATTCATGAAAAAATATTGGTTTTTTTACGCATTAACAATAACAAAACTGTAGCAATTTTCCAGATACAACACTTCTTCAGAGTAGAAGATTTTTTAATCATCATTTTCATTAAAATATTCAGTAAAATAGAGTTAATTCATTATCATCGTAGGTTACTAACAAAATAATATGATAATCTTTTTCAGATACAACACTTCCTCTGCATAAAAGATTTAGTGTCGACATACTTATAGAATTGCATTATAAACACCTTTAAATAATATGTAACCAAAGAACTATATTCATTTTAATCAACTAAATATTTATTTGAGTTAACTAATTATTTTAGTTAACTAATTATTTTAGTTAACTAATTATTTTAGTTAACTAATTATTTTAGTTAACTAATTATTTTAGTTAGCTAATTATTTTAGTTAACTAATTATTTTAGTTAACTAATTATTTTAGTTAACTAATTATGTTATTTAACTAATTATTTTAGTTAACTAATTATTTTAGTTAACTAATTATTTTAGTTAACTAATTCTTTTAGTTAACTAATTCTTTTAGTTAACTAATTCTTTTAGTTAACTAATTATTTTAGTTAACTAATTATTTTAGTTAACTAATTATTTTAGTTAACTAATTATTTTAGTTAACTAATTATTTTATTTAACTAATTATTTTAGTTAACTAATTATTTTAGTTAACTAATTATTTTAGTTAACTAATTATTTTAGTTAACTAATTATTTTAGTTAACTAATTATTTTAGTTAACTAATTATTTTAGTTAACTAATTATTTTAGTTAACTAATTATTTTAGGTAACTAATTATTTTAGTTAACTAATTATTTTAGTTAACTAATTATTTTAGTTAACTAATTATTTTAGTTAACTAATTATTTTAGTTAACTAATTATTTTAGTTATCTAATTATTTTAGTTAACTAATTATTTTAGTTAACTAATTATTTTAGTTAACTAATTTTTTTTTTGCCTATCTTAACCCTTCATTTTCTTGAACTGCTCTAGCCTCCCTTTTTGCATTCCTATCCCTTGATCCCGTCAGACATTTTCTCTTTCTTTTTAGTTCATCAATTTCCGGTTCACCCCATCTATATTTCTCTCTCCAAAATTACCAAGAAAAACATCTGTATGTAAAAATATTGCAAAATAAAACAACATATTTCCATTTTTTTCTCTTAACATTTTTCAAAAGTTTCTGAGGGGGGGGGATGTTAAATTGAATTTATTTTGGTCGAAAAGCATTGAAATCTACCATAAGGGAAACATTCTTTGAAATTGTATTTAATTTGTACTAATAGGAAACACTACAAATAAACGAAATTCATTTTTAAAAATTGAAGAGCTTTATTTTTTAGTCTTCGTCTTAGTAATTTTTGAATGATTGTTTATTGATTTTTTCCGTCTCTGTTATCAATCTCAAAAGTGAGGGATCAGATTAGACATCTGTATGAATATTTTAACAAAGTTTTAGTTTAGGCTTATAAGCAAAAACTCAATTAGATTTCTTTCAGAAAGATTATTAAATGTTGGTGTCGAACCATGGAGGACATTCTGGCCTTTTTAAAGCTTTCAATTTCTTGGGAATTAATATTCATAAAATTCGGATACATTTTCTTTTAACTTGTTGAGCCATAATTTTTCTATTTAAAACTTTTTTATCCATATTATACAAACAAATACTCAATTTTTCGAGGAGAAAAAATCTAAAAAAAGAAAGTAGTCGTTTAGAAAATATTTTAAGTTTTGTATTCTAGAATAAACCCACGTGCAAACGATAAAATAACCAAGAAATAACATAGAAAAAAACTCAAATGATTTCATCATTAATAAATCGAAATTTGTCAGAAATATTCTGTAAAAGTTAACAATTGGGGCTCAAAATATAATTTTTTATTTAATTTATAATTTTATCTTATTGGCGTTAAATTATTATTTTTTGCCATTCTTTTTCCTTGAAAGCCTATTTGGCCCATATAAGACCAATATACCAACCATATAGTAGGGGTGGGCATAAGTAGGAAAAAAATCGAAAAATTGGAAATTCGTTACGTCCACTTGGAATATGGTTCATTAAATTATCTCATAAGTATTTAATATTGGAAGCTAATATTTTTGATAAAAAGATACCTCCCACCCACACCCACCCACTTCCAAAAACCTAAATCCAAGTTTTAGCCTTGAGCCTCAGCGTTTCAAACAAAAAAATCATTAAATAATTTAATATACTCAACTTTTAGGATAATAAAGTTACTTAATACTTGAAATAATATAATTTTATAAAGATTAAAAAAAATTATTTGTGCCGCCCACACCACACTAGGGCTTCGGCAGTGGCATGAATACAGTTCTGGTTTGAAAAGGATATAAGGATATATCATGTTTTACAAAGTTTTATGGTGGAAATAGACGTTTATAAAACAAATTCTAGTGTAGTTGGACATGCACCTGACATGTGATTTCAAATAGTGGCTCCCCCAAACACTGGAACCGATTCAATGAGTTTCATCTCTACCTTGAAAAAAATAGTATCCAGTGGGTTGTTTTTTTTACAAAAACAAAAAGTTTGGGTTTTTCCAAGGCAACAACAGTTTTTATTCACCACTTCAGTGATCTCACGCCAGAACCCACAGATAAACAATCGCCTATGCTGTCTAGTCAGACAAGTTATGGAACCTTCCTATTTCAAGTTGTTCTGGTGGTGTTTTTCTGCTTGGATGTGTACGTGGTGTCAGAGGCAGCAATTGAGCACTTGGAATTATGAGTTAAGTTTTATTATGCAGCCCCTTATCAATACGGTTTTAGATAGGCAAAAGAGAGACTAGGACATTGATGAATAAGTCTCACCTATAGAGTACCCAATCAGTGAGCAGGCTTCTGTGGGCGTTTTGAAATTTTGAAATCGATGATTATGCTCTTCTACTACATATAGGCTATTCTTCAAAACACACTAAATTTTGTCTACTTTAAAGCACATTTAGCCCTTATAGCATGGGCAGCGATGCTGTTCCTGGGGTTCGGACTTCCCCACTTTTTAGTTGTGAGGGTCCACCTTAATTGTAGTGACCCCAGGACCCATCAAGATTACCACCCATTCTGGGTAAGACCCCTTCAATATTTGCCGCAGATCGCCGCCACTGCCATATAGGACCCATATAGGCTTTCCTTAAAAACACTTTAAATTTTTTCTTTCTTCAGTGCCTATTTAGCTCATATAGGACCCATATCAGACCCATAAAGATAATCGCTAGCCCACGTAGCCCATATAGAATCCATATAGCATGCTCACTGGGTACAGACGGAAAACTGGTAATATTTAAAGAAAAAGTGGACTTAGTTGGACTAATTAAATGAAAAAAATATTATCCATTAAAAAGCTTGGTGTGGGAAGGTGCTGGGAATGGAAGTATTGACATCATTTTCATTAAAAGAGTGATCTTTATTCATGCTCGTGGTTTTCAACAGCTTTTACTGAAAATGGGCTCGGAGCACGGGTTTTTGCCATATCATATAGAAGCTAAGTAGAAAAGTTCTCAAGCGCTTTTTTCACCTACTCTATTTATGCAACGTAAAGAAAACTCATGTCTGACTTGACTTTTTTGTGTGTGTGACATCTCACCCAGCTGAATCAGAAGCTGCGGGGTAATAAACAAGTCATAACGCAATCAATCAATCAATCTCTTCTATTTCTATAGCGCTTTTTCTATAATTCAAAAAAGCTTTTAAATAAATTTGTTAAATTAAACAGGGTTTTAGATAGCATCTCTATCATGACCTTTGACATTATTTTCTATTAAATTAAACTATATATATATATATATATATATATATATTGTTTAATTTAATAGAAAATAATGTCAAAGGTTATGATAGAGATGCTATCATTGACCTGTTTAAAAAGATAACTGATGATACCATTAAAAATGATGATGATTTGACAGTCACCAGGCAGGGTAGACTTGATGAGGGCTCTGAAAAGATCAGACCCATTGTTATTAGATTTAACTCCCTATCTGCCAAAACATTGGTTTTCAAAAATTCGCACAGAATTAAGACACTGTCAGGTGATGTTGCTAAAGTAAAAATCTTTCATGATTTAACTCGTGAACAAAGAAATGAGTTCAATAAACTGGTGGATGAGGCAAAAGAGGTAGTAAAAAATGGTGATGGTAATAGGTCCTGTAGGGAGGTGGAAAATAGTAAAAATTTTGAAAAAATCAAATTTGTACATTTTGGACCTCTGAATATAAGATCTATTGTTTTTGAATATAATGAGGTTTATGAATTGATACATGAAGGGTTGAATATTTTTGTGTTGACGGAAACATGGCATGGATCACATGATGAAATTTCAGTACGGAAGGCAATGCCTCATGGTTATAATTTTGTTGATTTTTTAAGACCGCTTGATCCATTTCATGGTGGTTTAATTATTTATTATAGGTCTGTTTTCAAGTGTAAACGATTGGATTTACCTAAAATATCCACTTTTGAGGCTGTTGCTTTGAAACTGTTTTGGTTTAAATGTAATTTTGTTGTATTAGCTATTTATAGGCCTGGATCAGCACCAGTCTCTCCTTTATTTTTTACGGAACTCACCTTGGTTTTGGAAAATGTTTCAATTTAAGCGTCCCATCTTGTTTTAGCTGGAGATTTTAATGTTAGGGTTGATAGACCTGATCATCCGAATGCTGTCATGCTACATGATGTTTTTGAAATTTCCCATTTAATTAATAGAGTAAATGAGCCCACTCATAATTTGGGTGGTGTACTGGATCTGATTGTGACTTCTTGTGAGCTGCCTGTTTCTGATATCAAAGTTTTCCAAGTGGGATTTTTTCTGACCATGCTTTTATTAAGGTACGTCTGCCATTTGAAGTAAAACCTCCAAGGATTGCAAAAAAGCTTGTTCGATCTTGGAAACGTATGGAAGAAGATTTATTTGTCTCTTTAGTACTTGATTCTCCTATAAGTAAGCCATGTTCAAACAATGATGTTGATGAGCTGCTTGAACTTTTAACAAAGAAATGAAAAAAATTGTAGATATAACCTAACCCTAACCCTAACCCTAACCCTAACCCTAACCCTAACCCTAACCCTACCCTAACCCTAACCCTAACCCTAACCCTAACCCTAACCCTAACCCTAACCCTAACCCTAACCCTATGAAAGGAATGTATACTTTTAACGCATTTATTTGGTTAGCGGCTGCCATTTTGGCAGCCGCTCAAATAAATTTGTGGAATAAACGGTTTTGGGTATAATATATTAAAATTTTAGAATCTAAAGTCTAAATAAAAATTAAATTTAATTAATTAGAATGTTTTTAGTGCAAATGTTGGTTGTTTTGAATCTGTCGAGAATGGCCGCAGCAGACCAAGATGGCCGCAGGGAATCAAAGCGCTCAAGGAGAAAGGATAAAGGAGAAAGCTTTCCATAGCAGCAGCAGTACCAGCGTTGGCAAAGACTTCTCCTTCACCCTCTTTCGCAGCCTCGGCACCAGTGGCAAGACAGAAAATTGAGAAGAAGGATGATTGTGTTTTGAGGATGATGTGGTAATGATTGTGCTGTGGTGTTGGTATTGTGGTGATGAAAGAATTTTTTATTTATGGTGATAGTGATTTTTTGGCGGTGATTGTCATGGTGGGGTGGGTGAAGTTGGATTATTGAGGTTGATCGTGTGTTTATATATATATTTTAATTTATATATATACATATATTGGTAATGGTCTAAAAACCGTTTTATTTAACAAATTTATTTGAAGAGCGCCTTTGTTCACTTAGTAAAGGGCGCTATACAAATCATTAGTGATTGATTGATTGATTATAGTTGCGCCTCTTCATATGGCCAAGTGTAGACGAGAGCCAAAGGCTCCATGTTTTGATGGAGAGTGCAGGCAGGCAAAAAGAGATTGTCGCAAAAAAAAAGGAAATACAAGAAAACTTTGCAAATAGTTTATAAAAAATTTTTTATCACTGCCTGTAGATCGAAAAATTGCCTTCTTGTAGAAAAAAGAAACTTATACTGGAAAAATCTTGTAGATGAAAATAGAATGAAACCAAAGCAACTTTGGAATATTATCAATAAACTGTTGTGTGATGAGTCGGTTTCTGGTTTTGCTGATGCTGAGACTGATTTTTCTGCAAACACGTTTTTACATTTCTTTAGCAATAAAGTAGAAAGAGAAAGACAAGACACAGAAAATTGTGATGTAAATGACAATTTGATGTTTTCTGATTCTGAGATTCCGAAGAATTATAAATTGTCAAGTTTTACTATCTTAAGTGAAGACTATGTAATAAAAGTGGTTTTAGATTCGCCAAATAAAACATGTTCATTGGATTGTTTACCAACATTTGTTTTTTTTAAATATATTAACTTGTTTTCAAAATTTTTAACAAGTTTTATTAATCTTTGTCTAAATTTGGGTACATTTCCTAATTTATGTAAACATGCGCTAGTTGTTCCACTATTGAAAAAAGATGGCTCAGACATAAATAGTGTAAATAAATATAGACCAGTTTCAAATCTTTCTTTTATTTCAAAGTTAATTGAACGCATTGTAGCTAAGAAACTGTTAGAGTATTTGACCTTCAATAGTCTATTGTCTGTGTACCAATCAGGGTACAGGCAGTTTCATTCCACTGAGACTGCTTTGTTACAAGTACTTTCTAGCTTATATGCAGCTATGGATAAAAATGAGACATCAATATTGGCATTTTTGGACATGATTGCAGCGTTCGACTGTGTTGATCATAGTATTCTTAATCTAGTAGACTTAGTCGCAGTTTTGGAATAACTGGGGTTGTTTATTCATGGTTCGAGTCATATTTATTTAATCGTTCACAACAAGTTTCTTATAAAAGTGAGTTGTCTGAAAATCAGATTATCACACATGGTGTACCACAGGGTTCTGTTCTTGGTCCGATTCTTTATCTTTTGATTCAGTAGTTGTTACCCTTTTGAATTTCAAAATTCAATTGACAAGTTAGTAAAATGCTTATCAAATATCGATTTATGGGTGTCAGCAAATCGATTAAAATTAAATCAAAGCAAAACCAAAATACTACCGATAGGCACTTGGCAGCAGCTTTCTAAGATTGAGGTTGACCATGTTGTTATTGATGGCGAAGATATTGAACTATCCTCTCAAGCAACTAATCTGGGTTTTATTTTTTATAAAAAACTAACAATGAATGAACACATTAAGCATTTGATCGGCACATGTTCTTATCAGCTGCGCAAATTAATGTCAATCAGAAGGTCATTAACTACTGCTACCACACAAGGTCTGGTCCATGCATTCATTCACTCTCGGTTGGACTACTGCAACTGTCTTTTTTGGGGCTTACCTGAGAGATCGATTGGTAGGCTTCAGTCCATTCAGAATCGTGCTGCTAAAGTTGTAGTTGGCGCATATAAATATGACCACCATTTTTAAGGAACTCCATTGGTTGAGAGTTGATAAATTTTTAAGATATGCATGTTGATGTATAAGTGCTTAAATGGACGTGCACCAAAATACCTTATGGATAGGTGCACTTTAAAAACAAACACTTTGCAAGCCTATCGATTGCGGTCTGATGAGGTGAACTACTTGGCTGTTCTACCCGCACGTTTAAAAATAGGGTCAAGACAATTTTCTATGTCTGGCCCTCTTGTATGGAACAGCATGCCAAATCAATTGCGGCAGCTCGGTTTAACGGTTAAGATGTTCAATGATATGCTGAAAAAATATCTGTTTTCACTGTCATGAAATTAATGTTTAGAGCGCTATTGAGATCTATTAAATGGTGCTATATAAATACTCTGATAGATAGATAGATAGTTATATATATATTAGGGAATGTAGTAACTTCAAAAACAGTTTCTTCAACTGATTTGGAATGGACGTGGTTGCGCGATGAACTAGCCGATGATCCCACTGATTTGGATGAGATAGACATGCTGCCCCTTGTATATACTTCTGGGTGCATCGGGAGGTCAATCAGTAGAGAGAGAAAATGCCAATCTTGCAAGAAAGATTTAGTGGCTCGCTTCATCGACGAAGAGGATTCTGGAAAGCACACAAAAGTCATACAAGCATTTATTTGCTTCGATTTTTAAATTTATTTGTTTGCAAATAAACGAATTATTGTTCAAAAAAAAAAGTAATTGAACTGCTGGACCAAGGTGGTTTATTTGAGCCTACTGAATACTGCTTAGCTGTGTGCTTTGCCGCATTTTTTTATTACCATGATATGAAATCAAAAGAAGATCTTTTTCGAAAGTGTATAGCATGTTCTTCCACTAGTCATCTTGCCCAATTCGAAACAGCGGTGATGGACAAAATGACCTCCTTCATGTCTGCACTTGTGAGCAGGGACACCAAACCGTACATCTTATGGTTTGCCGATTATTTAATTGTATGTGCAAAAAGCTAATTAAGCAACAAAACCGAGATTATGAGTCAATGTCGTCACCTACTCAGCGAAAAATCAGAAAGCTTCAGAGTAAGAGCTCAAAATAAACAAAGATTTGATTGTAAAAAAAATATACTTGTTATTGTGATGGCATGCTTATAAATGTTTATATATTTTTTTTGACTCTATGATATCATAAATTTAGATTCACAATAAGTATTATTTGATAAAAATGAGTTTGGTTGACCTTGAATATATTGTTAGTATGTCAACCAACAGATAAAAAATGCTGCAATGAAAATGAGCTTGCTTTGAGTTTCGCTTTTATGATTATAAATATGCATATAGGTTATTCTTTTAACTACAAAGATTATAGACATGAATCTGCAAAAGTATTGTGAGGGTTCAGCTACTTAGAATTAGATTTACAACAAAAATAAGTAGGCCTCCAATGGTAATTCGAAAGCGTTGCTTTCGCTTCCCGGTTACTACATTCCCTAATATATATATTAGGGTGCTTCCATCCATAATGCTAAATTTTTAAATTAGGTATTCATTATCGACCAACCCATCATTTGATGATGTCTCACATAAAAACTCAATAGCCAAAATATTTCTTAATTAAATTAATATTTAGAACATGCTCAACACGTTTCAAAATACACGTTTTTACCATTTTTATCGATTTTCTGACCAAATATGGCAAATACGTATTTTAGAACTTAATGGATGACCTTACTGGTTCAGAACGGGTTAAAGTCGATCGACTTCCAATTCTGGTTTCTGGACAGGATGTGGGAAAATTGTTAGCTGTCCCTAAGCTCCAAGATGGCACGGCGGCTTCAATGTCACAAGCAATCACACAAACTATTGATGAATGGGGCTTGCGAGACAGGATCAAGGGTCTCTGCTTTGATACAACGCCTTCAAATGCTGGAACAAAAGGTGGCACTTGTATTCGTCTGGAAGCAGAGCTTGGTCGACAGTTAATCAATTTGGCATGTCGTCACCACATCTCCGAAATTATTCTTGAAAAGGTTTTCAGCGTTCATGACGTCTCAAGGTCTCCTAACATGGAGTTGTTTGGTCATTTCAAAATTTGTTGGCCCCGTATTGACCAGAAGTTATTTTGTACAGCAGTTGAAGATAACACTTTAGCAAGTATGATAGCTCCTTGGAAGGATGATGTCATAAAGTTTGCACAGTCTCAGCTGAATAAATTTCAACCTCGTGACGACTACTGTGAATTGCTTGAACTGTCTATCATTTTCTTAGGAGGCACACCTGAACGTGGAATACGGTTTCGGTACCCTGGTGCTATTCACAGAGCTCGATGGATGGCGAGGGCCATTTATTCCATAAAGATGTGGTTATTTCGCAAACAATACGATCCACTAGACGCAGGCGCCAGCTGTCGAAAATCTAGAAGTCTTTCCTATGGTCAGAAAATATGGCATCACCTGCAAGAAGTAAGTTTGTTCATCACTAAAGTATATCTGAAATACTGGTTTGAAAGTCCAGCTGCAAACTGTGCTCCACGACAAGACCTTGCACTGTTATGTGCTTTATCTGAATATCCAAATACTGAAATTGCCAAGGCTGCCACTACAGCCTTTGAGCGACACCTTTGGTATCTCTCTGAAACACTTATTGCCTTTGGCTTCTTTGATGATGCTGTCACTATAGAGGAGAAGCGCTTGATGGTAGTGGCACTCCAAGAAGTTGAAGGCTCAGATGAGCCTCTTAAACGAATTCAGCCATTTGAGCATCCAACTACTAAAAAACTTCACAACTTTGTTACAAAGAGCACTAACTATTTCTTCACGATTCTTGGCATATCCCAGGACTTCTTGCAGGTCGATCCCAGTGAGTGGGAATCTCAATCAGAGTATCAAGAAAGCAAACGACTTGTGCAATCTGTCAAAGTCGTCAATGACTTGGCTGAACGTGGGGTTGCGTTGATTCAAGAGTTCAACACGAGTTTGACACGCAATGAAGAACAGAAGCAATATCTCCTTCAAGTCGTCGAGGACCATAGAAAAAAGTTTTCGGCACCGACTAAGTCATCAGCAGTTGATGCCAAGTTACAGTTAGTTCCCAAAGAACATAAACGTTAGGACTTTTGAATGACTTTTGATGACTATTGAATATTAATACTGATAATTTTTATTTTGACGCTGGATAAATTTTCAGTTAATAAAGTATCTACAACTGTCATAGATGTGTTCTACAGGTTTTAAATCGCGATCGCAGGTTTTGACACAAATATTGAAAACTTTGAAAGCGTTGAGCATGTCCTAAATATTATTATTTTCCACCAATTTTTTTTTTACAGCCTTTTTCTAACTAGCATCATGTAATGCAGGGTTGGCAAACACGATCCTGATACTTTCATTTTTTGGAAGCACCCTAATATATATATATATATATATATATATATATATATATATATATATATATATATATATATATATATATATATATATATATTCTCAGAATGTTTTTCATTTTCAATTGCCTTTGAAAATGCTGAAAACATAAAATCTTTTTCTCCATGCTGGCCAACCTATCTTCTGCTGAAATACACAGACTTTATTTTTCAAAGCACAAATAAACGAGTAAGGACTTTTCCACGAGAAAGCCATTTGACTTCCGTATGCAAAATCAAAGTTATTTGTTCGGCACCCACATCCTCACACATTGCAAAAAATAAACGCATATTCTATGCACTTTCTCGGTTAAAGTTTCCTACTTTCACAACATCATTAATGACATCGTAGAGCTCATTTTTTTGTTACTGAAATCTTTTGATAAATAAAGTAATGAAGAGACTTAGAATTCTGAGCTATACACCAACAATTTTTCCCAATTAATTTCGCAATGAAGTAGTCATTTAGAACTTTGAAAAGTTCTGCAGTTGTTGTCTGCTAAAGAAACTCCAGGAAAAACATTGCGTCTTTAACAGGGGCGGTGATCGGCTGCAATTCTTGGAGGGGGGCCTAACCAGCTTATCGAAAAAATATAGAAGTCATCGTGTTTTGCCATTCAGCTTGACGAATCCAGAGATTTTTCAAACAGCGCTATTCTTCTTGGTCACAATCAATTTGAAGCTTATAGTGACATTATTGAAGACATGGGCGACGATGCTGGGGGGGGGGGGGGGTCTTGGGGTCAGGACTATCACTTAAAAAACTTGTTAAAACTTCTGTTTTTTATTTTTTTAATCTTTATTTATAATGTACCAAGGCACGCAACTGAGACGCCACTCACACGAAGTAAGTCGTGAAACACCACATCATATACACTAGGTATATGATAGTTCACGGTTGGCTGAACAGGGATTCGAGCTGCAGGTCAAACGACTTACCATCTAAGCCAATCTGCTCGTTTTGAAACGAATATTAAAGTAAGCAAAGAATAGTTTGGTTTAAGACAACTATCACTATAACTACACATACTGACAATGTATTGCTATATAGCAGGGGTGCACAACCTTTTTCAGCCTGAGGGCCAAAATTACTTAGTCCCTGGGCGCCAAGGGCTGCATCAGCGTGCACATAGATGACACAATAAAACAACTCAAAGAATGCAAATTTTTAATGAATGTCATAAAAAATAACGTTATTTAAACATGTATGAATAACTAAATGTAAAAAAACTCAAAGAATGCAAGTTTTTAATAAATGTCATAACAAAAAAATACCGTTATTTAAACATGTATGAATAACTAAATGTTAGAATTTTAATGAGAAGGTTGAGCCTGAATGGTTGCAACAACATTATCAATATTGGGTTCGAGTTCTGTTGCTGCAAGCCTCAAAATCGAACAAAGATTATCATCAGTCAAAGATGATCTCAGTTTATTTTTATTTGTGTTCATGACTAAAAACGTTTGTTCACACACGTATGTGCTGCCAGATTCAGACAAGATTCGGCAAGCCAAATCTTTGACCGCTCCATATTTAACTGAACTTAGACTTCCATGAAAAGTTAAAATCGAGTTATGCTGAAACGCAGACTTCAATTTTAGTGAACATTGAAGATCAATGACTTCAAACTGACATTGCTCAGGTACGGATTTTACAGCGCAAGAGAAAGGGTCACGGATGAAGTTGAATAAATCCTTATGCTCCCTGAATGCAGCAAAACGTTCATTAAATTCCTTTAGTAACGCTTTAAAACTGTCGTGGTATTTATTGAAGTCACATTGGCCTTCCTTTTGATAAGCTGAACAAAAAGGAAAATGACATAAGTTACCAGATTGCAGATTCGAACAAGTCAGCCGTAGCTTCAAGGTGAATGACAGCAGCTCTTGGTACATATCAAAGATGTAGTGATCTTTGCCTTGAAGATGCAGATTCAATTTATTTAAGTGTTCTGCTATGTCTGTCAAAAATGCCAACCACTGTTTGTCTGTAAAAACAGCTGTGTTTTTGCCTTTGGTAACAAGGAATTCACAGATTTCCTTTCGTAACTCAACAAACCTAGTTAGAACTTTTCCTCGACTCAACCACCTTACATAAGTGTGATATGGTATGTCACGATATTCTGACTCAATGTTTTCAAGAAATGATCTGAATTGTCGATGGTTAAGTCCTTTTGCTCATATGAAGTTCACTGATTTAAAAACAAATTTGGTAACATTATCCAAATTAATGACTCGTGTACACAGTGACTCTTGATGTATGATGCAGTGGTATGCGTGGATGGTGTCTGTTGGATTTCCTAAGTCTCGCAAATGTGATCGCAGATGAGCAACAAGTCCTAATTCTTTACCAGTCATGGCGGGTGCGCCGTCAGTTGTAACACTACAGAGCTTTGGCCAATGAACGTCAAGAACAGATTTTACTCTTCCAAAAATATCTGCACCAGTCGTACGTCCACGTAGTGAGGCCATTCCTGCTAATTCCTGAGTTAATTTACAGTTTTCATCCACCGCACAAACAAAAACCAAAAACTGTGCTGTGTCAAAGTTATCCATGCTCTTATCTAAGGCAATTGAAAAATACTTGCAAATGGCAAGCTTGTCACGCATCCGGCATTGGAAAGTCATCCGTGACAATGGCACTTTGTTGAACAGGTCTGTTTTCTCAGGACAGACTTATTTGCAAATGGCTTGCATGCAGTTTTTGACGAAATCACCATCAGTTAATGGTCGGAGACAATCGCGCTATAATCTGTGCTACGGCACAACCGGCACGAACAAAAGTCTTATTCTCATTAACTTTTTTTTAAAACAATATTTTGCTCAGATGACAATCTTTTTAAAAGTTAATCAATTATATTTTTTCTAGCTTCGTCTTTCACATCATCAAACGTAGCAGCGTGTTTGGTTTCATAATGTCTTTTGCAATTGTAGTCCTTCATTACAGTTACGGACTCCGAACAAATTAGGCCCAAAGCTGTTCCGTTGAAATGCTGCATTTGTTCATTCTTCATTAAACTGACGATTTTCTGCTTCAATTTTACGCTTTGACATTCTTACTAAATTAAAACATCACAATTATCGCTCGTTGTTGTTGTTCCAATCGTTTTATATTAGGAAAGTGCAAACAGTACTATTAAAAAGAGATGGGCGGGTGCGTCGATTTAAAATTCTGTTAGGGCCGCAAATAGCCAAAACGGACTAGTTGTCTGGGGGCCGCATCAAACAGGCTAAAGGGCCGCATGCGGGCCGCGGGTTGTGCACCTCTGCTATATAGTAATAATAATAATAATAATAACGAGGATTATTATAGTGGCGTACAACCCGAACGGGCTTCCAGGCCACTAAGGCTGCATATTTTCATTTGCACCTTTGGGTTACTAGGGCATTGGTTGCACTTGAATCTAGGACCTTTCATTATTGGTCAAGCCGAGAGTCGTTGCCGACTCAGCTACCCGTTCACCCTATATAAACATTCTGTTTTATGCGATGGTTGACGATTATGCTTGTATCAAAATAATACTTTATGAATTTTTTTCAAGTGTGAGGGAGGTCCACATTAAAGCGACTCCATCACTCTCCAAAAATAGGTGGTCCGAACCCCAGAACCCTCCAGGATCGCCGCCCATGTCTTCAATAATGTCACTATAAGCTTCAAATTGATTGTGACCAAGAAGAATGGCTCTGTTTGAAAAATCTCTGGATTCGTCAAGCTGAATGGCAAAACACGATGACTTCTGTACTTTTTCGATAAGCTGGTTTTCAATTTTTTTCCATTTCATCAATTCTGTTACCACCACTCCACACGACATACACATCTCTCAATGCACTAGGTATATGATAGTTCACGGTTGCTCGTCAAGGATTCGAACTGACAAACTTTGAGTCGCAAGCCTTCCCCGCTCCTCATTCTGTAATTATTTTTTTCCTTTCTTCCAATTTGCTAAATGTTTTTGATGAGCAAGAAATCTGCATTGAACTCGTAGTGATGGAATATGGTTGGAAAATGAAACGGTACGCAAGTGTTGGTGACATCAATGAATTTGTGATCAACGAAAAACAATAGTAACAAAAAGAGCATGGAAGTTTACATTGTACACTGTTCAAACAATATGCATAGTGCGTGTACACTCAAGGCCTTCTACGCTTTGGGACTTCTCAACATCTAACGGTGTTATATTCTGAATAAACTATTTTTTTATCTTTCACACATCCTTTTTCTCTTTCTGAGACCCTAGTAGGCGAACTACCAAATTAAATTTTCGCGAGTTTGGTAGTTTAAATTTTGCTAGAAAGTTTAACATTGTTATTTTTTTAATTGCCAAAAAGAATTGAGTTTTAAAATTTTTACAATGTTTGAAAAACATAATTTTTAAATGCACGAATCTAGAAGTTTATATTCTATATATATTATATTCTAAACGCAGTTTAAAATGTTAATTAATAAACTTTTTTAATAATGAACATTCTTTTAATATTTTGATAAAAAAATATTTTTATCATTTGAATAATAAGGATTTTAAAGATTCGATTTTGTTTCTTCAAATGAATTAAAAATAGTGGATTATACAAATTATTAAAACGGTATATCTCAAAAACTCGAGCTCATAGGAAAAAACTATTGCCATATTTGAATCCAGGGAATCAAATTCATATAAAATCAGCTAAGAATATCTTAGCACGAAAATAACTGTTATCTTCATAAAGGTATGATGGTGGTATAAAAGTTATCAAATATTTGTTAAATAGCTTTTCAAATAACAAAAATAGATTAAAAAGTGTTTTTTATATAATCTAAAAACATTTTGAGCGTTAAGTAAAAGTATTTTTTATCTCATAAACTTAGAAAAAGTGTTGGCAACTGGAGTAGGGTGGACCGAAACTGTATGTTAAAATTTTTACAAATATTGTTATAAGTTTGTTATTTTTGAATCAATTATAATCAAAATGTTTGTATTCACTAAACATTTTCTAAGTCACAAGTTAAAATTTAAAAAACTGAGTAAATAAGTTAAATAAACAGAGAAATTTGTATAAATTTGTTGAAGTCTATAACTAAAACCAGTTTATCGCAGAAAAAAAAACGTTCGTCCGGACTTGTAGTCTCATGAGTTTGAAATGGAAGGAAACTGTTGCGTGTAAAAAATGACTTGAACCATTCAGCGCCTGCCTGTAGAGCCTTCATTTTTTTCAAAAACTTGATCTCGTTTTCACGGCATATTAACTTAAGTTGAGTTGTATAAACTATTTCCCTGGTTGTGATGTCTTTTTCTACTGTGGGGATATGAGCGGGGATGGCTTAGATGGCGTAGACTTGTAACTCAAAGGTTGCCTTTTCGAATCCTTGACGAGCAACTGTGAACCTATCATATACCTAGTGTATATGATGCGGTTTTTGCGACGTATGCATTAGAACATGTGTATGTCGTGTGGAGTGGCGTCTCTGGCGCATAATAATAATAATAATTGTCGTTTTTGTATAGCGCCCGGACACGCAACTGAAGCGCTCTCACTACGTCGGAATGCAATAAAGAAATAAACATAATTATAATATTAATGTTATAAAAAAGAAAGCAAAGATTAGCATAGAGTAATTATGATGAGTGATAAGCTAAGTTAAAATAATGAGTTTTCAGTTTGGCTTTGAAAGTCGAAAATTGGTTGATGTTGCGAAGTGCAGGTGGAAGGGCATTCCAAGTTGTTGGAGCTGCGTGACGGAATGCTCTTTTTGTGAACAATACTGTAGTGTCGTCAGCATAAAGGACAAATTTGCTAATTTCGGAATAATTCATTAAATCATTAACATAAATGTTAAATAACAAAGGTCCTAAAATAGATCCTTAATTTACACTTACAATTGATTCTTATATTATAGAGAGAGTCGATTATACAAAATTCTTAGGTATTTATATAACCAGTAATCTTTCTTGGAATGAACATATAACGTATATATCAAAAAAACTTTGAAAAAATATTGGTATTTTACATAAACTTAAACACAATTTACCATCTCATATAATTAAGTTACTCTATTCTACTTTAATTCTACCTTACTTGACCTATTGTCTCCCTTTATGGGGACTTGCTTGCAAAACTCATTTACATCCTTTAAATGTTATACAAAATAATTTTCTTAGAGTCCTGTTTAAATTACACTCTCATGACCACATATCTCATCTGTATCTTCCAGCTCAAATTTTAACAATCAATCAGTTTTACATCTTTAAAACCTATATTCTTTTTCATAAACTTATAATAAAAAACACATCCTCCTATTTTACACATTTAATACATTCCTTCACATCCAACTGCACACAAACAATGAGAATTAAGTCTGACTAATACTTACAAACACCAAGAACCAATTTCTATCTAAATAGTCCAATCTATGCAGGGCTCCAACTCTGGAACAGATTGCCCTTGAATTTGAAGAATATACAGCAAACCCTTAATTGTAAGAAAATAATTAAACCACTTATAATTTCCAATCACTTTAATTAATTTCTTTTCTAAATCAATGAAAACATTTGTTATTATTAACAATTCTTTTAATTTGTGAATTTAATTAAGAAGTTCATGTCTTATTTTATTTTTCTAAGAGATCATACAAGCATTTATTTGCTTCGATTTCAAAATTTATTTGTTTGCAAATAAACGAATTATTGTTGTTGTTGTTAATGTTGATATCATTTTGTGCATAATGGGCTGTTATGTCTTTGCTAGTGCAACGTGGCACTTTACTGAAATAGAGAAAAGTTTTTTTAACAATTGGCACCCCATTATTTAATTTTGTTGTAACATCCCTGTTTTTTCCAATCAGCAAAACCTTGTAACGGTTTATTCCCGGTTGAGGCTTATTAGAACCTACAGTATAGCTGTTGTCAGTAGAGCTCAAATAAACATTATTGTTGGGGAAATGTGGAAGAAGCTCTTGTTCTGATGTTGAAGTTCTACTTCGTTTGTTTGGATTGGTAGATAATAATTGATTGTTTTGTAGCAGTGTTGGTTGTATATTATTTACAGGATTATTATTATTATTAGTAGTAGAACTGTTATTGTTATTGATACTGTTATGTTGCACATTACTATTGTTGTTGTTGTTGTTCGGGTTTGGACTTTGAATTATTTCAGACCATAGCCGAGTATTGTACTTACTTTTTAAATTATTCAACGTTTGTTCAAATGTATTTTTTAAATTATACAATTGGTTGTTAACGTTCAATACACTCTCACTTAAATGTTGTATATCTTGTGTATGTTTGTTGATAATGGCGTCGAATTTGTTGTCGAAAAGTTGTTCAATTTTTTGATATATGGATTCACAATTGAGATTTGTACTAACCGGTATCCTATTGAGATTGGCACTGACATATGTTGGTATACGATTAAGTCCAAAGTTGTCACGGATGTACAACAACACTTCAATTATATCCATGAGTTTATCTTTTTTAGTGTTGCCATGTTGAACGAATTTAATTTTATCAATATTAAGACTTTTGAATTCGGTGTTTAGCAACTTTTTTGATAAAGTTATTTCTTCGGTTGTAAAAAATTCAGCAGTATTAGATAAAAATGTTTCATTATTTAAACTGTTTAAATTATTTAGTAAATAGCACAAAATTTCATTTATGAAACAATTTTGAGCAGCCATGTTTAGTTCAACTAGTTTTTATTATGCAACCTCTTCTCAAGACGGTTTTAGATAGGCAAAAGAGAGACTAGAACATTGATGAAGAGGCCTTACCTATGAAGTACCAAATCAGTGAGCAGGCTTCTGAAATTGAGAACACTATCGTTCACAATCTTAAAATGAAGAGGCAGTGTGGTAAGGTAAACCATAAACTAAATAGGCTAAAAAATTGAATGCAGTAAGTAGATCCTATAAAAGAGCCAGCAGCCTAGAGATGGACAGATCTCGTCTTTCGGAGGCTTCAAAGCAACGGGCCAAGCAAAAAAACAGCAAAAACTTAACTAGAGTAAAGAAAAAGGAACTAAGTTTTTTAAAAACAAAAATTAAAAAATTCTGGTTTGTAGAAAAAAGCGAAAAAGGCTTGAACTTTTATGCCTGTTGAAATCAAAAAATGATCCTTTCAATGAAAATAAAAAAGTTGGGAAAAAAATTGAAAATGAAATTATCAACCAAGAAAGATTAAAATAAATATGAAAACAAAGAAGTTTAAAAAAAAATTTTTCTAGTGTATTTAACATTTCCCATTTTGTGTGTTTTTTTCAATCGCGGAATTTATTTTTGTGTCAAACGTCTCGTATTGTTATTGTCAATCATGTCCTAAGTGGACGTTTTGAAATGTTGAAATCGATGATTATGCCTCCCCGCTATTAAGACTTTTTATCCATTTATCGATTTTTCTATATATAAAACTTGAGTTCATTGATTTAATTTGAACTAAATAGAAACTATTTGTCATTTTTTTCATAAAAGAATTTTGTATTTTTTTTTAAATTTTGAATATTTCATCTCTATTTGTTACGTCATTTTTTATGTAGTGGATCCCACCAGTGCTCCCACCTGGTAGCATAGTCATATTTCCACAAAAACATTTTGATTTTGAAATGTTATTGTGTATATTGGCTACTTGGGTTATAAAGAAAATATATTTTAAAGTTTGAAGCTTTTGCTTTCAAAAATATCTGGTAGAATAAAGGTTAAGAAATAAATAAATGAGCTTAGAAACATTATTTTTTTCATATATGAATTTTATTAAAATTTAAATAAAATTGGATTCAAGTTTGCAAACTAAATTTTGCATTACGATACATTTATTTTCAGTTATAGTATTATTATAAGATTCAGTTAGAATTAGAGACCGACCGAAATTCGGCTCGGTTTCGGCGCCGAAATTGCCAATTTTCTTTGTTTCGGCAATTTTTCGGTTTCGGCCGAATCTAAATTAACAATTTCGGTCATTTTTCGGTTTCGGCCAAATATAATGTTGTAATTTCGGCTCAATTTCGGTTTCGGCCGAAATGGATCTCATATTTACCGAAAAACCGAAATTTTTATTTATTTATGTAGTTTATCTGATATATCTGTATCTTCAATCGAACTATTAAGTTCGGATTCGATTTTCTATTAGATATCTATAAGATATCGTGGTTGATTGATTTATGGGTGTCATTAGACTAATTATTCGAATAACATATACAAGCATCTGGAACAACAACCATTGTATTTGAAATTTAAGTTAATTTGGATACGTTCAATGATGATATTTAACAAAACTTTTTTAAGCAAATTCAATTTTTTAAAACATTTTTAAAAAAAAATGTTATTGTCAAAAGTAAGTATCTGTATATCCTCAATCGAACTCGAACTATTAAGTTTGGGTTAGATTCTCATCTTTATTAGATATCGTGGTTAATTGATTTATTGGTGAAATAAGTCTAATTGTTCAAATAACACATACAAGCATGTGGAATTCTAGATATCCATTCTTTGAAAAACACTATATATAAGTCGAAAGAACGAGAAGATTTGGCTTCGATTAATTAATTCAAAAATAAATTGTGAGAATGTCGTTAAATCCTATTTGGAATTTTTTTCAAAATGTCAGTCTGACCAAAGCAAAGCCTGTCAACAACAAAAAATGTTGAAAAACTCTTACTTTTTGGCTTAAAATATACGCTTGTTTGGATTTACTTATTAAACTGACATTGTCATCGTTAAATACTATTTTTTCATTTTAAATAAAAGTTGGAAAAAATTTCGGTTTCGGCCAAAAATCTAATTACAATTTCGGTTTAATTTCGGTTTCGGCCGAAAATGGGATTTTAGTTTCGGCCTAATTTCGGTTTGGGCCGAAATAAAAATATCTGTTTCGGTCGCTCTCTAGTTAGAATATTAAATAACTTGTAAAACGCTGCAAAACGTGCCTGCAAACAAGCTGTCCAGATCGCTATGTGTGCTGCAGAGAAAAAAGCTCTCAGTTCTATCAATCCAAAAACAGCAGAAGTATTTCGTCTCGTTCAACAGATGCGACGAGAAAATCAAGACATAATCAGAGAGCTGCCAGTAAGAAATGATCCTAGCGAAATGTCATTGAGTGAGAACTCAAAGAAAGAGGCCTGGAAGGAGCACTATGAGCGTCTGCTGAACCTAGAGTTCCCATGGTGCCCTGAGGATCTGCCGGTGGAAGACCCAGTTGAAGAAACAAGATCACAGAAATGATCATGAAAGCCATTACAAAGATGAGTAATAGCAAGGCAGCTGGTCCGTCCGGCATTGTTGCTGAGATGCTCAAGTCTGCTGGTTTACAGGGAGCCATCCTAGTACGTGAAATTGCTGAGTGCATCATCTCAGAAGGGAAGATCCCCACTGAATGGAAAAAGAGTTTCATTGTGAACCTCTACAAGGGGAAGGAGATGCTCTCAACAGGAACAACTACAGGGGCTTGAAGCTGATAGAGCAAGTACTCAAAGTACTGGAGCGCATGAAAGAAGACCTGATCAGGATCCATGCGAAGATTGACGAGATGCAGTTTGGCTTTATGCCAGGGTGTGGAACAACAGATGCCATCTTCATCATCCGTCAGATCAAGGAAGAGTACCGGGCTGCCAACAAACCACTCTATTTAGCTTTTGTCGACCTTGAAAAGCTTTTGACCGTGTCTTAAGGAAGGTGATATGGTGGGCATTACTTAAACTCGGTATCGAGGAGTGGCTGGTGAAAGTGCTGCAGTCTTTGTATTTGGAGGTGAAAAGCAAGGTAAGGGTTGGTGAAGCTTTCAGAAACGAGTTCAATGTGGGCGTCGGGGTGCATCAAGGTTCTGTCCTAAGCCCTCTATTATTCATCTTCGTGCTAGAAGCGTTATCTATAGAGTTTCGCACTGGATGTCCCTGGGAGCTGTTGTACGCAGATGATTTTGTAGCCATAGTTAAATCACTGGACGAGCTGCTTGTTAAGGTCAAGATATGGAAGAATGGAATGGAGAAAAAGGGCTTAAAAGTTAATATGGGAAGAACGAAAGTTTTAGTATCTGAGGCGAATCTAGAACTGACCAATAAATCGGAAAAGTACCCATGTGCAGTCTACCTTAAAGGAACTGGCAAAAACTCCATTCTATGCAGTGGTTGCTCATCCTGGGTGTACAAGAGATGCTCAGGCATTAAAGGCTCCCTCCGCTCAGGCCCAAATTACAAGTGTGCCCGCTGTCAAGGCACAGCTCGATCGATTGACGAAAGACTAATTGTGGAAGTTCTTGTTGATGAAGACAAACTTGAAGTCGTTCCTGAATTCTGCTACTTAGGTGACATGCTGTCTGCAGGTGGAGGGTGTGAGGATGCTGCCATAACCCGATGTAAGTGTGCGTGGGGAAATTTTCGTCAACTTCTTCCTCTACTGACAAACAGACACCTTCTACTTCCAACCAAAAGTCGTGTGTACACTTCAAGTGTGAGGAGTACAATGTTACACGCCTCTGAGACTTGGGCTGTCACCACAGAAACAATCAACCGTCTTCTACGCAACGACCGGGCCATGATCCGTTGGATGTGCAACATAAAATCAAAAATCTCATCAGTTCAGACGAGCTCCAAAAATTTATGGGAAGCCAAGATATTGGTGCTGAACTGCAAGCGAGAAGAATGAGGTGGTTTGGGCATGTGGAACGTGATGGTGGATGGATCAACAAGGTTAGAAGAATGGAGATTTCGGGATCGAAACGACCAGACAGGCCAAAGAAGACGTGGGAAGAGATAGTGCAGAAAGACCTCAAATACCTGGCGGCATGCAGCACTGATGCCCATGACAGAAAGGAGTAGAGAGAGAGATTGAGACTTTTCAGACAGGCCCACCCTCGAGAGAGAAAAAGTTGCTCTGTATAACAAAAACCAGGAGATGATGATGCCACTCGTTTTGAGGCTAAATAAAAAGTGAATAAATCAGTTTTATTCAGTGTTTAATTTGCAGCTTAATTCATTTCTTTAGTATATAAAAGCTAGAGGCTCGATAGTTTTTGAAAAGTATTTTAGAAGCTACAATAATATTTTTTTAAATCTTAGGTGCCCTTGGCTACGGTTCTGCTTAGAAAACTTGACCACTTCTTTTTTCGAATACAAATTCAAGTATTTACTTAATTCAAGCAAAGCTGCGTCCGATTACCATAAACAAAACAAACGAATCGATAAAAGTAAATTTTAGAGTCGTTGATTCATTTGGTTCTAGGATAAAAGGTCTTCCGGATAAAAAGTCTTCGGATAAAAAGTCTTCCGGATAAAAAGTCTTCCGGATAAAAAGTCTTCCGGATAAAAAGTCTCCCTGATAAAAAGTCTTCCGGATAAAAAGTCTTCCGGATAAAAAGTCCTCATCATCATCTCCACCACCATCATCATCACCACCACCAGTTATCATCATCATCACACACACACACACGCACGCACGCACGCACACACACACACACATACGCACGCACGCACACATACACACACACACACACTCACAAACACACACACACACACACACGCACGCACGCACACACACATACACACACGCACACACACACAAACACACACACACACACACACACACATGATGATGACGATGATGATGATAACTGGTGGTGGTGGTGGTGATGATGATTATGGTGGGGATGATGATGATGACTTTTTATCCGGAAGACCTTTTATCCGTTTACCGATTCATTTGTGTCTTTTCTAGGACTTTGTTTTTAGGATGTCACTTGTTTACAGTGTTTCTATTTTTATTTGATGACATGGCCAAAGTATTGATACTTTGATAAATTTACTAATTAATATTTTTTAGTTCGTGTGTGTGTGAGCCTGTGTGTGTTGTGTTTGTGTGTGTTTTTGTGTGCTATTTAGCACAAATTCAATTAATTTAACTAAGTTTTTAAAAAGAATTGATTCGATGATATAAGACTTTTAGATGCAGAAATGGAATTTAACGAATTTAAAAGTTAATTTTAACAATTGCAAAAATAATGTTTTCGATATGGTGGTCAAAGGAAGGTGTCACCGTGTTTTCTACATGTTATGAAGTTTTTTATCTACGCATTAATGAAATATTATTATTTTTCATTTTGTTGTGCGTCTGTGTGGATTCTATATACACATTAATGTACGCGTGTGTACATGTATGTACTTGTGTCAATGTGCGTTGCTTAGTGCCTATATAGAAGGAGTGACAAAGGCCTTCGCACAGTCGGATCAGCAGTTTGAATAATCTGAAGGAAAGTTGTGCATTCTATTGCCATTCAAGAAGTTGCCTTATCAGAAAGTGAGTTTATTTGTCACTGCGATAGCTGCTGCAATTTTGCCTGTCACTCTTGTTATTGCTGTGGAAATTGTTTTAATTAGTTCTTAATGGTTGCTTCTATTATTTTCGTTTCTTTATTTCTATTAAATGTTTTTATGACAAAATCTTGATTCTTTCTCTCTGTTACATGAACAGTGTGGCTATAGTAACGATTGGGTAGTTTGTGGCATCTTGCAACTCTGTGCTGGCCACGAATCACTATCGAACTAACTCAGAAATTAAAGCCAATCGGCCGATTAGAGAAATCTATTAATCTGAATAATAAATTATTAAATAAATGAGTTTAAATGACCAATAGTTCAAATATAGCAAACGTTTCAATGACGGTTAAACTATCATTAGTAGCATGCATTGTTACACTTGCTTTAACGTCATGGCAAATGAGAATGCATCACGCACACTGCAAACCAGTCCATTAACAAGAAACTAAAAAATCAAAACAACTTGAAGCAAGAACTCTCGCGTATACTTGTGTGTTTGGGCTCGTTCTGTATTCGGGTTCGAGTCGCAGTGGCTTTCCCTTCAAACTCCTTTCTGATCCCCTCTTCGTGTCACTCACAATGCTTTCAAACCCCCTGCAAGCTAGTTTTCCCTGGCTGTCGCAAATAATGACATTCAACTTCTGCAACAAATCTGTTTCATTTCTAACTCTTTTGTGCTTCTCATCCTCACCACACGAGGCTTTATTTGAGAGCAAGCATTTCTGCCTTGCCTGACGTCAGATGGGCTTTTCATTCTCAGTTGGATTAGAAGGGAAGGGAAGTTTAAAGAGGTTTGATAAACAGGGGTAGGTGATGAATTGTGGATGAATGAAGATGGATGGTGGACAGTGATATGCACATCTCACTAAATGTCTTTGTGCTTTATTAATGAAATTCTTTGTTTGTCGTAATAATCATATCCTCAAATTAAAAATATTATTTAGAAACAAACATATGTGATAGGCAATGTGTACAATCAATCAGTCATTCCATCAATATTTTTGGATTTAAAATTCTAATCATCGTATACTTTTTCACTAAACTTTGAAAAAAAGTAAAACGTACTTTTAAATGTTTTTTTAATTATTTCTTATTATTATTATTTTCTCAAATACCTGGGGGCATGCAGCACTGATGCCCATGACAGAAAGGAGTGGAGAGAGAGATTGAGACTTTTCAGACAGGCCCCACCCTCGGGAGAAAAAAAGTTGGCCTGTATAACAAAAACCAGAAGATGATAATGATGATTTTCAAATAAAATGATATTAATCTTCAACTTGCTGCAATAAATTGTATAACTTGAACCAAAATATTATCAAATTGTACTTTTAAAAAAAAAAAATTTTATTAACTAAAATGCCATTTATTTTAAACTTATTTCAATACACTATAAAACTGTGAAAAAAATTAATACAAAATTTCAAGCAACGATTTTTCTCTAGAAATGACTGAAATTTTCAATAAATTCATGGAATGATTGATTAAATAAGGTAATCCATAGATTTCCTAAAAATTGCATACAATCCATGTATTTTTTAATTCTACACTTTGCCTGTAACATATATAAAAGTTAAAAAATAAAATACTTTTAGAGACTGATTGTGTGTATAAAAACTTCAATGATAACTTGAACTCATTTAAAATAGCTCAAATAGCACAATTCAAGACGAATGCCTCTCAAAAAACATGTGGTAAACAGCGTGATGGAGAACAAGGCGATTCTAATCATTACGCAAGGATGACACCATCAAACATCCTTGCACGCACACATCCACAAACCTATTTGCACGCACACATCCACAAACCTATTTGCACGCACACATCCACAAACCTATTTGCACGCACACAATCTTACACATGCACGCACACTCAAGTCAGATTAAAATGAATCGATCGTTGTAGGCTCAGAACTAGTGAGAGTTTGTCTGTACGCGTGCTTGCTTTACACTGCTTCAGTGAACTTTAGAGTCGGAAGAGCTTGAAGGTGTCGATGGCAATGAGGATTTTGATGGTGATTCAGATTTTGCTAATGATGATAATTTGGAGGGTGATGGTACTGATAATGATTTCAAGGCATTTCATAAACATCTGTCAATTATCAACTTTTTGGAGAGTTTGTTGAGCTTTGAAGGTGAAAGCAATCGATGCGCACGAATCGATGCGCCCACGTTAGTTTCCTCCCGCTACCTACATCCCATGATACAGTTATAACTTCATCCAAAGATACAATTATGACTTCGTCCCATAATACAATCATAACCCTTACTTTATTTCATTTAATATAATAAAATAAAGTAAAGTAAAATAAAATACAAAAACAATACAATGAAATACATTACAACAAAATACAAAAACAATACAATGAAATACATTACAACAAAATACAAAACATTACAATAAAATACAATACAACGATTAACATTACTAACGTGGCGTAAACCTAAACGGTCTTGAAGACCACTTGGAAGATACCACTCAAACTTTTCAAACTAAAAGACTTTGAATAACTTCGCTAGCGAAGCTGTCTGTAACTTATTAGTAAACATACCAAAAAAATCGGATCATATCCGCCAAAGCGGTGCAGACGGTGATTGGGCCACATTAACTGTCACTCATCCACAGCGTAGAGGAAACATGCCAATATATATAGTTGTGAAATAAACATCTGCCATAGCGTAGAGGAAATTGAAACTAAATATATAAAGCAATATTCAAAAACAACACACAGAAAAAAAAACATACAGATTATGCATTAACATGGCAATATTCCAAAATAAGATGCATAGCATACTAGTAGTAGTAGTAGTAGTAGTAGTAGTAGTAGTAGTAGTAGTAGTAGTAGTAGTAGTAGTAGTAGTAGTAGTAGTAGTAGTAGTAGTAGTAGTAGTAGTAGTAGTAGTAGTAGTAGTAGTAGTAGTAGTAGTAGTAGTAGTAGTAGTAGTAGTAGTAGTAGTAGTAGTAGTAGTAGTAGTAGTAGTAGTAGTAGTAGTAGTAGTAGTAGTAGTAGTAGTAGTAGTAGTAGTAGTAGTAGTAGTAGTAGTAGTAGTAGTAGTAGTAGTAGTAGTAGTAGTAGTAGTAGTAGTAGTAGTAGTAGTAGTAGTAGTAGTAGTAGTAGTAGTAGTAGTAGTAGTAGTAGTAGTAGTAGTAGTAGTAGTAGTAGTAGTAGTAGTAGTAGTAGTAGTAGTAGTAGTAGTAGTAGTAGTAGTAGTAGTAGTAGTAGTAGTAGTAGTAGTAGTAGTAGTAGTAGTAGTAGTAGTAGTAGTAGTAGTAGTAGTAGTAGTAGTAGTAGTAGTAGTAGTAGTAGTAGTAGTAGTAGTAGTAGTAGTAGTAGTAGTAGTAGTAGTAGTAGTAGTAGTAGTAGTAGTAGTAGTAGTAGTAGTAGTAGCAGTAGTAGTAGTTGTAGTAGTAGTATTAGTAGTAGTAGTAATAGTAGTAGCAGTAGTAGTAGCAGTAGTAGTAGTGGTAGCAGTAGTAGTAGTAGTAGTAGTAGTAGTAGTAGTAGTAGTAGTAGTAGTAGTAGTAGTAGTAGTAGTAGTAGTAGTAGTAGTAGTAGTAGTAGTAGTAGTAGTAGTAGTAGTAGTAGTAGTAGTAGTAGTAGTAGTAGTAGTAGTAGTAGTAGTAGTAGTAGTAGTAGTAGTAGTAGTAGTAGTAGTAGTAGTAGTAGTAGTAGTAGTAGTAGTAGTAGTAGTAGTAGTAGTAGTAGTAGTAGTAGTAGTAGTACAGACACAGAATATACACAGTTGTGCGAATGTGTTCCAACATTTGCCATTATTGGCCAGCATTGTAAATGTAGGTGAAGCTAGTTAAATTCTGCACCGCTTTGGCGGATATGATCCAAAATAAAAATAAAAATTAAATAAATAATTATCGAAAAATATCAGATTTTTTGAACACGCATGATGTTAAGACACCATAACTTTTAGACAAAATAAAGTTCCCTTCTGGCTTCTTTGCACTCGTTGTCGTATTCCTAGCGATATGCTTTCTCAGGTCTCTGTACGCCCTCCCAATTGCCCATAGTTTTAAGTGCAGACAAAAACAACTTTAGATTTCTTAAACAATCAAAATTGTTGAAAAATGTATAATTCAAAAAAAATAAGTAATTTATTCGAAATAACTTTTCAATAAAACTAAGTTAAAATAATTTTCAAAGGCAACCGTAATGGCTTCCACTGCAGTTCTATGAAACAATCATGATTCTAACTCTATTCCATGATACATACATAACTTCATAGCCATCATACAATTCTTGGTGCCAACAGGTTCAAGCTAAAAACAAAAAAGTCTGAAATCTATCAATCCTCATCATCATCGTCATAAGCTGGTCATCATCATCATCATCATAGATACCTGAAACATTAAATGATCAACAACACGATACTCAATTGATCATCATCATCAGATCCAATTCCTTCTCATCATCATTATCATCAGCTTCATCAATTGGTCATCATCATCACGTGCAAAAGTTGTGGCACTGCACTCAAGCCCCACCAGGAGAATCATTAGACATCGTTAAGAGCACAAGCACAAAGCCTCTCCAATGACGCAAAAGCAGCAGCAACGACATTCCAAAAGCGCCTTGAAGGACGTCGGTCAAGAGGACAGACTGGCCTACGAGCTGATGGAGCGCATGGCAGGCGTCGTTCCCATCCCGAGGGAGGAGGACTTCTTCGTCAGAGACGACACGTGAGCATTAGGCTTATGACATTTTTGCAACTTCATAATTGGATATTTTACATAATGAGTTTTTATGTAAAATCAATAAAATAAACCGTCATTTAAATTTTATTCAAATAAATTAACGCACAAATCTAAAACACTTTTTTGAAAATATGACGATATAGTGAAAGTCAGATATGTTTTAATTGATGACTTTAATATAATATAAAACATAATTCATATTTATGAATTTATTAATTAAATAATAAGATCATATCCGCCAAAGCGGTGCAGACGGTAATTGGACCACACTAACTGCCACTCATCCATAGTGTTGAGGAAACATGCTAATATATATAGTTGTAAAATAGTAGTAGTAGTAGTAGTAGTAGTAGTAGTAGTAGTAGTAGTAGTAGTAGTAGTAGTAGTAGTAGTAGTAGTAGTAGTAGTAGTAGTAGTAGTAGTAGTAGTAGTAGTAGTAGTAGTAGTAGTAGTAGTAGTAGTAGTAGTAGCAGTAGTAGTAGTAGTAGTAGTAGTAGTAGTAGTAGTAGTAGTAGTAGAAGTAGTAGAAGTAGTAGTAGTAGTAGAAGTAGTAGTAGTAGTAGTAGTAGTAGTAGTAGTAGTAGTAGTAGTAGTAGTAGTAGTAGTAGTAGTAGTAGTAGTAGTAGTAGTAGTAGTAGTAGTAGTAGTAGTAGTAGTAGTAGTAGTAGTAGTAGTAGTAGTAGTAGTAGTAGTAGTAGTAGTAGTAGTAGTAGTAGTAGTAGTAGTAGTAGTAGTAGTAGTAGTAGTAGTAGTAGTAGTAGTAGTAGTAGTAGTAGTAGTAGTAGTAGTAGTAGTAGTAGTAGTAGTAGTACTAGTAGTAGTAGTAGTATAGACACAGAATATACGCAGTTGTGCGAATGTGTTCCAACATTTGCCATTATTGGCCAGCATTGTAAATGTAGGCCGAGCTAGTTAAATTCTGCACCGCTTTGGCGGATATGATCCGAATAATATAACACAATATATTCATCTGTTTGATAAAATGAGTTTCAAATAGAAATTTTCGGACCTTTTACATGTTATTTTTCTTCTTCTTCCCATAAAGTGCAGGGTTCCTCTGGAGCATAGACTCACTTAGGTGACGGTAGAAATCGAACCCACGCGTTTCACCGCTAAGCTAATCTGCCCATTTCTTGAACGATTTTAATCACTCTTTCCGCACTAGTGTTACTTCTTTGTGTTTGGATTTCTGTATTGTTTCGATTCGACTGTTTCTTAAAAATTTACACTGCTTTTCTGTTTTTTAAACCGTTTTCTAATTTTTAAGAATTGTTTTTCTTCTAAAAATGGTCACTGAACCTAACATCAAACAAAGCTCCAAAAATCAATAATCAAATTTCAGCAAGCAGTTCTCGTCAATCCGGAAGTAGGAAAAAAGTAAGTAGAGGATATAAGGCTCTAGAGTTCCACTTCAAGTAAGACTTTGAAATTAATGAAGGGAAATGATCCATCGGAATGCTATTCCCAATACATATAACAACTGCATATCGTAACGTCATTTGATGTTTGTAAATTACTTTGGCAAACTTTTTTTTCAAGAATTGTATAGTTTTCACAAAGTTCTTTAACGAAGTCATAGGATAATTAAGAAGAAGATTGAGTGCCTAAGGACTAAATTCAATACATGATGTTGGCATCCTGTGTACTCAGTACCTCAGTACACAGGATGTCAACATCATGTATTGTATTTAGTCTTACGGTGTATAGGGATGCCTTTCTCTTCACTTTTTTTTGGATTAGAAAAACAGTTCGGTAAAATTGCTCTGTGATCCCTTAATTTATTCATGGAATAATACTCCTCCCACTTTGGAATTTCTATCATTCTTTTATAAAATGTGGTTATTGTTATCCTTTTAAAAGATATTTTTTTAATAATTCTGCTTTTAAAAATAGATTTAACTAGATTATTTAGATGTCAATCAGTTATAATAGGAGGAGTTCAATACTATGAATAAATTAAGGGATTACAAAGCAATTTTACCAAACAATTCCATTTTTACTCCAGTATTGTCACTTCTAGGATCACAGATTATAACTTTCCCACAAATGGCATGGTTCTAACACTTCAGTTATTCAATATTATAAAAGCTTTTCCATCTCTAAGAGTTAGATGGTCTCATCGTGTGAAACCATCTGGAAAAAAAGAAAATGTCATAAGCATAGTGAGCATGTTCCCACATGTTCCCATGCAAGTTTTGCATTGCAAATTGCTGTTCGAAAGTGTTTGAACTATTATCAAAACTGTCCTTGCAGCATTTGATTGTGCCTGACTTTCAAGCAGAGGTTAAATAGCATATGGGGACGCACCAACTATTTTTATTTTAAATATTGCTTTCAAGTGAAAATATAAAAATAAAATCATCATTAATTTCCTATCAGAACCTCTTTTCATTTCAATTTGAACGCCAACAACACCAACATCACTATCACCACCCCACCACGCAGTCTCAAACGTTTCTTGAAGGCTCGCAATTGGAACGTTGAGGAGGCGGAAAGTTTGCTGAAGAGGGCTGTTGAGTGGAGAAGGGAAAACGACGTCGTCAATGCCGAGTGTTCTTGGTGCCACAAAAAACCAGGCTTCCATAGCATTGTGAGATGGAGATGTGGTGTGGAGATGTGGTGTGGAGATGGAGATGTGGTGTGGAGATGGAGATTTTGTGTGGAGATGTGGTGTGGAGATGGAGATGTGGTGTGGAGATGTGGTGTGGAGATGTGGTGTGGAGATGGAGATGTGGTTTGGAGATGTGGTGTGGAGATGTGGTGTGGAGATGTGGTGTGGAGATGTGGTGTGGAGATGTGGTGTGGAGATGGAGATGGGGTTTGGAGATGTGGTGTGGAGATGTGGTGTGGAGATGTGGTGTGGAGATGTGGTGTGGAGATGTGGTGTGGAGATGTGGTTTGGAAATGTGGTGTGGAGATGTGGTGTGGAGATGTGGTGTGGAGATGTGGTGTGGAGATGTGGTGTGGAGATGTGGTGTGGAGATGTGGTGTGGAGATGTGGTTTGGAGATGTGGTGTGGAGATGTGGTGTGGAGATGAAGGTGTGGTGTGGAGATGGAGATGTGGTGTGGAGATGGAGATGTGGTTTGGAGATGTGGTGTGGAGATGTGGTGTGGAGATGTGGTGTGGAGATGTGGTGTGGAGATGTGGTGTGGAGATGTGGTGTGGAGATGTGGTTTGGAAATGTGGTGTGAAGATGTGGTGTGGAGATGGAGATGTGGTGTGGAAATGGAGATGCGGTGAGATAAGGTGGATGTGTTTATATATACATGTTTCTAAAATTCTAAAGCGCACGGCAAAAACACAGTTAGATTTTAAACACACACAAACAGACAAACACACACACTCACAAAAACAAACACCCACAAACAAGCACACACACACGAACACACACACAAACACACACACACACTCACACACACAAACACACACACACACACAGAGACAAGTAGGCTTTGACTTGAAAGCACGTCCGGTGATATACGCCTGCTTCACTCAGACGTCAGCGAGCGTTCCAAGCGTCGAAGACACCGTCGCGCACTGCACCTATCTCATCGAAAACGCTCAGAAAACCATGCAGGACGGAGTTTCTACCTGGGTATTTTTGCTCGACTGTCGTGGTGAGTTGTTGGGGAAGGGGGTGCTCTCGTGTATTCAACCTTTTTTATTTTAAAATGAGCGAAGATATTGGTATTTCAGAGAAAAGAGCCTTTTTAAATCCAGATTGCTTGAGTAACTGGCTCAAATAAAATATGTGACATTTACATTTTTTATTATTTATCGATTCATGATGATTGTGTTTTGTGGTTTTGAGGATGATGTGGTGATGATTGGGCTGTGGTATGAGTGTTCGTACTGTGGGGATGATTGAATTTTTTATTAGTGGTGATAGTGCTTTTTTGGCGGTGATTGTCATGGTGGTGTGGGTAAAGTTGGATTATTGAGGTTGATTATTTGTTTTGCTATATTTAAATTGATATATATACATATATTGGTAGTGGTCTGAAAACCGTTTTATTTAACAAATTTATTTGAAAAGCGATTTTGAATTAGATAAAAAGCGCTATATAAATGCCTGTGATTGATTGATTGATTTATTTATATCTTAAAAATTTGGATTTCTTTTACAAATAAATTCTAATTTAAATTCTATACTTTATATTACATTTGTGGAAAAATTTTCTAAAATACTATTTTCTAATAATCTCAAATACAGTAAAACTGCTCTTATAAGGACAGTGTTCGGGTCACAATATTTTGTCCTTATAAGAGGGGTTTCCTATGCTCAGTGGTTTTGAAAAAAATTCAACAATTTATATTGCCTTTAATTTTTACTGCAACTTTATTTGAACTATCAAAAAAACTTTAAAACGACATTATTCATCATTTTGTAAATAAATTCAAAATTTTCAATGGATTAGTTGCTTTTAGGCAATGAGAAATTATAAAAATCTCCCACTTTTAACAAACATTGAGTAAGTTCTTCCTTTTCTTCTTCTTCTGAAGTTTCGTTAGTTTCAGTTGGAGTTTTCTTGAAACAAGATGCATATTCACTAAGTGTTTAATTCTTGGGCAGTAGAACACCAGCCACATGTTTATTAACATCATCAGCAAAAAGGTTTTGGGGTTTAATAGCAAACTTTTCAATAACTTGGAATATCCTTGAAATTATTACACGTGTCAAACTACAATCTTATTCTTCTTCAAAGCCTTACAAATCGTGGATTTTTTTCTTGAGTAAATTGATTTGATCCAATCATTCAACGAGTGGTCTTCGATGAAAGCAAGTATGGAGTCTTTGAGGATCTTCTTCAAAACTCAAATGAAGGGCTTGATTTTGTGTTTTTTCGAGCAACTATTCGAACTGCATTCAAATCGATATTCATATTGTCCGCGTCATCTCTTGCATCTTTTAACATTTATTTTTTAACATTCTCTCTCTTTTCTCGATGATTTTTTAACATATCATTTGACCAGTTTCCATAATGTCAAATATTTTGCAATTAAACAGAACAACACCACAAATGACGCATCACAGGCGGCAGCATGCAACTGATTTGATTTGATTTTTGTATTAGTAATCCTCTCTTCATCCATTTTTCAGAAAGCATTTGTGATTTCTATTTAAAAAAATTTGAAGATAAAAATATTTTTGCACTTTCAGACCATCTGGTTTCACACATTTTGGGAATGTTGGGTACCAAACTTCGTGGTAACACAGACTTCCAAAAATATAGTTATTTCTTTTAGTTTAGAATACGGTTTTGAATTCCTTTTAATGCTTGACTGCTCCTTCCAATGCTCAACTGCTCTTTTTCTGAAATATCGGCGGTCTTGTAAGCTAAAATGCTGTAAGCACAAGCTTGTTCAAGCTCTTTTATTGTTTCTCAGCAAAGATTTACTATTTCATTTTGATTAATAGGTGATCGGTATAATGCATATAATGTTCCGTTTTCAAAATGATGCTGCAATTCAGTATCACCGGCTTCAAATCGCATGCGGCCTAAATCTTCAAACACTCTTTCATCCTTTTTTTTCTCTAAGGGGTGAATCATATGAACCAGATAAAATTACCTAAGAAAAAATTGATAATAATATCTGATTTTAGCATTTTGCTAGTTTAACTTTTATTGGTCAAACATTCCCAAAGTGGAACATATCTTAGGTCCTAAATGAGACAATGAAGTGTTTTAGAAGAACGTTTTATGTTTACGTTGAGTCAAGATGTTCGTCGTTATATTATAAAAAATTGTATAAAGATATTTTGATTTTTCAAAATGTTATTTCAGACTAAAGTTGGTAAAAAAAACAAAATTTTCATGTCTTTTAGTTATACTTTTTTCGTTTTGTTGCTGAATTGATAACAGATGTAAATTTAACCTTTTATGTTACTACTTGATTAACAATTTCATAGGTGTTTTAAAAGAATAATTAATTTTTGTTTAATGAAAACTGAATTTTTGTGGCTATGTTCCACTTCGGGAACGTTGGGTCACTCTCATTAGTGAAAAAATCTGTAAAAAAACTGAAAAAATTCTGTTATCTAGCTTACAATAAAAATCTTTCAGTATTTAAAGTTGTAAGACTATCACCAAAATACATAATAATAGAATAATATAATATACTATAATATAATATACTGAAATATAATATATGATAAATTAAATGTAGGCTTCTCTGACCACAAACTGTTGGTCTGGAAGTGTCAACTGGCCAAGCCTCCTCCTGTGTACAAAAAAACGTCTAGTAGACGCTGGAAACTCTTGGATAGAACAGAGTTTGCTCAACAGGTTCGACTGTCTCCACTCTCGTCTAGCACTGACCTTGATGTAGATTCAGCTGCTGACCTTTACAGCTCCACTTTGACTAGCATTCTCGATAAGTTGATTCCTCCTAATACTGTTAGAGTACACCAGAGGCCTTCGGACCCTTGGTTTGACCATGGGTGTCGCGCCTCTAAACGCCTTAAGAGAAGTCTCGAGAGAAGCTACTGTAAGTCAAAAAATGAGCAAGCACGTACTGCCTGGGTCAAGCAGTTGAAAGTTTACAAGAGTCTGTGCAGACGCAAGCGAGAGCAGTTCTGGAACTTGAAGCTTTCTCAGTCCAAAGGGAAGCCAGCTGACACCTGGAAACTCATCAATAGCATCGCGGGCAGAAGTAAGACGTCGTCAGTCTCAGGCATCAGTGCTGATGACTATCACGCACACCTCACAGAAAAAGTTGCGTCGGCGAGAAGGTCAATCAATGCCCAAGATGACCCAACATTTTCATTCTGCGAGCACGGGCTCAGTTTGAATAGGTTCAGCATAGTCGACGAAGAAGAAGTAGTTAGGGCTATTCAAGGGCTTCCGAATAAGCAGTGCTCGAATGACCCGGTTCCTACATGGCTGTTGAAGGAGATATCTGGAATAATTGCTTCTTTTTTAGTGAGCTTATTCAACAGGTCTTTTTCGGCAGACAGGGTTCCGAAGTCTTTCAAGTCGGCCTACATCACGCCACTGCTCAAGAAGCTAAGTCTTAAACTCACTGAAACTTCGTCGTACAGGCCTATTTCAAACTTGAGGGTGTTGTCCAAACTCATGGAAAGATTAGTTCTCCACAGAGTAGTCAACTACCTTGCAGAATTTCATCTTTTCCCTCCCTTGCAGTCAGCCTACCGTCGTCATCATTCGACAGAAACTGCCATAACCAAAGTCTTTTCAGACATCGTTAGGGCAGCAGATGACGGTAAGCTTACATTGTTAGTTTGGCTTGATCTATCGGCAGCTTTCGATCTGGTAGCTCACGCAACACTGCTCCGAAGACTGCACATCTCCTATGGTTTCTCTGACTCTGCGTTAGAATGGTTTAGGGACTACTTAAATGACAGATGTTTTGACATCCGCTGTAGTGGGACAAAATCGACAATGTCGGTTTCCGCTGTAGGAGTCCCCCAAGGTTCAGTCCTTGGTCCTTTACTGTTCTCTTTGTACACTGGAGATTTGGAAAGAATAGCAGCTAGACATGAGCTCGCTTTTCATCAGTACGCTGATGACACCCAGATTTACGGTCATTGCATTAAAGGTCATCAGGCTGACCTGCAAGAAAGGGTGTCATCATGCATTGATGAAATTGCTGCTTGGATGGGTGCCAATCAACTGAAACTTAACTCCAGCAAAACTGAAGTTATCTGGCTCTCATCCCGTCGAAACTCTACTCACACTCCCAAAGATCCAGTTCGCATTTGTCAGAACGAGATAATTCCTTCCGATAGTGTCAGAAACCTATGAGTTTATCTCGACAAAGACCTCACCATGACGACACACATCAACAAGATGACTCAAACCTGCTTTGCTTCTTTACGCCAAATACGATCCTTAAGATGGTTATTGACCAAGGACTCACTGAGAACATTGGCTTCTGCTTTAATTCTCAGTCGAATTGACTATGGCAATATCTTTCTTACTGGGTTGCCAATGACGCAGCTGCAGAAAATTCAGTCTATAATCAACACCACAGCTAGGCTCATAACAGATGCTAGAAAGTATGATCACATCAGCCCTGTTCTCAAGGAGCTTTACTGGCTTCGTGTTGAAAGTAGAATTCAATACAAAAACATCTTGTTAATGCACAAGTGTCTGTCTAATGAGTGTCCAGATTATTTGTCGAGTAGCCTTGTCATGAGAGCAAGTCTTTCCCAGAGGGAAAGACTCAGGTCTGCTAGGTCGAGAGATGTAGTTCCACAGAGCTACAAACTAAAGTATGCAGATGCAAGAAGCTTTTTTGTTCCAGCGCCGACTCTTTGGAATAGTCTTCCCAATAGACTCAAATCCCCGAGCTCGACCGCGACATTCAGCCGTTCCCTGAAAACGTATATGTTCGACCGATAACAATAACTTACAAATTTACTGCTCATTTTTCATTAATCAATTTCTTGCTTCCCAATTTCATTCTTTTTTATATTTATACTAATGGTCAATAATAATTGTAAAATATTTTCTTAAATTTTCTTAAATTTATTGTTATTATCATTTCACTTTCAATCTTTAAAAAAAATATTTTGTCTATTTAAAAAAAATAAATTTAAACAAAATATGTAAATATATGTGTTTATATATGTGCATATGTATATATATATATATATATAAATGATTTTATGGTTCAATTTCAATAACTTACTTTTCCTATACTTTTCATTTATTCATCTATCATTAATATTATTATCAAATTTTTCATAACCAAGTGGTCTCGAAGCCCGTCCAGGTTTACGCCACGTTAATAATACTCGTCGTTGTATTGTATTGTATTGTATATCTCTCAAACAGATAAGCTTTTAGATGATAAGCTGGGTATTTATTAATTCATAGTTTCATACTAGAAACACCAAGGGGCTAAAATGTTTATTCGTGGTAAGCGAATAAGAGTTTGATAAAAACTGGATGTGGTGTTCGGTTGATTCTTAACCATATCAAGCTAGTATTATAGCGGCATAACTGACCGACCAGAACACAGGTTGCTTGGAAAACACGTGAAACAGTTTTGTTAATTCTAGTAAAAGAAAATCATATTCTTTTTTTCGAGACTTTGTTTCATGATGCCCCTTACCGAGCAAGTGAGAATTTAACAAGGCTGAGAGAGGAAGTACCAGTATTGTTGTGTTGACAAAGTTCGATTTGTAGGATGGTAACTTGTAAGATAATAACTTGGTAACCTGGGCATTAAACTTTTAATGTGTAAATCTTGTGGTAAGGTGCCAATAAAAAAAGTATTTCAACCCAAGATGTTAGCAAACTATACTGCTGGCGTGGGAGGAGTTGATCTGTGTGATGGATTTCTTTCGGCACATAGACCAAGAAGTGAAGACAAGAAATGGAGGTGGAATCTTTTCACTAAATAAATCATTACTGCGGTGATTGTGGCATAAAAAATTCATTGGAATGTTCTTTCATCGGGTAGGCTGAGTCATCTAGAATTTCGACATGAACTAGTTTTAGGTTTTTTGAGATCTATTGCTCGACTCCGATTGGGAGGTCCAATTTCGACCACATCTCTATGCATAAACTACGATGGGCTTCAACACTTTATTCGTTAGACTCTACATAGTCGTTGTGCCGATTGTAGTGAAAATACAAGAAGGAGGTGTATGAAATGCAATAAACGGCTGCATGAAATATGTTTTCAAATGTATCACAGTAAAAAAATTATTGACTCTGATTTACAGTGCTTGGAATTCATTTTGACATTATATTACAAATTATGTTGTTCTCAAATACTTTTCGCGACGATTGTTCATTTTATACAATATTTTTTAGGTTTTATTCCATTTGTGTAATTTACTTATTAGAGTGACCCAACGTTCCACTTAGGGAACATAGGTTTAAAATCTTTAAAAATTAAAAAGGTTTAATTTTCTCTTATTAGATTTTAATTTAATCGTAATGGTTACGTGATGAAAAAAAATTTTTTTATGTTGACTAAAAAACTGTGCAGAAAAATGAAGGCTAAACTGGAAGTGATTGTTTTCTTTTGCACTCTTGTGAGCGTCCCTGGTGGTTGGTTTCACTGAGCTGTGGTTTTTGGCTTTGGGTGGTTGACTTGATGGTTGGGGCGTGAAAAGATATGGTTTTTGTAAACCTAATGAATTTTTTTCAATCAACACTAGTTTCATCGTCAAGAAATTGTTTTCTCATTAATCTGAGCTTCAAATCTGTTTCCTCTTTATCATTGAAGGCTTCATAAGGTCACATCGGTGACGTCAGCACAAATCGATCCTCGCATTTGCATTCGAAGGCTGTTCTCAAAATTGATGGAAATCAATTCGAAGATGAATTGCCTAATGCAAAGTGCTTTTGGATCAAAGTTTTAGTAATTTACGGAAGCGCATTTCGGGTCTGTGTTCAATAATACAATACAATACAATACAACGACGAGTATTATTAACGTGGCGTGAACCCGAACGGGCTTCGAGACCAATAATATCCTGCTTCCAAAACATACGACTAAAATAGACCTTGAACAAAATTTTCCTAACCCAGGCTTTTTCAAAAACAACTAAAAAAATTTGCGGGTTAATTTTGGCAAGATGCATTTTTTTCATATATCTTTTTAAATTTTGCCAACGTTTTTGACGTTTTTTAAGTCTTTCAAAATAGCTATTTAGTTTATCTTCCCAATTACCATCCTATTTCCTTTCTAACCTTGTTTTCGGATTTTTTTCCAACCACCCTTTCAATCTTCTTTCAGCCCCCTTCTACTCTTCTTTCAGCCCCCTTCTACTCTTCTTCTAACCTATCTTTCCAACTTCTAATTCTTTCAACCTACCTCGCTAATTCCCTCCTCCAACTACCTTTCTAATTCTTTTCACTTATCTCCCCGTTTCCAACCCACCCTTCTAACCCATCCTTCCAACTTAATCTTCCAACCCTACCTTCCTACCCCCTTCAAACCCTCATTAAACGTCCTCCACACCCCCTTCTCTCTCACATGCAGGCATGACTCTCCCAGCTTGCAACCCCAAGATCGGATACGGCCTCACTCAAATATTCGCAAACTTTTATCCCGAACGACTGGGCCACGTGATATGCCTGCATCACAATCCTGTTTTCCACGGCGTCTGGAACGCTATTAAGGTGTTGTCTTTGTTGTTTTTTTGTCGTTTTTAGTTTTTGTTCTTATTCCGCATGACGAACCATTCCGGTCTCATGCGGAGAAGGTAGGTGAACACCTCCCCCCCTCTCTCTCTTAGAGCCTCATCGCATTGATCGGTGTGGATGAGCTCCTCTCTCTCTTTCCTGCTGCTCTTGCAGTCCCAGAAGTGGTCTGGGTTGGTCTCCACTTCACCACACAACTCACAGGTGGCATCTTCATTCAGGATGTTCCTGCGGTAAAACGCTGTGGCTGGACAGTGGCCGCTGCGTAACTGGGCCAAAAGTGTCTCTGCTCGCCTACCGGTACCATCTTTTTTTCAGTGAGGCACCGTAGATTCGTTTTCGTCTCGGATCCGACAGCTCAGGAAATGTCGTACTTTTGAGATTGCTCTTGATTGCCGACCACGTGACAGACTGTGGTTGTTCGTCTTGGCTTGCGGTGAGTGTAGCTTTGTCTGCCGCCTCGTTACTTTGAACACCAGTGTGTCCAGGAATCCACTGTACTGTCAACTCATTGCTTCGGCTAGCTCTCAAGAGATTCTTTTTTGTCCTACTGAGCTGCAGATCGTCAAATATTTCTGTGTTCTGTAGGCTTCCGACACTTCCTTTACTGTCGGTGAAGATGGTCGCTTTGCCTCGCTGTTGCTCCACGATCCACTTTGCTGCTAAGCTGATGGCTCTAGGTTCAGCATCATGGGCTGCACAGAGTACCTCTGCTGTTTCCATCCAGATGTCTCTAACCATCTCACTCTCTATTAACACCTTTGCATTTCCAACATTCTTTTTGTTGCCATCTACAGACCCATCAGTGTAAATGACCACTCCCCCTTCTTGCTTGCGTAGCATCATTGTTTTCTCAACATCAGCCTGGAGAACCTCTTTTGCAGACTTTTTGTTGGCTCCACCTGAGAGTTCACTGCACAGCTGAAGTGCAAGTGTCTCCTCCCATGGTTTAGGTCTGATGCGAGTGAAGGGTTTAGAATGGCATCATTGCCTGTGATCTGGGCCAATGCACTTCTGGAATCCTCTTGCTAGTTTTTTTTCGTTTGTGGTGCTTCGGAACATGCTTGTCCGCTGTCACACGTAGTGGGTGGTGTTCATCCAGCTTCAGCGTTCTCTCATAGGCTCTCAGAGTCAGCATACAACCCTTTGTCCTTGCCGGCACAATGTTCGCCACACTGCTTCATCGAGGCATGTCCTGGTTAGCCCAGCGATGATCTTTGCCGCTCTCTTCTGTTCTTTTTCCAAAACGTCAAAGTTGGAAGCACTAATCCATGGCATCCAGCTGGCGGTAGCATACCAGAGTACTGACTTCACCGTGGCGTTGTAAAGCTTCTTCAGTGTCGCAAATTCACATCCCCATTGAGTGCTGCGATCACCTTAGTTCTTTCACGCATGGATGCTGCCACCCTTTGGACGTGCTTACCAAAGCTGAAGCCTTTTTCAATCACCACGCAAAAGCGTCAAAATTTTAATTAGCAGAATTTTTGGGCGAAAGGCAGAATTTGAAGTTGTAGAAAAAGCATTAGTAGCAATAGCAGAGTAGTGGCCATAGCAGTAATGTTGTGGCATCAAGCACTCACTATCATTTCTTTTGCAGGTTTTTCTGCACCAAAACACTGTAGCAAAGGTGCGTCTGATAAAGTCGAAAAGGAAAATCAGTGAGGAGTTTTCATCGATCTTCGATGCAGAACTGCACGCGTGGCTGCTGGAGGAGATGAAGTTGAACAAACAAAAGCCGCTCCCGAAGACTCAGAAATGTTTCTGGAAACCTCCCGACCAAGCAAACGAACACGACCCGAGAGGATGTCCGACCTACGTGAGGGAGCATGTTGAAGCCTTCCTCAGCAAGTACGCCAACGACCCTCTCTGCACGCACAAGCCCCATCCAAACATAGTCGAGGAGTTGAAGGGCGTGTGCAATGTAGTCGAGGAAGAGGAGGCTGTTGTGAAGGTTGCCAGCAGTATCGACGACGATTCAGAGTCAGAAGAAACTGCTTCTGGCAAGTTTGACGCCATTAACATTTCCGAAGAGTACCGCATCCCTGCCGATGCCAAACACTTGCAATAGTCTCTAAGGTGTTTTTTATCTACTCATTCATTTGATTGTTTCATGATTTTCAAACAATTCTCTTGGCATTTGGTTACTCTTCCAGTCGATAATGTTACCATATTAACCTCAAATATGAGGGTTTCTCCCAATTTACCATCCAACCAAACCTTTTCCCACCAGCGTCGTCCACCATCCTTGAAGAATTTCAATTCTTTTTGCCATTTTTACATCTTTGCCTTTCAGCAACTTTCAAAGCTAGTTTTTAGATTTTACTAGCAACATTCTGTTAACCCACTAAGTAGTTTTTTGACTTTCTATACTTGAAATGAAATAATTGTTGAATTTTTAACTAACAAGTTCAAGATCCGCCCATTCGTCAACCCGACTGTTCTTTATTCGTATTTATCCTTCCATCCCACCATCTCCTTCCATCCCACCATTCTCTTCCATCCCACCATCTCCTTCCATCTCACCTTCTCCTTCCATCCCACCATCTCCTTCCATCTCACCTTTTCCTTTCATCCCACCATCCCCTTCCATCCCCTTCCATCCCACCGTCCCCTTCCATCCCACCTTCTCCTTCCACTCCACCATCTCCTTCCATCCCACCATCCCCTTCCATCCCACCATCCCCTTCCACTCCACCTTCTTTTTCCATCCTACCATCTCCTTCCATCCCACCTTCTCCTTCCATCCCATCTTCTCCTTCCATCCCACCATCCCCTTCCACTCCACCATATCCTTCCATCCTACCATCCCCTTCCATCCCACCTTCTCCTTCCATCCCACCATCCCCTTCCACTCCACCTTCTCCTTCCATCCCACAAACTATTTATCGCTTACTAACCCTTTTAATTCCATTACACCCTTCTACCCCATTATTCTATTCGATCCCACCTACCCCACAAACCCACCTAACTTGTTACATCATGCTGATGGAACTTCATTTGCATTATTCAATAATTTAAATGACCCAAGATTAGGGTATTTTATGGTATTTAAATTATTCTTTAACCCTTTCAAAATGTCCATTATTTTAACATCCCATATAACCAACTCAATGTTTGGATATAAAAGTTAAGGCTTTCTCTTCTTCGAAGTTTATAGTTAAGTTTCTTGAAGATACACTTTAAGAGTTCTGCTACATAACGTCACTATTCCGTTAATTCCCTTAGACTCTGCTCATCTCATTCATCTCTAATTGAACTTTGTTCTACAGTTTCCTCCACCGGTCACTATATTTTCAAAGCAGAAATGGCATTGACTCCACAACTCAGAAGTCGGATACCACCTAATTTCTCGAAAAAAATTAATTGCGCATTTTGTGTTTTAATTGATATTTGATAATGTGTTGTTTTTATTTACATTATTTAGATTTTTTATTCACTTTATTTGTGAAATTTTTTTTGTGCAAACCTGGGAATTTTTTGCCCTTTATATTTCATGTTTACCTAATTATTTCCAATTAAGTCAATTGGTTCATTTATTTGGGTTTCATCATTTGCAGCCTGTTCAACGTGTCGAAGATTGTCGAGCTGGACGCTCATCGATCAAGCCTTCAAACTGACTTATGAATTTTATTCACTTGTTCATACGCAAGTGTTTCTGTGTACACAGATTACTATACGCGCAAGGGAATGTTAAACTGTTCAAATATACTTTCTCATACGTACTAAAATTATCATTCTATGAAGCATTTGCAAGAGGATTCTGCATATTGAGCCTCAGATTCAGACCATATGGAAGTATTAGGCGTGCTAGACTATCTCAAATTGTATAATCTTTTTGTTACATTAATAAGCCATACTCTTGAAGTTTTGAAATAAAGCGAATTTTTTATCACTATGGTCTTTTTGATAAAACCTCTAAATCTGCAGAAACATGAAAATAGTTGCCGAAAAAATAAATATGAGATTAAAAAATGCCGATAATCAATCTATAATAATTTTAGAGTTTTATTTAAATATTCCTTTAATACAACAATGAATATTATTAACATCTAGAAAATCAAATAACCAGTAAATCTTTAATTTTTAAATTGAAATTTGTTTATAAATGAATTAACTACAATATGGTTTTAATAGTTTGTTGATTATCTTAAAATTATATTTTTGGTGATTTCGTTTTCTAATTTGAAAAAAAAATAATTTGAAAATATGGCTAAAGAATGACCAAAATTTGAAAACTTTCTGCATTGATTTTTTGCTTATTTTCAATAACTTATCCTTTCTTTATAATATAATAATAATAATATAATAATAATGACGAGCATTATTATAGTAGCGTATTACCCGAATGGGCTTCCAAGCCTTTTAGGCTGCATATTTTCATTTGCGCCTTTGGGTTACTAGGGCATTGGTTGCACTTGAACCTAGAACCTTTCATTATTGGTCAAGCCGAGAGTCGTTGCGACTCAGCTACCCGTTCACCCATATAATTAAAGTTTTCTCATCAATTTCTAATCTATTTATTATAAATTTGTAAAAAATAATGAATGTTCCATTATTGGAACAGTGAGCATGAATGGGGTGTAAGATTTTGCAATAAGTTTTTAAATATTCAGAAGCGGCGATCTGCTGTAAATCTTGGAGGGGTTCTACCCAGTATGAACGATCCTGGGGGGGGGGGGGGGGGGGGGTTCTGATACCACTTGGAAAAACATTCTAAAATTTCTGTTTTGAAACTATTATTTAAGTAAGCCAAGAATAGTTTAGTTTAAGACATGGGCGCATTGTTTAATTAATCCGATGTACTAATTCCGTACATTCGATGCGTTTTGAACGTTGTTTAATTCATCCGGGTATGTCGCGAAGGACATCGTGTAACTCTCCACTACATATTTCGATTTACATCCTATCAGTCCTACTCAAAGATGATGTATAAATAGAAATCTATCTAATCAAATTTATTTATGATAGCTATAATGAAATGAAAAGTTAATATGAATTTTAGTGGCTTTATTAAACAATTAACAAAAATATTTTATTAAATTATTTTATTTATTCATTAAAGTATTATATTAATTAAATATTATAATATTTTTTAGTTATTTATAAAGACCTGCGTTGTTCTAAATCCCTAAACTAAACTAAACTAAGCTATATATTTTAAAGTTGAGAAAGGCACTACAGCGTTAGGAAAAGGTTTGATAATTTAATTGCAAATAAGTTATAGGCTATAACTTTTAGTTCAGTTCATTAGGAAGTAAGGGTATCACTAGAGTCAGGTAACTTCACTAACATTACATTTTTTTCAGTTGACTTTAATAATGTAGAAGCTCCAAAAGTTGAAGGAAGTGATCATGGGCGGCGATCCTGGGGGAGGGGTCCTGGAGTCAGAACCTCTCCACTTTTTTCCAATTTTTTTACTAATTTTTAAATATTTTGATATAAGCATAATCGTCAACCATAGCATAAAAATGAATTTTTATACAGTATTATTTTGTGAGTATGTGTAGTTATAGTGATAAATGTCTAAAACAACAATATTCTTTGCTTACTTAAATGCTCCTTCACTTAGTTTTTTTTATCTCTATGGTGTAGGCAGGAATCATGAGGGGTCCTGGGGTCCACTTTTATATGGACCCCCTCACTTTTTTAAAAATACATATTTCTCAACTCTCATTTTGATACGACCCTAATCGTCAACAATGGGATTAAAAAGTGCTAATACAGTAATACATTGTGAGTATGTATGGGCAGCGATGCTAGGGGGTCTTGGGATCCATCTTAACCTGAACCCCCCTCAATTTTTTTATATAAAATAATTCTTAAATTATTTTAATAAACTTTTAGTAAACACTTTTTTCAATTATAGAAAAATATCTTAGTGGTGTTGGTGTGTTTTAGGAGACACAATAATTAATTTAATAATCTCTTATTTATAATATAATTTTTACTTTCTTTTATAACTTTTCATTTATGTTATAGTTTTTCATTTATTTGAAACAATTTCATTTATTTTATAATTTTTTTTTATTTTATAATTTTTCAGTAATTTTATAATTTTTCACTAATTTTATAATTTTTCATTAATTTTATAATTTTTCATTAATTTTATAATTTTTCATTAATTTTATAATTTTTCATTAATTTTATAATTTTTCATTAATTTTATTAATTTTTATAATATTTTATTTATTTTATCAATTTTGTAATATTTTATTTATTTTATCAATTTTCATATTATTTTATTTATTTTATCAATTTTCATATTATTTTATTTATTTTATCAATTATTTGACATTTATTTATTATTTAAATTTTTTTTCATAGTTTTTCCTTTATTTAAAAAAATGATTATTTATTTTATCAATTATTTTAAATTTATTTATTATGTTAATTTTTTTCATAGTTTTTCATTTATTTAAAAAAAATGAATATTTATTTAATAATTTTATTTTTTGTAAAATAATGTATTCTTTATTTCAGCAAAATACCTATAAAAAATAAAGTCCGTTTTTAACTATTATGAGGAGTGAATCGGTTAAGGGATGAATCGGTTGAGGGGTGAATCGGTTGAGGGGTGTATCAGTTATGGGATGAATCGGTTAAGGGGTGAATCGACCCCGAAACCATACTGTTAAAACTTGGTTGCGTGCAACTATGACACAGCCTTGCTTGAATTCACTGACAGTTTGTCATGCACATCAGGATATACTTGACAGTCTATATTTAAAAAAGCTAGCAGAAGAATTTGACAGTCGGTCAGACATTCAAAGGGGTCTTTTTGGAAATTGGAGTTAGCAAGCTGTGAGGAGAGGGTAGGAAGACAGCCAGAGAGGGTATTTTATGTTTTCTGAATATACATTGTAGGCCAAAAAATTTTTCCATTGAGCGCTCTTGAATTCGAGGAAAGAGCGCTATAGAAATTGATTTGATTGATTTTAATTTGTTTATAACTTTGGCAAATTTGAACCGATTTGCAATTGTTTTTAAGTATGGACTCGGAAATAAAAGGAAAACAAGATGTTATAAAATTTATTTAGATTCCTTTAATATGCATTCACTTAGAGAAACTAAAAAAAAGTGGAAAAATAGAACAAAAATTTAATGTAAAACACATAAAAATGTTATAACTTTTTTTAAAGTTATAATTTTAAAAAATAAGTTTTGACATTTGTTATTACTTTTTTTCCATATTTTTACATGACATTTTTCGATATTTTCACATTTGTTTCAGTTTCTCAAGATAAATTTATTACATATTGAAAGGGTCAGAATAAATACTTCTTAAATCTTATTCTTTATTTATTTCTAACTCAAATTGTGAAAAAATTGAAAATTCCTTTAGACTTATCAAAGTTATATACAAATTTACAGCGGCATGTTTTGTTGACCCAGAGTGTTTATTATTCTGTCTTTTGGACTGGCTAACCCAATCAATTGTTTATTTATCGTTAGAGTTTCAACAAAATGAGTACAGATCTATTCCTGGTCTACCTATTTAGTTATGCTATATATTTATGCTATATTGATATTCTAATTTTTAGTGACTTGATATTTAAATATACTTAGCAACCGCCACGAAATTTTTAAAATTTATTAAATTAAAAAATAAAATATTTTTATGATAGATTTTGAAGTGTAGATTTCAAATCAGTTTACATTTTCCAAATATCTCAAATGGTTCAAAAGTTATTCAATTTTTAAAGTCCCGTAAAGTGAGCGATTTGGCGAATTATTTTCAATGCTTAAGCCAAAAAAATATATAAGAGTTTGACGGGACGACGTCGCGACGTTATTTCATTATAACTTTTTTGATGAGTGTCATTTAATGTTGAAACTTGACAAGATCATGTATTTAAAAAAAAGAAAGTAGCATTTAAAAAAAATAATTCATAATAAAATAAAATATTTTAAACCGTTTATTTTCTTCAAAAATAAATAAATCTTTAAAAGCACATAAACTTTATGTTGGAATAGAAAACGAAATTCTACTTATTAAAAAAAATATTTTATTAACAATAAAAAGCAAAAATGAATAAAATCAAAAGAATTATAATTATTTCAATAAAACAACTAAATTTTTATAAACAATAAAAAGTGAGAATGAACAATATTTAATGAATGATAATTATTTAAATAAAATTAAATTTGTATTAACAATAAAAAGCGAGAGTTCTTCAATTATTGTCTTTTTGAAATTTAGAGTTTTTAATTCTTTCTAGAATGTCTTTTTGGATTGAACAGTTAATGGTATTGTTTTTGAACACTTTCCAACTAAAAATGTGTTCAAAGACACTTTTGGCACATTTATTTTTAAAGATGGAGAACGAAAGTCTAAATTCATGAATGATCCTAGTTTTTCTTTTTTTAAGATTTATTTTCTTTTTAGCAACACTACACACTTTTGAGTATAAAACCAATGGGTTTGTATTGATGAAGTTGCCATTAAGGCATCCCAAAACTTCAGCTAAACTAAGACAATATATAATATATATTGTATATTATATATGTTCCTTTTAAAAAAGTATTTTAACTCTAGAACTAGGCCATTGCTTATAAAAACAACTTTTTTAAAACTTTTATTTTTTATATCAATACATGTGAGGCCAAGCTTCTGACAGATTGGGTCAGAAAATTCCATTTGAAGACAATTGTATTTTAAAGTTTAAAAAATTATCATTTGTGAGGTTGTTACGCTCAAATGGCTTAATTTATTATTATGGACTCTAAGCTATGAATATCATAAGAACCAATAAAATGAATGTAAATGAATCAAACTTTAAAAAATAATCCAACCAAGAATAACTATGAATTTTTAAATAATATAGAAATTTAGCATTTAAACGGCGATAACTATTCAGCAGACGATATAAAAAACAAAAACTTAATTTTGATGCGCCTTAAATTTAATAAAATGCTGTACGTATGATTTGTATTTTTAAAATCACAAACGGAGGAGCACTTTTTTCCAATGAAATTGATATCATTTGAAAGATTAGGAAATGTACTTTCAGAATGTATTTGCTAGATTTTGATTATATTTTTAAAAGTAGTTTAAAATTTAAAGTAAACAATTTAAAGTTTATTTTCTCGTTTAATTATTTAAGAAAAAAAATTCTAGCATTCGGTTGGAAGTAGGAAATTCAAATACGATTTTAATGATATATCATTCATTTATATACATTATATTTTGATTTGCGGATTTGAAAAATGAACAAGTAGGTGTCGATTCAAAAAGTCCAGATGACACCAATGTTATTTTCGTAACGAAAACTAAAACGACAATTCTGAATAATCGTTCCACGAAAACGAAAATAAAAACTAAATTTATTTTCAAAACGAAAACGAAAATAAAAACTATAATTATTTCCAAAACGAAACTGAAATAAAAACTAAAATTATTTTCAAAACGAAAATTAAATAAATTTCAAAGTATGCCATAATATGGAAATGTATAATTTATATAAAAATATATGTCTATGTTATAAACATTATCTTTGAGCTTTATGAAAGTAGCGCCATTTATAAAATGTTATTTTATTACCGCTTCACTTTGTCAATTAAATTCTCACCTATTTTAATTGTAAATTTGTTGTTATATTTCAAATTTGTTAGTACTCAATAATTTACGTACTGAATTCCTATAATATTTCAATTTACTGTTAATTTTTAAAACTCATTTGTTGTTAATATTCAGTTCTATTTACTGTTTCATTTTATGATCAATTAATTTTGTTAGATATAAAAAAATAGTGTTCAAAGTTGTAAATTAATATATTTTCAAAACTAAAATGAAAATAAAAACTTTAATTATTTTCAAAACTGAAACGAAAATAAAAACTTCAATTATTTTCAAAACGAAAACGAAAATAAAAACTTTAATTATTTCCAAAACGAAAACGAAAATAAAAACTATAATTAATTCCAAAACGAAACTGAAATAAAAACTATAATTATTTTATGAAACGAAAATAACACTGGATGACACAGCGTAAAGTTGACTTGATATGATATTCAGTTTTAAATATTGGTTTTTTAAGCTTAGTTAATAAAATGTTAATTTTTATTTAATTTTTTTAATGAAAAAATGGTTAAACTTTCATTTAATTACAATTTGAATTTTATTTAAAAGCTAGAACCTTTAATAAAAGCAATTTATTGTGCTTATTGCACATATTAACGAAATTCGCCACTTTTAGCTCATATGCATATCGTTCGTGGCGGTTGCTATATATACTTCTATAATATGATGACTGTAAAAGAACAGATTGTCCGGACATTTAATTATTTGAAAAATGATAAAAAGAACTGATAAATAGATTTGTAAAAATAATAAAAGGATTTGTGGAACGTTTTCTTCAGTCGTTCATAAAATAATTGGGGAAAAATATATAAAGTAAATGAATGAAAAAATATAAGAATAACATTAATTGAATCTATAACTACGCAATGCAAACCTAATTATTTTTTCTAAAATCGCGCAAAACTTTAAAACAAAGTTAAATTTTTCTTCAAACTCGTGGACCGTGGTTATATTTTAGAATGGTGGTTTTGATATTAGTAGGATTGATGGCTAGTTGTAATTGAAGTTATATAGATTGCCAATAATAAAAGGTATTAAAATCGCTATTGTTTTTCTTCAAATCGCTTAAAGTGGCAATAAAAAGTATTTTTATTGTGTATCGAACTTTTTTAAAATAAATTTTTGACGAAACAAATATTAATAGTTGATACAAAAAGAATTAGCAATACAGCAAACAATACTAAATAGTATTGCTGGTACTGTATTGGTCGATACCGGTTCTTTGATTCCAACCCTGGGAAGGAACCCCCCCCCCCCCCCCAAGATTTTTCGCAGATTGCCACCCCTGGAAGTAAAGCTGATTCATGTGAGTTGAAGAGAATATTTATAGTGGTTTTTTATTTGTTACTTGTTAAATAACTTTGTTAATTTACTCATTATGAAACAGAAATATGAGCCAGACTATAGAGAAAAAATTAGAGAATTAATTAGAAAAAAATTAGAGTTAAAAGTCTAAAAGGTCTAGGCTATAAATAAGATGCCCTACACGGTTCTCTCTATTTGCTCTATTTTTTTCGTTCAATCTAGAAATAGCATTTGAATAAATTTGACTTGGCTGTTGTTGATTTTTCACTTTGATTCTCGATCGTGGTTTTTTTTTTGCGAGACATAACCTCTGTAGCCTGAGAAATATTCAGCAAAAATTATGTTTAGAAGGTTTCCAAAATCAATCAATCAATCACTAATTATTTGTATAGCGCCCTTTACGAATGGAACAAAAGCGCTCAGCCATCACGTTCCGAACAAGTACATCTTCAGTTCACGACGGAAAGCTATGAGTGACTTAGTTGAAGTTAGAGAAGAGGGTAAGAAAGACCGCAGTAAAAAAAAGAACGTTTAGCAAAAGAGTGTTTAACTGGAAAACGAAAAGAACGCTTAAAGGTCGATGATCTTAGACTAGATTTAGAGGGTTGTTTAATTAGGTTTTTAAGATAAATTGGGGCAGTGAAGTTACGAATTTGGAACATATATAGGCATATTTTAAAAATCACTAGATCTCATAGGTAACGTAGTAAATGTAGTAGGCTCACGATAATGTTGAATTTTCCAATTTGAATTTCTTATCGAGTTTATAATAGAATTAAAGTTGATAAAGACAAAATCAGTTTCTAAAAGTATTATTTATCTTGTTACTTCATATAAACTATCATTCAAGAAAGGTTTGAACAGACCGGTGATATATTCAACATGGAGGAAGGTGACGGCAATGATGAGAAAATTACAGAAAAACCAAGTTACATCCTGAAGAAAACAGGGAAAAATGAGATAGAAGAAGACAACCAAGAGAAATATATTCTGAAGCAAAAAATGATGATGGAAGTGGCACAAGAAGAAATAGTGAGTGTTAAGGTATACTACAAAAGAGGCCAAGGCAATCATCAGCAAGAGGAAACTACAACTATGTCTCAAAGCATTATAGAAGATGAAACAATAGCAAAAGCAACAAGGGAAGGGAGTTGCAAATGCGAAGTATGTCAAGTAACACATTTAGAAAATAGGACAAAATTCATGGAATGTGACAAATTCAGGAATCATTTCTGCACAAAATGCCTGAAAATACCAGCAAGCCACTATGCAGCTCTGTATTCTAGGTCTGTCAAAGCTGCTTACCAAAGGCAAGCACATTTTACCAAATAAAAGATATAACTGAGGTTTTAAATAATTTATTGGAAAGGATGGATAGGCTGGAAGGAAATAATAATAATAAAGCAACTAGAATAGAGGGTTTAGAATAAAGAATAATTAAATGTCACAGAGAATATAATTAAAGAAGTGATTCTGGAAACCATTGTTCCAGAATTTATTAATAGGAAAATAGAAAACAAAATTAATAATAATTCTGATCAAAAGACATTGTGGTCAAACGTGGTGCAAACTAAGAAAGTCCAAGCAAACCCTTTGACAAAACTTGTTATCTCAGCGATGGACCAAGATGTCAAGAAAGAAGCAGATAAAATGAAGTAGAAGTAAACATAACACTACACCGAGCCAAGGAGGGCACAGAGATGAATGAAAAAGTTAGAAAAACACACGACGAAAACTACTTTTTTATTATTTTATTTTATTTTTTATAGTCTTTATTGATCACGGTTTGACAGACGCAGGCCATGTTACATGTTGCATAATATACTAGATAATAGTTGATAATTATAAGATACTGATGCTAATGATAATGGTCTGAAAAAAATACTAAAGGACAAAGCATATGGTGAATAGGTAATAATTAAGTAGATAAATAAGTCATAAGAATCAGAGATGATAATATAAATATAAATGTAAATTATAGAATGTGATATTTAAGAAGACGAGGGAGGAATGTTTTACTTTCAAGCGTAGTATATATAGGGGTATCAAAATTGTGTTTACGGGGTCTTAAGTTATGAGTAGATTTTTAAAGGGGGGGGGGGGGTAAGAAATAGTGAAGAACATGGTCAGAGTTAGTAGATATTTTGAAGAATAGTTTGGTTTCTAAAGTGGTAAACATAGAAGTGATAGATGGGTAAAGAGAGGGAAGGTAGTTAAGTCTTATGAGTTTATTAATAAGGGACTGGAGTTGCTTAATGTGTGGCTGATTAGCAAAACCAGACCAAGAAGGAGCTGCATACTTAAGGTGAGAGATGATGAGGGACTCAGTGATGTCAAAGAGTCCATGGGAACGGAATGTTTTGATGGCATGAAAAGTTTGAAAGCATTTATTGATAATGTGATCTATGTGTGGTGAAATGTTAAGGGTGTCAGTGAATGTGATACCTAAGATAGTGAGTTTGTAATACTTTAGAGTATTATGCTCAATAGTGCTAGAAATTCAAGAATTAAAAATGGAAAAAACCACAAGGCTTGGCAAGAAAGAAGAAGGAAAAGATCGGTCTCTTAGAATTACTCTAATAGACAAAACGGACAAGGTGAAGATCCAGACGTGTCTGTACAAGCTGAAAGATGCAGCAGAGTCATACAGAATCATCAGCAATGACTTGACCAAAACAGAACGGGAAGAATTAAAAGTTCTACTTACAGAAGCAAAAGAGCGCATGAACAATAGTGAAACTGGAGGCTGGGAATACAAAGTTAAATCGAGGGGCCTTCATTGGGACCTCAAAATAGTCTGTCTGAAGAAGAGAATAAACTAAACAACAAAATCAATACAAAGAGTCAAAAATAGATCATCTGAAAAAGAGAATAAATTAAAAAACAAATATACCCTTCATAATAAGATAATCTATCATCCACGACCAATTTCAACAAAAATCTTTAGTCGTCAACAAGCTAAACCCTTCAGCTGTAACCATAATAGATCTTCTAATTCCAGCAACCTCATCAACATTCCATTTACTGCAATTAATAACCCACCAAGGATAAAAAATGTGAATCAACCTCCTTCCATCTACATCCTCAACATCACCAGCATCATCAAACCTCATGCTATTGAACATCTTCGCTGTGATGTTTTTCATCTTAATCCAGACATCATCATCATCATCACCGAGACATGGCTCAAACCCCACCACAGCGATGCACTTGTGGCAATCAATGGCTACGTGTGCTTCAGGCACGACCGAATCGCTAGGCGGGGGGGAGGGGTCATGATCTACATCAAAAAAAGACATCCCCACTCATATTATAACCACTTCATCTTCGACCAATGACAATGCACTTCAAGTGTATATTCAAAAACATCCCCCACTACATATGCGCATCATCCACCCACCCAAACATACTTACCTGGAATCTACCTTGGTGAACTACATAGATGAGTTGTCTAACACCATGGTGACTTCAACCAACTTTCACAAAAAAAGATTCTTCACACCGGCCTCCAACCTATTTTCTACGGCCCCACTCACCAAGGACACAATCTTGACCGAGTGTACGGTACAAACATTAACAAAAACCTTTACATCATACAAACATACATCTCTCACACCACCACCACCAAACACCTTAGAGTGTCTATTCAACCCATAATCAACAATAATTAATCTACCAAACTCACAATCCGTCAAACTCATACATTTCGCCGACGTCATCCAACCCAACAGAAAACTTGCCTCGACTTCTTTTCATCTATAGACTTAACCATCAACCCAGACAACTTACCTGACTCCATCAATTTCTTTTACAATACACTTACTACTATTCTTGATAAGATCTACCCAACTAAGTAAATCATTATTAGGTCATCTGACCCACCATTCATCAGCCCTTACATCAAATCTCTCCTCCGTTTTAAATATCTACACATGCGCAAGGATCATCTTCATCAAGCGGCATCCATTCCAATCGAATCAAAAACATAATCATCAACACAAATCATTCATCATTGAGGAATTGTAGGCGTGAAAGCAAAGCCATGTGGAAAACCGTCAACCAACTTAAAGGTAAGGGAGCATCATCTTCATCGACAAATTGTTCTTCTACCTTAAATGCAGATTCCCTCAACAATTACTTTGCATCCACGTCTAAAACCTCATCTTATGTTCATCCTCCATTTAAATCAACTGCACTATATAATCAAGATCATGTTAACCCAATCACTATATTCAATCTTCTCACTAAACAATGCCCAACTGGTACTGGCTCCGATGGCCTGCCACAATGGTATCTAATTGCACCTGCAATCAGAACTCCCCTTTCCATCATCTTCAACAACTGCATCAATACAATTGCACGCACGGGTAACGACAAGCTGAAGATCCAGGCAGAACTCCAAATCGAAATCAACAAATTTCAGAATTGGAGTTCGGCAAACCGCCTCGCCCTAAACTACAACAAGTGCTCCAGCAGCTTCTTTTCCACAGCAGTCTCCGAACACAATTGGCAACCGTCGCTCACCATCAACAACATCCCACTCCCGTTCGAACCGAACCCGACCTTCCTTGGAGTCAAGGATGACAGACTCTTGCACTTTGGCCATCACACAGACATGATAGTGGACAAAGTAAGGAAACGGGACAGCATCTTCCGCAATCTCGGGGGAATGGAGTGGGGATGGAAGAGAACTGGGCTAAAAAATATATACTGTGCAAAGGAGCATAATGAAATACGCCAGCCCTGCATCGTCACCTTGGACCCCAAAAACCCACATTGCCAAGATTGAGAGGGCCCAACTTCGTGCTGCCAAAATCCTCACCTGTCTCACAGCAACAACGCCCTCTGAAGCAGTCCTCGTTGAAGCAGACCTCCCCAACATGGAGACGAGGTTTGATCAAGCTTCCCTCAAAAGGGCTGTTAAATGGGTGAGCTACAAGCAGGAAGACTGGAGGAAGTCACTTGCAGAGAGACATGTCCCCAAGAAGCTGAAACAAAACAGCTGGAGGGCCAATTTCGTTCACCAAGCAAAGGCACTTCTACCAGAAGATCCACTGCACGAAGCGGTATACGAGCCCAAGCCGTCTTGGTTCAACTTTCCTCTCAACATCAGCTACTCCAAATCCAGCAAGCATGACCCTGATTTCATGCAACTGGAAGCAGCTAAAGATGCCATCTCTCAGAAAGGCGAAGCTGACTTTACCATCTACACTGACGGCTCGGTGCAAGGGGTGGCAAAGCATGGTGGTGCTGAGGTGGTGGTGTACCAAGGGGATCAGAAAGTAGTTACTTGGAACAAGCCCACAGGATGCAAGAGTAACTCAATGGACACTGAAAGAATTGCGTTTGAGGAGGCTCTGAAATGGTTGAGTGAGAGAGAGGACTGGAGCATGGCAAAGATTGTGTGCGATTGCAAGCCGCTTCTCTCGCTAATGGCATCCAACTCTCTCTCCTTCCATCGAATTTCAGAGCTAACTGCACAGTGTGCCAATCTGAACAAAAAGGTCCTCTTAATCTTGGTGCCAAGCCACTGCTATCTGATCGGAAACGATGAGGCTGATGCAGAAGCAACTACAGGAAGCAAGTCACAGCCAACCCCTTTAAACCAAGACCTATCAAGAACAGGGATCTGCCAAGCAGTCACAAGCAAAGACCACAAGAACACCACTTCAGTAACGACAGACTGAATGTCATATACAAAGGCAGGCTCAAGAAAGCTGAGGAGAAGCTCATCAAACTTGCTCGCACCAACCTGAGCAGGTTCCGTACTGGGCACCACCCGGCGATCAGAGCCTTCCAATTTAGAATTGGTCTAAGCCAGGTGTGCACAACCTTTTTCTGCCTGAGGGCCAAAATTACAGAGTCCTGGGCGCCAAGGGCCGCATCAGCGTGCACATAGATGACACAATAAAACAACTCAAATAATGCAAATTTTTATTGAATGTCATAAAAAAGAACGTTATTTAAACATGTATGAATAACTAAATGTAAAAAAACTATGTTTTAAATAAAATTTATACAGACTCTATTTATCATTTGTTTTATTTTATTCAATAAAATGTTTTCATATGGAAACAACTATGTATTTTTATTACAAAGCTGGACTTTGATAAAAGATCAATCAAATATATATAAATAATTAATATGAAGAATAAAATAATTTAAATTTATACATGAGATATGGTTCATAATTTTCTGAAGAGAAATGCCTACTGCAGACTGATTCATGGTCTTTTAAAATCTTTTCTTTATTTCTGAATATGACCAACTTTCATTCGTCCTTCATTGAGTCTTTTGGAAATCTTTAAATTTAAATTGTAAAAAAGCTCATTTGTACTTATAATTAGTAGCTAATTATGATTTTTGAATTTATAAATATGTGAGGAAAAAAACTTATGTAACAGATTAATTGATTGATTGGGTGAAATTGTGGCATAACTTAATATTCAATAAGTTTAAAAATAAAATAAAAAACTACTTAGACAATGGTACAAGCATTGTCGTATTTTATTGCTAATGAAATACCTGTGAAAAAACTGATTTTTGTCATTACTGCAACCTGGAACCACACATTTAGAAGACATTATGAGTTATTATTATTTTTTAAAAAAAACAATTAATTGTACAAATAGCTAACAATTAATTAATAAATCGCAAGTGAATAAAATAATTGGTAGAAGACAACTGCATAGATGAAAAAGCACTGAAATGTTCAAAAAATTATTATATATTTTATCAATAGTTTTCATACATTTTAAATATGGGAAAATATTTTTATATTTTAAATACATTTTAAACAGCATTTAAATTTTTTATTTATTAGGAATAATTAGACTATTTAACCTATGTTGAACCAGTTCACAGTAAGCCATCTACAAGTTTTCACTACGTATCTATATATACTATATCTATGTTTTATACATTTAAAAAAAATTATATTATTATAGGTTTCTGAAAATGATTAAATAAATTGTATATTTTAACTTTTTCTGCTTTTTACCGGTTGTAGAAAAACTGCGCACGAAAGAAAGCATATTGCATATACCTATAGTAATATACTATATATATTGCATTATGCATGTGTTAAATGCACTTTTTCTTTTGCACATGATCTGCGTTTTATCCATTTTATTTTTACCTTTCAAAAATTGATATTTTATTTTATTTATATTTTTAAAATATCAAATTCTTAGTGTTTGAAGCAAAACCTAATTATTAAAAATTCAGTTTATGTACTTTTATTGTCTTTCACTTTTACTATTTTCGTCTCATTTTCGTTAATGATTCCGCTATTAATGATTTATTTGAGAATCTTCCAGGTTGTTTTGTTCCTTTACATCTTCCAAAAGGTGGAACAATTTATCTATATGTTTGGCAAGAAGATTCGAGAAAAAGTGATTGGAGGGCAGATGGTTATTATAACCAGGTTATAGATGGCGGCAGTATGGAAGCCGAAAGTATGGAGAAAGAATAATCAGGAAAACATACTTTAAAATGTTTTTTGGTCCTAACAGCACGCCAGGCGACTTCATTCGTACAGCATACACTCATCCAGATAAGCCAAATTCTGTCGTCATCGAATATAAACTTTATATTATAAAAAAAACGAATTGATTGCTGCTCAATTCCCTGAAATAATTTTTATAGGTTTCTGCAAATAGTTAAATAAATTTTTATATTTTAATTTTTTCCTAAATTTTCTAAATTTTTATATAATTTGTTGTGTATCGTCGAGTTCATGGATCACCGAGTTCATGAATCGACGATTCTAATCATTAGAATTTTAAAAAAATGCATTAGAATCTATTGCAATTCTTTTGTAAATTGCTTAGTTTCACTTTTAAAGGATGGCATTGAAAAAAGTGAATTTATTTTATACCTAAATATTGTTGCCATTTTTATTCGTTAAAAATTTTAACTTAAAATATCTTTCAATTTTTGTTTGAACGATCAGTTATAATAATTATCAAGATTTTAAAATAAATATCAAATATTTAGTTTTTTTATTGAAGGGTTTTGCAAACAATGGATAATGCTAAAATTTTCGGTTTGTTGATTAGACTAAACTATTTAACAAAAACCAACAATTGAAAATGTCTTTACAAAACTACATGAAAGAACTGAATTTTCACGTAAAGCTACTATTCTAAACTCATTCACTAACTTAATGTGTAACGAAATCCCTCCAGGCTTGCTAACGCCTGCGAGAGGGATGGACTGGTTGCGAGAAGACATCTTCCGCCTGATCGATCTCTACAGAGACCGACCCTGTCTGTGGGACAATGACCACCTTGACAGACGCAACCGAAATGTCAAGGATACTTGCTGGAATGAGATCACAGAGTCTCTGCAGGTTATTGCTGATTTGAAGTTCCATTATCATTATACTTTTTTTGTTTTTGTTGAGCATCAATTTCAGTTAGGTTTCAGTTACATTTCAGGACTTATATTAAAGGAAGGGAAAAAGTTGGAAAAGCTACATAAGTTCATGGAGAAATGAAAAAAATTAAAGAAGGTATAGGAAGAAGTGGATGTGTGGGGTGAAGTTGTTTTGTAAGCCTTTAATATATTCACAGTCATTAAACTCCTCCCACTTTGAAATTTTGTTCATTATTCTTTTACAAAATACGGTTATTATTTTTCTTCTAAAAGATTTTTTGATAATAATTATTTTTGAAAAATAATTATTATCAAAAGGCGATTAATAATGTTGTTTTCAAAAGATGCTAGATTATTCACTCGTCAATCAGTTAAAGTAGGATGAGTTTAATGACTGAATATATTAAGGGCTTACAAAACAATTTTACCGATGTGTGGAAAGGAATAGAGGAGATGGGAGAATGGATACTAAATACATGGGGAAAGCTTTTGAACACAGAGGGAGAATCCACAATGGACATCGAAAAAGAAAGAAACCAAATGGAGGATGAAGGAATGACTTTAAAAGGGCACTGAAGAAACTTAAACTAGGGAAAGCAGCGCATGAAGTGGATGTAAGTGGGGAGTTATTGAAGTGCAGAGGGAGAGAAGAGGTGAGGAATTTGTTTAGTAAAATATTAGAAGGAAGGGAGGTACCGAAAAGTTGGAGGTATAGTTGGGTCGTCCTAATTAATAAAAGAGGGGAGAGAAGGAAAATTAAGAATTATCGATCAGTAGCAATTAGCAGCATTTTATGTAAGCTAATGATGATTATTTTGGGAGAGCGAGTGGAGAGCTGGGTAGAGATAAATGGTATGATGAATTAAACGCAGGGAATGCTTAGAATAAGCGTTCAGATGATAACCTTTTTATGTTAGGGCAGTTTGAGGTGTTAGAGGGAATGGGAATGTTTGGAAGAATTTGAAGGGTGTTGAGGGAGGTGCATGAGAAGAACAGAGTGAGGTTTGTGTTGGGGGACTTGGAGACAGAATGGGTTACGTGCACAAGTGGAGTTAGACAGGGTTGTCTTATCTCCAATCCTCTTCAATTTATACATTAGGGATGTGGCAGCAGTCCTGGATAACCATCGAGCTGTGTAGTGATGAAAGTACATAATCAAATGGGTAGGGAGGATAGTAGGAAAGAGTGGAGGTTTGGAGGAATGCTTTATGCTGACGACATCCTAGTGACGGCGGGAAATGAAGATAATATGAAGATAGTGTTAGAGGATGTACTGAAGGTGTTAGAGGAATATGGAAGGATGTCAGAGAGGAGATAGGTGTGAGGTTCAAATAGTGAAGAAGTGTAGCCCGCCTGGGATAAAAAAGGTGTGGAGGTTATGAACCGAATGGTACGTGGAGGGAAAGTCGCACGAGCAGGAGTGTTTATGATGGGCGTTTCAGAAAGAGAGGTCGGAGGGATGAAGGGAAGGGAACTAGTGAAGAGGATCCAACAAAGGGGAAGGCAGGAAAGGGGGAATAAGATACAGGAAAGTGAAAAGTTGAGGAAATACCATGAGGAGGTGAAATGTATATTAAATGGATCGAGAGTTAGGATGATGTGTAGGGGGGAAGTTTTGAAGCGTTACTAAAGGAATTTAATGAACGTTTTGATGCATTCAGGGAGCATAAGGATTTATTCAACTTCATTCGTGACCCTTTCTCTTGTGCTGTCATTGATCTTC